>VWZS01002965.1:0-106105 GCA_013397075.1 Rhabdornis inornatus | reverse complement strand
GGGGTGTAGGGGGTTTCCCAGTTCTGTCAGCAATTTAACTCAGCCTGGCCTTGCATAACCTTGATTCCACTGAGCAACTTGCCACTTTACTACACTGAAAATAAGACAAAGTATGGAATTTTAAATCAGAGTTGGAGGAAGATGTGCAGGTGACCTTTCCAAGTGTGGCTCAAGAGATATTCTTTGCATGTTCAGGATAGAGGGTTCTGCCATAATTCGCCAGCACATATATTCTCACCTGGACAGAGCTTGTCATGGTGCTCAGGGCAAAAACTGTTGCACAGTCTTTGATAGTGGATTGGCTATCAAAGGCACCTTGGGTATCCATGAGTAGTACAGCAACCTGCAAAGTTTGAAAGAACAGCAGTAGTTAACCAGATCACGGACACTTTCACACTCCAGGCCACTGGGGTAAGTTCTATTCCAAGCAGAGCAAGTCTCTGCCCCTCAGCCAGCTCCCTGCACAGGTGACTGCACACACCCACAGCTGAGTAAGCAGCAGCCAGAGGCTCCAGCATCAGCCTCAAGTCCCTGGCCTTGCCTGGCTACCTCCTCCCACAGAAACAGCCCTCCTTGGCCCAGCAGGGGTGCCATGCAGAGTAACTGACAGCTACCTTTCACTGCAAGAACATCAGCCTCAGCTGCAGATCTAAGCCATAGTTCATCAGAGCTAAGAGTAAAATGGTTACTTATAAATAAATAAATAAATACTATTTTCAACAGAAAACAAGGTAATTGATACTGTCTGCTGGAATGACAAAGGACATGACATTAATGAAAAAAGTTTATCAGTCCAACTCTCATCTTTGGGATCTACTACACTTCTCTTTCCCACTGATAACCAAGAACAAGCGAGTGATTTGTTCCCAAAGCATAAAGAGATTCACACAACATAACTGGGTTTTAACCAGAGAAATGTTTGGTTAGCTGTGAAATACCACAAAGTCACTATTTTTAAAATCCATGTCCCACAGATTTGGCATCAGATGTTTCCTTCGCAAATGCAAAGGGTATGAAATTAAAATAACCTAAAACTGATGGTTCAGAACACAAATCATTCAAGATCACCACCACTATTGTGGAGTAAATATTTATTAATGACATCAACAGTTTCTTTCAGCATAAACACCTCCAAGTAAACTTCGCAGTTAAACTGACTTAAGAGTTAAAAAAGAATCAAGTTAGTGCTTTTTTTCCCCACTATTATACTTAGTCCTTTTTTATAGGCTGCCTGTTAAAATTATATGGAAGGACCAGCTTCCAGACACTGAAGTACTTACAGCCATTTCTACTAAATTTCACTAGAACACATCTGGAAGCTAGAACATATTCTCACCCTTCGAAGACCAGTGTTACAGAGCTTTTCACCACAGTATTTGTCTGTATATGGTATTTACAGCCATTACAGTTTTACAACATTCTCAGGATAAGCCACCCATCAGCCTGGATAGGACAGACTTTGCCAAAACAAAGTACTCTCAGAATGAGACTATTGTTGAATTTTCCTGCTGGGTTATAAGAATCAATCTGCATCCTTACACTGATATACAGTTTCCCGATATGTTACACAGCTACTCAGCGCAAAGGCAAGCAACCAATGCTCAAACAGCCACTGTGAAATCTATGACATTAAAAGTGTACACAGAGGCTAAAATACTATTTAAGTTTTAGAATGACAAAAACAGTTTAGGCTGAAAGGGACCTCTAAAGATCATCTTGTTCCAACCCATCTACCAAAGGCAGGGACACCTTCCACTAGACCAGGTTGCTTGGAGCCCCACTGAACCTGACCAGGAACACCTCCCAGGATGGGGCATCCACAGGCTCTCAGTTCTATTTTTAAAAACAAGCAAACAAACCCAAAACAAAAACAAAACAAACACCACACCATACAATCAAACCAAAAAGCCTACAACTCCTCCAAGGCAGACCTCGAGTAAATCAAGGTAAGTCAAGCACTCACCTTTGTTCCATTAGGTTTATCAATTACAAACACTTCACTCCAAATCTGAATGCCAGTGGTTTCCCGTTCACATCCACCTCTCCATGTAAACCCAGTCAATGGCTCATTGTTTCCACCTATCCAGCAAGTAGAAGTCTACAAAAGGAAAAACTTATGTAAAACCAAGGAGGAGATTCCTATTTTTTTTAACATGCTACGTTTTAGCAGACTTCCACACTGTTAATACATTTTCCTCAGAGCCAGCTGACAACACTACACAAAATATTAAAACACAATACTACTCTGCTGTGTTTCAAGACCATCCACAAAGCAACACAATGGCATTTCAGTGGCTGCACAACTTTTCAGTCACTGAAAAGTAAATGTGCAGTTTTTGAGTCTCAAGCACTCAGTTATTAAGAACAGCACAGTTCCGTCCACCAGTTCCACTCTCAGAGTTGGGAAAACTCTGCTCAAACACAGTAGCAGATACTTCAACTCAGGAACAGCTAAACCTCAGGGTTTAACCAAGGGACCTGATCTTAACTTAATCCTCTTCCTTCCCCTTCACTAATAGTTGGCTAAGCATTTGAGTCCCTGCTAACTAACAGCAACCAGTACAAGACTCCCAATGCCAGCTTGCAGAAGCCACAGAGAACAGACAATAACGAGAAGATTTACAATCTATACTTGCCAGTTACAGAGAAAAGGTCAAGTAAAGAGTCTGATATATGTCAATCAACCCACCCATACTAAAGTTAAGAATCTGAGAGGTGAGTACAGTGGCAGCTAACATTCCTGGCTTATGGAATTGTAATGAGGTCTTCACAGACAGGCAATGCAGAGCAGGAGCTCACCCACAAGAGTCCAGCCATTATATGAGCACATCTAACCCAGGAATATAGTTCCTGCACTGGCAAGTAAGGAGGATGAGCAGGCACCCCAAAGACGTTTCACTTTGACAGGCTTTTCTGTAGCCCCCTCATCAGTTACTGTTATCTGCCTGCCACTTCTTTCATGTAGGATTTCAGTGTATATAAACTTTTCCTTCACAGGCTAGAATACAGCAAGGTGGCATAAGGGACATTTAATCAATTTGCCTTGAACTACCCAGAGTAGATTACCAGCCAGGAAAAAGTCTACTGAGAAGGTAGGTCAAAGTAGAGATTTCTCAATTCAGTTCTGGGCTCTACCTTGCTGACTCCACACTGGCAGTTTCCAGATAACAGCTAAGACATTTCTTCACACTTCGGAACACAGCATGAGTACCCAGGGACTGTACAGAGTAAAAATACTTGAAACAACTAAGTGAAACTGCTTATTTCTAAAGGGGGATGGGGAAAAAAAAACCTGCACACTTTCCTCATGCCTAGCAGCATACAGGCAATCCAGCAGTTCTGCACCAGCATTCTCCCAAATGCTAACAGTGCATCACTCAACTCTGCTACTTGGATCAGACTAAGGTGAGATAAGCAGAAAAAAATTAAGAAAATGAACACAGGTATGCAAGTGAAGAGTTCTACAGGTCTTTACAGGTAAGTTGTTTGGGTTTTTTTTCCTTCTGTTTATTTTAATAGGCATATACATCTCTACCAGAGAGACTACGCAAAACATGAACAGCTTTTCCCTGTAGTTTTTTTATCCCAGAAGATGCTTATGCTTCCACAGACCACTCTAGAAATGAAAGCTCCAAGCCTGCTTTGTGCTGCAGCATACTCCAGGATACCATTTGGCAATACTGTACCATATTTCACATGTACATGTCAATGGACTGCAGCTTTTTACTCTTCAAAAAGAATCTTTTATTCAGTATGTTCCATTTTTCTTTTATACAAGAATGCTTTATCCCATTTTGGTCCAGACATTATTCCTATTTGTAACAAATCAGATCAAAACTACACAAACAGTTTGACAAGTCCCTCAATGAGCAGTAGATATGACCTCATTTGATTTCACATGTGATTTGTATCACAGGAGACTTTGGTGTTTTAACAGGCACAACTTCAACTGAAGTTGCTTCATCTTATGGATGATGTACTTAAGGCTGCCTCTGACTGACCTCTGCATCGCTTTGAAACACTCCTAGCTTGTTACCTACACCTTTCCTTTGTTAAAGCTCAGTATTTTAAATCTCCACCCATCAAGTTGGCTTGAAAGATATTCAGGAGATGGGAGGAAGAAATAAAGGCTCCTACGTGAAATCAAGCTAGAAGTTGCTCTGCAATTTTATTTCAGTCACCTAAAGCATAACTTTTCCAAATTTACTCCACACTAAGGAAAAGCCCAATGCAGCTTTATTTATCTAGTGCATTAATACACAGCACACCTAGAAGATTAATTCAAAATGAAGAGGTGACACTCCTGTAAAAAATAAATTTTTACATCTAAACTAAGAGGTGTTGCTGCACCCAATTCTTATTAAAGCTTAAGACCACAGGATCCTTGCAGCAGCTTGCTGATTGCACAACTGCTGCTTTTCCATTTCAAAAGAGTAATCATAACACTAAGGATCAGTACTTGACACGAGATGTCCGCCTCCCTGAAGGCAGTGATCACCCTCTGCCATGCCAAAATCCTACCTGTGACTTCAGCTGGTACTAGTGAGATTTTTACAACAGCAACTTTCCACATGACCTCTGGCCCTCAGTATAAGACAAGAAAATGAGATTCTGAAGGTCTTCTGGCAAGTTATTCATTATGCATGTTAATGTCCACATAAAAGCACAACCCAAAATTGCTTGATTGGCACATGAACTGAACGCAGTCACTTTAATATTCTGTGCAATATTTACTTCACAGAAAATACAGACTTGTAATTGAGCCTGACTAAAGATGGAGGGCTCAGACTAAGTACTATAGAACTACACCAAGATGTCTCCTCCTGTACTAAATATGGATAAGCAGAGGGAATCATTTGACTTCATACAACTCAAGAGTGCTACAAAGAGGAGGTGTAGCATTTATCCTCCATCACCCCCAGTTCCCATCAATCAGTTTGCAGCAGTTCTGATGCTTGTCAAACTCCTTCTCTAAGCCAATTTACGTCACTGAGCTGCCAGAAAAACAACTCAGCAAAGTGCAGTGCGTTCTGATACATCAGTGACTTGGACCAGCTCAACTAAGGGTCTGCAAGCATTACAGCTTCCGAACGGAAATGCCTGTCCAGAAGCAGCACATGGAGAGCAAGACCTCTCTGCTCTTGGTAAGAAACAGCTGTTAGAGTAGATGGCCAAGCTTGCTTTCATCTTCAGTTTAAGAGAAACAAATGCTATTTTGAAGGACATTTATAGAAAACCAAGAAAAGTGACTGCACAATAAAGGAAACAGAGAGGCTTGATATACAAGGCTGAAACAGTATTTTCAACCTGTTTTGCTATAGGAGCATTTGTTTTATTTCACAATCTGAAAATTAAGAGTATTTTTCTAAAGCCCAGCACTTCTGTTTTCAAAAGGAAATTACATTACCTCTACCCAGCCCAGCATCTTGCTCAGATTGTTGTACGTAGGAGTTTGTGTTTTTCTTTATTTGCAGGGATTGGTAGGGGTTTTATTATTTGGTTAATTTTGAACACCATCCATTTCAAATGAAACTTCTTCCCTCCCTAAGTTAGAAGAGTCTCAAGAAGTAAGAAGTACCAGCTTGCTACTCTGTATTCCTCCTACCCTATCCTCAGGGTCTTTCTTCCAAAGCGCTTGGTAAATGAGGGAGAGGAACTCAACAGCAGGCACTACTGGAATAGAGAGAAGGAAGTCTTCATTTGCCATATTTCCTGTAACTGCAGGGTTCATCGTGATTTTCCCTCAAGCCAGCTTGCACAAATTAGCTCCAAAGAACAGTGACCAAAAAAGGAATCAGTTCTGGGTTTCTAAGAGCTCGAAAAGCAACAAAACACTGACCTGTCAATATTCACAATGCAGACTAAAAGAAACACCCCACAGCCTGTGACAAGCAAATGCGTATGGCTCACAGAAGACCCTACTCCACCTTCTCCATATAAGCTAAGGGTTCAAAGCATAGTAGTCACAAGACAACACTAGCCAAAAGCTACAAAAACTAAAAGAAGAAATTAAATTTTGGATCAGGCATTAATCAATCAATAACTTAAAAGGATTTTAAGAGTTCCTGGACTGCATTCAGAAACGCATTCCAAGCAGCACAAAGGAAACTTTCTCCTTTTTGCTATACATCATATTTAGCCCTCCAACAGCTATCTGGTAAGACTTTTATTTTTTAAACAATGGGCAAGTGAATGCTGAAATATGATTTCAGGATATAAAAGTCAAAGCAAGGTTCCTCCAAGTCACCACGTGGAAAAAGTCCTTCCCCAAAGCTCAACTAGAAGGCCATCACACTTCATCATTCAAGTTCTTCTTGTGTCCACTTACACTGGGACACCAACAAATTCCCTTGATAAATGCAAGATAGGGTACATTGAAAAAATTGTCACTTAAATACCCTTCTTCACAGTGTAGAAGCAGAGTAGCTGACTTCCCCTCCCCCAATATATCAGAAAATTTTGACCTGCTATATTTATGCTCAAGTTAACAAACACAAAGAGAAATTGCTAAAATACCGAAGTACTTTTCTCCTGCAGGAAAAATCCAAATTACTCACCCTGTTATACATGTATCTAAGCATGAAGTCCAGCAGAAAAGATTTTCCTTTACGGAAAGCTCCTGCTACAGACACAACTACTATGTTAAGATCTTTAATATGTTCCTGAAGCAAGATTTTTTCCAATGCTGATTCATCTAATTCAAAGTTATGGTCATCTTCATGAGCAAGGACAATCTGTATGGGGCGTGGCTTATCCAGTTCCACCTTGTCATCTGAGTCTGGCAGGGCATCTGAGTCTGGCACGGCATCATCCTCTTCTTCTTCATAAAGCTTACCTGCAAATTGACAGGTGAAAACACATAAGTAAGTCACAACTTAGGGCAAGAAACACTTTTTTTTTATTGTGAAGCCTTGAGCTGGGCTTACATTTCCAGCAGCAAGGGTGATGTTCCTGGGAATGCAAAGAGGTCAACAGTAGCTCCCTGTCCATTTTCATCAGCTCTGTGTCTAGCCCATATTTCAGATCTTCTCTCTTTTAGATATTCTCTATGTATTAAGGAATCACAAAAAAAAAACCCAACCCTGATTTTCAGCTTCAAAACCCCTTTTAAAAGTATCTTAAATCAATAGCCCTTTAACTGAAAAAAAAAAAAGAAAATCATTCCAAACAAGCTCCAAACCAAAAAGAAAGCATTTTTATATCAGCAACTTCTTGTACTGTTGTAAGGGTGTTGGGCAAAATGAATGTTTTCTGTCAACAGGTTTGCTTGCCAAGAGGTACAAGCAAGACCATGGATCTAGTATGGAAGCCCAAGATAACAAACACCAGATGAATAAGCTCTCCTCTAATTTCAACACTGTTTCAAGTCTCAATACAGCAAAGACCCTAGAACGCCTATTCTCTGTTTACAAAACAAACTACTGAACATGCCCTAACACTGTGCATGTCCTAACACTTCCGGGATAAGAAAACAACAAAAAAAAAATCATTGGAGTAGTTTCTGGCTTCATATTCTTCATACAATTTAAGCAAGACTTAGTAAGCATCAACTCTTCAAAATAGTTAAGAGACTATTTTATACACAATTTAAGAATTAGTACCCTTTCAGGATAAAACAGTAGCTGAAAAAACTATAACTCAGATTAAAGTTACTAATGAATGACAAGGTAACACAGCCATTCACACACACACTATACCAGTACCAATATCCTATTTTCCTGACTTCTAGAATTCAGGAGTTAATTGGATTAGAGGCCTAAAAGAAAACCAAACTAACCTATCCAAGGCAAAGTCTCCTCTCATGTTCAGGCACCACAACACTGAAGTTTGTTCCACAGCAGAAATCAACTCTACCATTCTTGACTCCACTTTTCCTGGCAAACATCTGGAAAGCTTCTTTGTGCTTACAGAATTGCCTCCCACTCCCAATTCACATTTTGCCATGCTCTACTGGAAGCCCGTGTGCACAAACCTGATCAAGACACCTTCCTACCAGTTACTTATCTGGGATTATCACGTATGATTTTCAGTACACTGTCCTTCTAGTCATGTTTCCATTTCCAAGACAAGGCAGCAGCCACCCCCAATCCATTGACGTGCTGCTCACAGAGACATTTCCTGTGGAAGCAGCCCACAAGAAGTATTCTCCTGCAGGATCTATCCATGAGGCACCACAGAACACAGTTTCATTCATTCAGGCAGAGAACCTGCCAATGCTCACAGGACCTGCCAAGTCATTCCTGCCAGACTCTGCATGTGAGATACAGTTCAAAAGACTTATAAACAGGGCTCCAGTTTTGTGGATGTAATGAGACACTGTAGTTAATACCATGAATTTGAAAAACTGGTAACATGGTGACCCTCAAGTTTCTCCATCAACTGCCTCTTTACCCAGCTCTGACAACACTTCATTTAATTGCAAAATGACAGAGGATGTTTCCATTTCCAAGCATCAAATCTTGTGCTGTCTCAAAGCCCAATGGCACTAAATCTTGAAAAAAATTTGGTTTGAATATATTAAGCTTGCACAATACTTGGTTCGAACAGGAAGTACACTTGAATGCTTAAATCCTGTGCAGCTAGAACTCAACTCCAACATTATCCAAGTGGGTGTGCAAAACAGTCCCCAGCATCACCCTAACTCAATGTGATTAACACAGCAGACCAAAAAATTGATCATACTAGCAGCCCTGACAACTGAAAAGAGTAACTTTTGAAAGAAAATCCATCAACAGGACATCAAACTATACAAACTACATTGACACTGACTGGTCACCACTTCAGAGGAAAGTCTCTCACCTTTGGCCTAAAGCTTTTGTATTCCCAGATATTAAACAAGCCCTCTCGTTTTTTTTTTTGAAAGTTTCTAAACAGGCTTTGCCCAATATACGCAGGATCCTTTGGAGACCAGAAAACTTGGGAGGATAGGCAGGGTACAGAGGGACGAAGATTTTGACAGTCAGAAAGAAAGTTTCCAGCATCACAGCCTAGAAACATAAAGGGAATATTCTATTGATAAAAATATTGAAGTCCAACAGTTCCAAGAAGAGGCGAGTGTGTTTTAGCAAACATGTCCATACAATGTTTCAAAGCCTCTGCTTCAAGGCACATCCTTGGCAACAAGTGTAACTTGGTTACTTGGAACAGCCTCCTGTTCTTTCATTTAAATAAACACTTCAGCTGTGGTAAGGGATTGGGTCTGTAAACTAGGGCAGACTGAAAAATGGCTTGAAGCCACACCTGCAGCTTCTCTTCATTTACTTGGAGCCTGACATTAACCATCCTGTCCTACCTGGAAGTCATCAAAACTTGCCAGACCTCAAAGACCTCAAGATGTAGCAGCATCCTTGTGTCAGTGCAGAGCACAGCCACACAAAACCTATTCAGGCCAAGGAGATTTCCCAACAAACAAGTGGAATGGTCCTTTATCATTAGTTATTTATAAACAAGCAGATTCTCCCTATCACAAGGAGATAGTACAATCAAGAGCTTACACACAATATGCCCATTAAAAGCTCACATCTCATTAATAGCATTCTGCACCACTGAAGCTTGTTATCTCAGAGGGAACAGGAGAGAAGACTCATCCTAGACCCTACTCAACTCCTATCAGATTTCACTTACCAGCAGAAATTAGAAGTCAAGTCCAGAGCACCAAGTTGGGTTTGTTGGCATTTTTTTTCCCTTTGACTAACCAGCCTAATATATATGATAGCTCCCAACCTATCTACAGAAAAGACCATCATGGCCATCAGTCAAGCACTTTAGAGTTTGGAGAACTACAGTGCTGACAGCTGCGAAAGCAACTTGATCCATCCAGAAGAGCTGGTTTGGTAACTTCATGCTTGAGTGGCAGAGAACACTCCTCCTTTCAAGATTTTGAACTAGTTAGCAATTACCAATAGAACAAGTACTACTGCTTGTCCCAGCAGCATAATCAGCATATGCCACCCTCTCAGGTGTCCTAGGCAGATGTCATACCCCTTTTTGAACCTTTATCCTGCCTTCTGGCTGCTCACCCTGTCTCTCTGGCTAGTCACTGTCTCAGGCAGCACTTAGGAAGCCTTTCTAGAAGGCTTCAGTATCATGGGCAGAAAGGTCACATTACACTTCCAAGAATTACTTTCAGCGCAGCCTCTGGAAACAAAGGTCAGGACTAGAAGCAGCCCCCCTCCACAGTCCAGTTTTCTGCAAAAACACTGCAAAACTTCTTAAAGTAGTTCATAAAATAAACATGACTGACAGCACTTTCAGGTCAACTCAGGCCAGAAGTTTATGGAATTCAGAACTCAAAGCGCTGTCCCTTGGCTGTCCCCCATTCCTCACCTGCCCCAGCACAGTCACAGTGTACTACTTAAAACTCAGAATTTAAGCTAATTTGTTCTAAATTCCACAGACTGCTCTAGGTTACTGCATTAGTCCAGTCTCAGCAAATCAAGTAAAAAGAGATGAGTACTAACTTTAGAAGAGAGGCAGCATTCATAGAACAGCCACTTCTACACTGACTTCCAAGCCACCTGGACAGTACTTTGGACTTGCAAAGTTCATGGCAGCATCCCTTTACAGGTCTCCACGATTATATATTTCAGTATTGCTACAGAGGCAACCAAAACAACAGACTTTTGTTGGTTTGGGGGTTTTGTTTGTTTGTTTTTATAGTACATATTAACACTTTGCTAAGCCCAGTTCCATCCCAGTACTGGAGTTACCACCCCAATATATTCACACAGGGAGCGGTTATTTCAGTGTAATGTTCTATGTTCCGCACACACAAAAACAGAGAGGCAATGCTGCCTCCTGCCACAGGATTAAAGACTGGTAGATTCACCCAACTCGCTCAAGGGGTTGATCACTATGCTGTTGGAAACTCCCACGTGCACAGAAGATCTGAACCTCAGGCTTTTAGTGCATACTAATTTGACAGTTCTCATCTGTCAAACCATATGGCACTAGAACTTGTAGCACAGTGCTGCAGGCTCAGAAAGCCACAGCTATATTTTTCTTTTTTTCAAGATGTTCATCTGACCTTGAAGTTTCTGTACTACTGAACTAGCAGACTCCAGACTAAGGTCTTATCTGCTGCTCTGTCTGGAGCCAATGCAAAAAGATCATCAACTGGACTTGCCCCTGAAGTCTGCCACCCATTCACACCTACTACTGTGGCTGTTCACCAATCAGTCCCTAGTTATTTTGGCTTCTTCCCATCTGAATTATTCCATTAGAACCTATGGGCTAATGCACAGTTCTGACTGACACGAGCACTTCCTAACCCAGATCAAATAGGCTGGGAGACACAAGAGAAGCACCATTGTGCAGCAAGACACAGAAGCAGACAGATTTCAATGGGAGCAAATATAGCCAAGGGAAGATACTACCACTCAGTTCCCCTATAAACTCCTCATTCCACTCAGTAACAACTACAGCAGGACTGTTATTTATTCTCACCAGCTAAGTACCCAGAACAAGCACCATTTGTTGAAATACTAATCCAGATTTCGAGAACAGTGGCTTCTTGTGTACGCAGACAGTATGTCAACTGAACAAACCCAACTAAATAACCCATTTCTTAAAGTGTGAGGTAAAATGAAAAGCTAATTCCTGCTTCGCCTAAGTACACAGCCAGGAGCAGATGACCTACTTGTCCTGAAGTGTAAGAACACAAGAGTGAAAACACTCAGACACCTGCATGCTATGAAAATAAGAGACAGCCTACTTTAAATGCACGTTCTTCCCTTTAAGCACATTAATTAACAGAAAGTACAAACACAGCTACCTTTAAGTTTCAACCCAAATACAGCTCGAACTCTGAACACATTATCCACATCCTCTCATTAAAGGGAAAAAAAAACCCCACATACTAATTGGTAAACTTTAGGTACGGTAAAGGTTTCTGATCAACAAACACTGAATCACAATTAGTAACTGCTTCTATGGACCGTGAGTTGAAGGCAATTGCCCACAAATGCAGCAGAACATTAAAATAAATTTAAATCCCATTTGCTTTTTAGCTTTAGGTCACTTTCATTAGCGTAGCTGTCCCTCATCAGTACTTCCATTTGCTCTATCGCAAGGAGTTTAAGGAGTATAAAGCCATAAATCTTCTAGATGCTAGTCTTAATATTCTGTTTGCACAGAAACCTGCATTTTGCTAGAAGTCAACTTCAAATTAAAACTTCCAGCACCCCTAGACACTTCAGCTTTCAGCATCCCTGAACTCTTTTTCCTGGTACTCTACAGTACCACACATTTGGCTCCATACCAATAGCAGTTCAAGTCCCCTGCTCACATTTCAATACAGATGCTTGACAGGCTGCCCCACTATCACCTGAACGGTGAAAAGCAAACTGAAGTGAGCTACACTAAGCTCAAGCCATCTTGCTTGAAATTCTGTTCAACCTCCACACCCTGAGGGGAGTTCAGGGCTTGAATCAAAAGCTTAAAATAATTTCTCACAAGAAAACTGCTACACTGCATTTCAATGTAAGGCATTCTCTCAGTGCTTCACGTAGGAAATTCTCCTTGGAGAGAAAGGAGGCAAACTACTTAAATATTTTTTGTTTTGGTGTAGTGAATGAAGGAAAGTGTAGGCATGTGTGAAGTGAGTTCCAGAGCACAGACAGAAAAATATGCTAACCTTCAAGTCTTATTTGGACACATCTTCTAGGGAAGAAAAAAAAAAAAGACACCCCAATTAGATTTAAGCCACAAAATTGTCCTCCCCTTTTTCCAGCAGTCCTACTCCATGCAATAAACTCACATGAAATTATGGGGCTGCCACAGACCTTAATGCATCACTGCTTTCTTATTGCTGACTAGTAAATAGTGCCAAATAGCTTATTTTAAGACCAGAAATTATTAAATGTTTCTAATATTTCAGCTATAAATAGGACTGATGAGCTAAGTTCCAAAGACTTGTTTGGACATCCAATAAGATTGACAGAGGAGTAGGGGCAGGGTAAAAGGGGAAAGACACATTTAACTCTGTGTTCCTTCAGGGCAATGCAATGTTAAAGGGACACATCTAGAACTGTTACATAAACCATGAGATGAAGTGAGAAGCACCTGAAGCTACAATTCTGCCAGGGAAGGGAAAAAAGATATTCTGATGACCTCTGAAGCACCACAACTAATCAAACAATAGGCTTGTCTATTCCTAAGTGCATTAAATTGCTTCTCTGCTGAATGGTGTCAACATGCATGCAGGAGCAGACAGCTCTCCCCTACACGAAATAACTGATAAGCTGGCATTTCGTGTTCTCCATTCATGGGGACAAAAAAGCAAGAGGGAAACTTTATATACTGAAAATGTGTAGCAAAAAAAGTCAACCTTCAAATTCAGCTCTTCTCAACCAATACAAGAGAATGCCAATAAGCAGACTAAGACAGAAGCAGAACAAACCCGGTAAGCAAAAAAATTATACAAAAGGATTGCTTTTTAGAAAGCACATCATGAACTTGGTAAGAAAGATGTTTCTCCATAGCTACAAGAAAAATCATGCAGGGTAAGGATAGT
Source organism: Rhabdornis inornatus (assembly GCA_013397075.1). NCBI lineage: Eukaryota > Metazoa > Chordata > Aves > Passeriformes > Rhabdornithidae > Rhabdornis > Rhabdornis inornatus. The sequence continues at coordinate 92,592 of VWZS01002965.1, read as the reverse complement.
GGCAAAGCAAAGCATGCTTCTCATCCTTCTTCCTCTCTGCCCAAAAATCAGCTATTAAGAGCACACTCACTGAAGGACCTAAAAGGATCTCTACCCACAGTGAGATTCACCAGTACTTTTCCAGACCCTTTCAAAGAAAGCTGTATTAAAACACTAAGGCAGATTAGAGCACTAAAAGGCCTCTTGCTCACCTTTTCCCACCCGTCATGCAGGCTCTTGAGGATGGGAATGAGAGCATTCCAGATCTGACAATGCCCTGGTTCACTATGAACTCTGGAAATGGCAAGTGACAGCTCCTCATGAATACTGAAAGCTAACTGGATCCTTACAGGCCACACACATTTTAAACCGGGCAGCCTTCTGCTTGTATTTCAGAGTGATTTTATTTAAGGTTGTTGCTCACTCAAGAAGTCAGTATTTTCTAACTGGTTTCAGCCATAACTGTTTTATGTACCTTGTATGTATCCTCATGTCAACAGCCAATAATCTAAACAATGAGCAGCTAATCTAAATTGGTATTTTGAGTGGAAATAGGGAGAAAAAGTGAGAGATGCCAACTGCAATTACCCCATGTTTGGTCTTTAGATTGCCAGTCAGAGGTGGTTTAGTTACTGAGATGCATCTGTATCATGGCCGCAGGGGAGTTCAGCAGAAAGCAAAGCAAGTGCTTCCTTTGGCTGGACAGGAAGGTGTGCCAAAGGGTCAGGTTTCCTACTCATTTCCAGGCTAAACAAGTTGTCAGTCACGAACAGCAATTTAAGGAAACACAGTAAGCCAAAGAGGCCCAAACTTTTCTTTTTTGCTTTTAGCAATGTGAATGGCAGCAACTGGGTGGCCAGAAGGATGAAGGCGGTGATCAACCTCCTGCTGGTGAGGCCACACTCCAACGACTGGGTTCAGCTTTCATAATAACTCACATAGTACCTAAGTCCATACACTTCAAAGCCCCACCTCTACTCCTGAGTCTCCGCCAGGCATCACTGCTGCTGCTACACACAAATCCCTTGTTAAGGCAACAGCTCAAAGCACATTAATTCTGCCAACAGGACAGTGCCAGTAACTGCCTCCTCCCCTCTCCCCATTGCCTCTTCAAGCCTGTTTCAACAGCACAGCTGAGTCTTAACCACTCACCTTAATCATTCACAGGGGCTCTCCCACTCTTTCCCATTTCCAGCACCATGCAGCACCACACTGCATTTCCTGCTAATTCTGCCATATAGTCAATGCTGCCTAGAGTCAAGTCAGCTACAGAAGCTAAAGCAGCAGACAAAGCAATCCAATACAAGCAGTTTTCTACAAACTGTATCACTCCAAATAGGAATCCAACAAGCACTAGAACTGAAGACAAACAGCAGAGCCATGCAGTCTCCTCTGCAGGGCACAGTTCAGCTGTACTGTTGAACAGTCCAGGGCTGTTGCCCTCTGTGCTGGCACTGCCGTCCCAGGTCCAGCACCAACTTATCTTGGACACCAAGTGATGTGCTCTGCACTCTACAGCCTCTGAAATAGCCACACCAGCGCCCCTGAGGGGGAGGCACAAACCGCTTCACTGGGCACTGGTGCCAAAAGAAAAGTTCAGCTCTGTAACTACAACCCAGTTCAGCTGGAAAATTTCTCCAGATTCCCAAAACTCAAAAGTACAGTTAAGAAGCATATTCATGACTTGGTGTTATGTGGTAACACTGAAAAGATGGGTAGACAACTGGGCTGTAACTGGATCTGACTGTGTCTTGCCAAAGATTTGTCTCTATCTGAAAGTCCAGATTTAGGCTGGAGTAGCCAACACATTTGTTAACCTTCACTTGAGAACAAAGTTTCCTTCCCTTACAAATGAAGGCTGCCATAGGTTTGGGTTTGTCAGTATTACAGGTCAGGACGTGTGACTGGTGGGAAGACCTCGAGCTTGTCACAGTCCTTCCTGCGGTGGGGGAGTATTGCTTGAACACACGTACTGAATACACCGCACTTGCTAAGAGCTGGACCTACCACAGAGTAGATCAGAAAAATGTTGATTTCAAAATCACTAGTTAAGCTGTCCCAAGGACATTACAACTCACACTTCAGCAGCTCAGATCCATACAAGCACCTTCCTATGTTCAAAGGGCTCAAGGGTCACCCACTTACCTAAGGATTTTCAACATCATTCATGATTCTTGTTACTACAGAAACATTAGCCACTGCTACAAAACAAGTCTCAACAACTGGAGCGTTTTTCATTTTTAAACACATTTTCCTGGGACAGGAAATGCCATTGTCATGTGTACATTGATGGCTGCTGGCCAGTCAAGCCTAGAGATATAGAATTGAAAGAAGTCAGCAATCACAGGTGTAAGGCAAGCCACACTTATCACCCCGTTATAAATGAGAAACAAAAGTCTCGATATTCAGCAAAATTTAGATTGCTTTATTTGATATAGACAGAGCAAGCAGCACTGGGGAACGTGAGGGGTCACCGCCCACTCCACACCCCATCGAACCTGGGTTTGCAGCCTCTTCTTATACTATGGTTTCTCCTTGTAACCAATAATTTTTGGGTTTTTGCTGTCATAATTTTGCCAGATAAGCAGAGGTGGTTGAATAAACATCCGTATTCAAATTCACAAAGTCTCCGGGCAATAGTCTCACAGGTAACCATCTGGTCTTTGTAGATAACCACCAGCGATGTTCTGGAAGTCTGGTCCTTGAGATAGGCAGCATTGATCAAAGAAAGGAAGGAAGAACTATTGGGAAGCCTGATTTTGCAAGCTGATAGTAGATACAACTTATTTGGAAAACATAATATTCATAACAAGGTGATTTAAAGCAGAATTATTTAATCATATATTTTCCTTTATCTAGTGTCCGTGCTTCACTCCAGACCTTAGTATTCTGGTTTATACAAACCCCAATACTTTTGTGATTAACAAACCTTTTATCAGTTATCACAACCCCGACAAGAACAAACACAGAGGGGGCTGCTTACTACTTCTCTTTACGTCAAGCTCTCAAACTTGTCTAAATACATCCGGACGGTCAAACTGCTTTTCTGCAGAACTACCATATGCTGAAACCACAATGGTTCAATATACATCTTTCATTTGGGTGAAAAAGAAAGAGGCAAATACAACTCTACAAAGTCTGTATGCTTTAGCACTCCGGTCCAACCAACAATGTAGTAGTCTTTGTAGATCGTACTTAATGTCCTCATTTTGCAGATCCATGAAATCTTTCCTTACAGTATAGAGAGTAAACTCTAGGGAGAAAAGGCTAGGATTATAAAATGAACTGAAACAGAGAATGACAGCAGTGTGCTTCTCTTCAAAGCTCACAAAAGCTTCATCTAGTCCTAATGCACCACAGAAATAAATCAACAAGAGATTAGAGCAGAAAGAAGAGCTCAGTTTGATATTTGATTAACAACACAGTGATATGTCTGCAACTCCAAGTACTTAGAACAAGACTCTAAGAATAATATTCAGCCTTCACAAACCAAGTTCCAACCTCCTCAAAAGCACCAAATTGCATCTCAATGCTCTTCTCAAACAAGCAGGATTCCTCATAGCAACTGAAGGTTCTACAAGCATTTAAACACATTTGCTATCTAAACGCTCACAGCAAACGGTGTGTTCATTTTTCTATTGAAGAAAATTAAGTTTAAAAGCAGAAGTTCCATTTCTTTATGTTTGTACCAGCAGTATTTTATTTTGAAAGGTTTTTTGCCTTTTAAATCTCAGCACATAACATGTAGGTCTTCAGCAGCTATTTCTATAGTACTATTAGCTTTAGAAAATACTCCAGTTCTATGTTCTAACCCTCAAAATCATTACTTACTGCATTTTTCCAAACAATTTATTAGCAACAAGCCTGACATACCAGCAGTTAGAAAGACTTCCTTCTAAAAATTTTGTACTGCGTTCCCTTCCTACCCTAGTGACAAGCTCAAGACTTTACTCCCTGAAAGGTAAGTGTTAACTGCTTTGAGGAAGGCTTCAAGGCAATGTTTAAAATCCTAACAAACACTGTTCCTTACTTCAGGATTACAAAGTATTTAAGAAACTTAATTCTCTTTAAAAGCAAGATGACTTCTTGCTTTAAGAAAGTGATTTGATTATATCAAGAGCCTTAACCTCATTTTGTATAGCACTCATTTTCACCATTATTTTATGTCTAAGCAATACATAAAGGAGGCCAAGCTTCTGTCTCCAAGCCTAGAAGTGAGTTCACATACTTCAAGTGACTGTTCCTCCCCTGAAATCAAGGCTGTGATGATTCCCATATTAGGCAAAAGATTGATGGATTGAACATTTTATTTCCCAGAAGCTCACAGCTCCCCAAGTAGACCACACCACATGGACCAAGGCAAATGAACACTTACAAGTAAAAGCCAGAAGACCCTTTCTTTAATGCAGAAACAGTCAAGAAGGGGAGGGGAACAAGACAGCAAGTTCACAGGTAGTAGTACCACAGGATTGGGTTTAAAGAAACAGCTAAACACATTCCACTCAGCAGTACCACCCTGCTGAAGGAGACAAGAGGTGAGAACAACTTTTCCAAGTATGTACAACACAGGGAAAGCACAACAGTAACACATTAGTACATACAGATGACATGTCCTCCAACAAGTTTCTGCAATTTTCAATCCAAGTAAAAAAAAGCCACCTTGTTATCCTGGAGGCATTATTCAATACACTGCCCTAAAAGACATTACAAATATTTTACTGAGACCAGTAAGAGCTTGTAAATTCAACATGCTTATTTCTGAGGTGACAGTGGGAAAATAAATGCATTATAATTTTACACTAACTACAGACTGGAACCTGATTCTGATGTTACTGAAACAACAACTGTGTAAGAGCAAATTAGGTTCTACCCTCAAATACCGATTCACTGGAAATTGCACTCTACACTCCATGTCTACAATCTGCACAACATCTTATCAGTTCAAGTCTTCAACATTTTGGCTCTTATTCCAGTCCTTTAAGAGAAACCTGCCATGACCTGCAGTAGCAAATCCCATCTTACAACACAAAAATCACCAGAATATAGGTCTGAAAATGCAATCATCATTTGCTCATCATCTGCACTGAAAATAAAGCCCAAAATAGATTTAGAAAAAAACAAAAAAACTACATGAGACATCTCCCCTCCTGGTAAAGCATATCAGAATTTCCCTCATATAGAATGTAAATAGAGGTGCCAAGTAATCAAGCTGTGAACAAAAAATCCTTCCCCAAAAGACACTTTATGCAGTCTTAGACTTTTGCCAGTTCTCTCACCTATTCCTCCGTGATAGACAAGAACAGGGCCACTCTTAAAATAAGCTGTTTTCTCATAAATCATTTCTGCAAAGGCCCAAATGGACTTCTCTTTCACCTGATACTTGATTTCCTATTAGTCCCGCTGTAAGCTCATCAAGTGGGCATCGAACAGGAATTCCAATATCCAGCTTACCTGCATTTACTCACATAACTTCTTCTGGACTGCCTTGGATGCTCAGTAGTGCCAAATCTTTGGTGGCAAACATTCTACCTTAAGTTTTTCCAGCCTTAAAGAGAAGTCAGCTACTAACCATTTTAAAATTAGCATAGCTTTTCTTTTTTTTTTCCCTTTAGTTAATTGAAGGAGATACTTACATAGCTTCAAAGATCTGTTCTCACACTGAAATGAGACATAAACCAGTCTTGTTACTTCAAGGAGCAACATTCCCATGGAGTAGCCAAAATTCTTGGTAAGAGATTCCAGACAAACTGAATAGCTAACTTTGGGAGGATGTTCCCATGCTTACACGTCCTGTAGAGATAATTATGGCCCTAGAACAGGGATGCGGGCTCCCTCCCAAACACAAACGGAGACAGCGAGCTTCTTGCTTTGCTGCAAAACAAGAACTCCAGTTAAACACCAAGCTGGGGAGCTGAAGGAACTTCAAAAGTTCTCCCAACTTTTATATTCAAAGTGTTTCAAAAAAGCTTGGCAAGCACATGAAATCTTGTTTTCCTGGAAATGAACACTACACAGATTATTTCAGAAATAAAAAGAAGCTAAAAGGTCAGACAAGTTAGTTACAAATTCTCTCAGAGCACAAGCTCCTATTATGTATTAATATGCTCCTAGAAATACCTTGATTATAATCTTTGTCCTAAAAGATATCACTTATTTCTTATTAGTCATTTCTTTGCAGCTAACTGAGACAGCAGACATCAATATAAGCCATGTTTTCACACATACCTAAAACCTGCTCATTTGCTTGCTCTGGTCTTCCAGACACAAATCCCAACCCCAGAATTGTATTCACATAAACCAACTCCCTACACAGCACCGTGACCTTAAAATCAGCTACAGGATGACACAATAATTCTTTGCATCATATCAAGAACAACCTTCCAAAACTATGGAAAGCTACTTCTATCTTTCCTCCAGGACATCTCAGGAAGTTCAGGTTGCTGAAAATGCTATTAAAAAACCAAACCCAGTCATACTTCAGCAAGAGTAAAGTCTAAAGAACTACCATATATAAGCATTTCTGAAATTTTTCAGTTGTTGACCAATGGCAAATACAGGACATCTGCCTACACAGAAACTTAGAAAATTTTTTTTATGCCTTGTTCACCTTAGACAGTTGAGGTTAAAGACAAAATCTAAATTACTAACAATTAGTATAGTAAATTAAAGAACTAAATGCAGCCTTTAGCAAAAAGTTGAAAAAATGCACCCAGGCAGCTTGCAAATCACATTGTAGGCACAGTATGCAGCAACAGTAGAAAAAGAAATTAAGTAAGTTAAAAAAACAAGTCAACAACTCCGCCTGATTTTAAAGTTTAAAACTTCCCATTCAAAGACTACCATGAATACCAAAAATCATCCCAAGGATGGGGTCTGTTCATGATCACAATACAAGAACAAAAGCAAATTCAAACCTAACTCACATAAGGTGACATTCAGGTGAAATTTGGCAACTTTTCTTATGAATGTCCTTGGAACTTCCATGGACTGTGATAAGATGTACAACAGTCCACTAACAACAGGCACAAAGTTAAAAGTACTTTTATTACAGTGCTGAAGTGAAGTCTTCGATCATGCTGGTGCTGGAGACCAACACCACTGTGGTTCACTACCAAACCAACAAGGACACAGAATTTACACCTGCATTTCCATCTGCCTACTTCATCTGGTTTGGAAGTCGGGAAACTCAAAGCTGGGGATGATGTGACGTGGCCAGGAGATAAGTGCTCTATTACACTGGAGGAAAATCCCCAGCGCTTCTCTCCCCAGCAGACCTGCTCCCATCCAGGCTGGCCAGCATGAGGTGGTGTCCCTTTTATTATTAGGACAGGAAGAGAAAACAATTCCTCATCTATCACAGCACCTCGCTCCAGCCAGTGCTACTCTATTAGTACCATCAGCAAACAAATATTGATCACTAATATTCAACGAAACCACATGGACTGCAGTTAACACAGGGTACCTAAGAAGTATTAGGACTCTTGTAAGACATGGCTCAAGCATTCCTGTGCATCCAACATGAACAAGAACTGCTCAGCCTCCTAAATCAGGACAGACTGTCATGTTTAAAACAATCCTTTTATAACACTTCAAACAAAACTGTTCTGTGCTACAACTGCTTCTCTGCTAGATTTTAAGCTGCAGGCAAGTGAATGTGAAAAGGAAAAAATACAGCCTTCCTCAGCTCCACTCCCCGCTTTCAAAATAATTCCAGATGAAAAAACAAAAAACTAGTGTTTTTAACTGAGGTGCTGTAACACGATTATTGATTGGGTAAGCTAGGACGTAACAGCTGTTAAGCAACACTCAGTAATGGCACAGGAGGAGCTAAAGGCCTCTCCTGTTACACTGCTGCTCTTGTAACTATTCCAACCTATCCCTCTGCTTTATTTCACTGTACAGAAAGCCCTTCTGCAGGCAGACACAGACATCCACAGCTGTACACACAGACCCTACCACCATTTAGTTCCATGACTAAAGTTCAGAAGCAACTAAAAGTGACATGTGCATGCTTCCACTGCTAATGATGACAGTTAATTAAAGGTCATTTATTACAGGTGTGCTGGCACTTTTATGACTTTGAGAAGACTACACAATAATTTAACACTCTGAGATTACTAAACTACACAGTGGCAAAACCACAGAAAAATGAAATCAAAGAAAACTGAGCAGTACTGGGAGGGAGAGAGACCAATCCTTGAGCAGTAAAGCAGTATCATATAATCAATTTCAATCTCCGGGCTTTTTTAAATTATTCAAACTGCAATGCTGCCAAACATAATCAAACCTTTCCTGAAGCTCAGAAGCACTGCCTTTTCCTCCCTGTAAATCAAGCCAAGTGAGCTGTATCACTCGGTATCTCCCAGTTTGTACCGCAGCTAGATTGCCCTATCTCTAGCTGGCTTTCAAATCAAGCAATTGAAACCAATCGTGGCACATGGCCTGCTAAGTTTTGTTTAATTGTGCCCAGTCCAATCGCTCTGCGTCCAAATTAAGTGAGAGTTACACAACAAAGATGTTAAAATAGTTCAGTGTCCCACTGCAGTGCTAAAAACCTCACATAATCCAACTCAGCGTTCGAGTCAGTACAACCGTCACAAGTCCCAGATGCCCCCTCGCCAAGCGTACGGCAGGGAGACTGCTACGAGCTCTCAGCTTTTAAGCCGTTCCTGAGAAATAAGCATACTTTAAGAAACACACTGCGCAGACTCCAGCACACCCAAGGCTAAACACCCGGCCACAGCCATGTCCTATCCCCACCAGGGGATAGATTACAGGCAAGGGCAGCGCTGACAGCGGAGCGCACCCGCTCCATGTGGGGGACGGAGCGACAGGGATCAGTCACCTCCTTCACCGAACTGCCCGGGGCTGCTCCCTCCGCATGCGGACGCGGCCCCGAGAAAGTCGGCCCTCCGCGCTACCTGGCTCCGGTCCCGGCAACGTTAGCGCCCCGCAGCCCCTCCGGGCCGCCCTACCACAGCAGGGGAGGCACCGGTCGCAGCGCGGAGAAAGCGAGGTGACCGCGCGGGGCAGCGACCGCGGGCCGGGCGCAAAGGCCATTGCCGCGGCTTCCCCGCCGCCCCTCGGGGGCGGGCGGTCGCCCACGCCATTTTGAGGAGGGGGGAGACAGGGGGCCTTTTCCCCGGCGCCGCCTAGGCCGCCCAGCCCCGCGCTCCGGGTNCCCTCCCCCTCCCCCTCGGGGGCTGTAGCGGGAAGAGGGAACCGCTGCGAGGCCGGGCGGCGTGAGGGCCAGACAGGCGCACAGACACATACACATACACACACACACACACACACACACACGTACAGGCCCAGCTGTCCGGCCCCGCCGCTGGGCTGGCGTGTGGGGTGAGTGCCTCCCTCACGGCACCCCGCTTCCCGCTGACATGGAGCCGCGGGACACGGAGAACAGCGGGGCGCAGGGTGAGGAGCCTCCAGGCCACACAGAACCGCTCCTCATCCCTCGGGGGTCCCTCACTCCCTCCCTCTCTCGGCCACAGCTCGCTCATGCAGAGCACAGAGCCGAACCGTCAGCCGTGTGTTGGTGTCCGCCTCCACCCACACCCTGCTGGGCCCTCGTGTCCCATTTCAACCTCTGCTGAACCCTGGGGACAGCCAGGAGAGCGACCGGACCGCTCTACATTTCCAGCCGTAACTCCAGCTCCTCGCTCCAGCACTGCTGCTGTACTGGGGCTGGAAACACGCAGGAGGACAGCTCTCAATCACAACAAGCCACACAAGTTTCCAAGGAGCCAAACATTCCTGCTGTCTCTGGAGTTTGCAAGAGTCTTGTTCCTCTCCATCCGAACTGATCTTGCTTCATCCTTTTAAAAAGCCAGCTGTGAAAGTGAGCTGCCCTTACTGCACGAAGTTTTTAAGTCTGTGAGGTTTCCTATTGCTAAAGGCTGTGTAAACCTTCACAGGCAAATTGGTCAGTATGACCTTGTTACCTGTTAGAAGAACACAATGTCCAATAAATCATTGTGTGAAATGAGCAACAGGCTTGCAAAACCCCACTTCATCGTGGCAATGCTCTCTGTAGAAACCATTTTTCTCAGCTTTTAGCTATCCTAACTTACTTAGTCCTGGAGAGGTAGCTTGTGAGTGATAGCAATCTTAACAGCAGTTTGGTTCTGCCAAAATGAAGGTGGAGGAAAAGCTCAGAAGAGATTTTCAAAGTAAAAATCAACTAACTATCATGGAAGCACCTAAAACTGCTTTCCAAACCTTGCTTTCCTTTACTACCAAAGTAGCACATGAGGGGTTTCCTAACACAGGGGTTCATGACACCTCCTGCTTTGCTTACACTGGCAGCCCTTGTGTCAGAAAATTTAATATCTACAACACACAAAAACCAAGATGTCTAAAAGACGCTGCAATCACAGCAAGTGAGAACTGCAGAAGGATACAATGATCAAACTATTATCATATATTCAATTCTAGTTATGACACTTGGATTAATAAAATATGCAGTTCTGTGAAAGAACTTCATTATTGTAGATTTATATCAGCATAAATGGAAGCAGGATTCAACCCCTTTGTACAAAAACGTTCATATGAATGCTAGGATAAAACCCAAAAATGTTGCCATTGGCCTTTTGCAGTTTAATCTCCTCTATTTATTTGGTGAAAATAAGCGTCCCATTGCTCGTCCTTCTACCCTCATACCAAGTGGAAAAAAAACCCTTTCCATCGGAAGGAAGGCAGAGCACACTCTGTACTCTGCAGAGGTATTTCAGAGATATTCCAGCAATCTGACAGAGAGAAATAACTTGAAGTAAAACACATTGAAAGCTGGAAACACTGTTAGCTGGTGAATTTAAACTTCAATAGCCCAATATGCAAAAAAAAAAAAACAAAAAACAAACCACTGCAATACTAAAGAAGTTTCATAATTCTGCTGTTAGCAAAAAGCCTTGTTCCTGGTCAAGTCTGGAACAGTTTACGCAGAGAAGAGTTTGAAATAGTGCATGTTCAGACAGATAGATTTCTGCTTCATGCAACAGGATTTGCTGCTGCTGTAATGCGAGAGCAGAAGTCAAGAACTTGGAGGTCAGAAAGCTCAGCCTTAATTCTGTCCCCTTATGTTTTCAGGAAGGAAGGAGACATTTTCTGAGCTGAGGATTTTGCTATGAACATGTCTTCTCCTGGTTGCAAAGGTCCCCATCTCCACTGCACTCCCAGCTACATTCCTCTGAGCCAGGCTAGGAAAGGACTTAGGACTGAAACTGCTTAAGCTGGCTGTGGATTTGGTCTGGAAGGAGCTTGGGAACAACTGTGCCAACCACAGGCAGGCTGTGGTGGGAAGGGATTGCTGGAGCAGAAGGACCTGACCCACGAGTGCTGGCTGGGCCAGTAGTCCCTTCAGCCACCAAAGTCACAGTTTTGTACTACAGGGAGCATCTTCTCCTGGATTTGGCCATGCTGCTCTGAAAACTCTGCTGTCCCAAGCTTGTCCCACACCCACTTCAGGCCAGACAACCAGTGTCACCCATGCAGTGGGACAAAGGCTGCTCAGCCATGCTGCTTGGAGAGCTGTCCTTTCCTATGGCTGGAAGGGAAGTAGAGCCACCACAATGTCTCCTGGCCTTCAGGAATCACAGCATGGCAAAGGACTGGCCAATTCCTGACACATGCAGGCAGAGCCACCCACTGGACACTAGGAAAGGCTGAATCAGACTTGGGTCCTTTATGCCTTTCCATATAAGGTGTTTCTCAATCCTCATCAGCTAACCTGTGCAATGCAGTTGGATTTGTTTAATTTGTATGATGATAAATCCTTAAGCCAAACACCTACCTGAAGCACGCTGAGCACCACTCCTGGGCTGGGGAACAGGGCCGTGTCCCACCTTGGAAGGCTGAGGGTCCTGGGATGAGCTGGAGACATCTCCATTGGTGCTTCTGCGCTTACCAACCTCTCTCCTCATCTGCTTCAGGCTGTCGAGTCCAAACTAGTGATCAGGTGATTCCCACTCCTCTTTCTAGACTGTGCAGTGCTGCAGGCAGTCAGGAGCTGAGGACAGACAGCTGTGAGATGAAGGTGGCTCTTCTGAAACCCAGCCTGTCTGCAGCAATACAGCACCTCCAACCCTCTGGCTGCAGTTGCTAGGACCACCCAGGGCTTCCCAAGGATCAAAACTGGGGAGGCAAGGAGAGGTCAGCTCTGCAGTGGTGAACCAGCGCTAGCACTGGGAACAGCCAGGGCAGGCAGTAGTCAGCTGCCCTCCCACCAGACGCCACCAAGGGAGCTGTGTCACTAAAGCAAATCTGAGATGTCCTAACAGACTCCCACTGGGAAATCTGTCTGGATCTCGAGCTTGCTCCCAGAGGCAAACAAGTACCCTCCCAGAGTCTGGAAATGCCTTACAAGGCGTCTTGTTTTTCTCCGAAAAACACCCAGGCTGCCGTACCACAGCCCTACTACTCATGGACCTAATCTACTCACAGCTTCCCACCTCTTCCAGAGGAGCGCTCCTCCCTCTGCTCAGTGCCAGCAGGCGCTGGAGGATGTGCTACTCCCCGAGCCCCTGCCCACTTTGCAGCTGGATTCTCCCGTTGGCTCCCTCTTCGCAGCACCCATTCCTGTGCCCTGCCCACATGCAGAAGCACGCTGCTCGCTCCTGCCCAAGCTGCCTGATGTTTACCTCACCACCTCGGCAAAGATCTCACCCTCGTAAACAGGCAGTCTTGGTTTCCTATGCTTTTTTTTTTTCCCTGGTGCTCGCCAGATGCCCAAGGGCATCTCTCTCAGATTCAAGGCTGCCTTCATTCGTCACACAGGTGATCTAAAAGTTGCTGTGCGTTATTAGAGAATGCTCAGCACAGCCCCGAGCTTGTAGCTACCTGTGTGTGTTTGCGTAACCTGGGGCTCACACAAAGCAAAGCAAAGCCAAAGTGAGACACGGCATGAATCCAAGCCTGGTTCTTCTGCAGAGAACTCCAAGAAAGCAGAGGCATTTGAGAGCAGAAAACAAACTGGGAAGGAGGGGAAAAAAAACATTTTACTTAGTCTCCTGAACCTGAAGCTCCCCCATATGCTGAGAGGAGGTGCCTTTTTAGCTGGCCTCAGGACACGTGCTCTAGAGACAGAAAGAAGTCCCTCTCGTACCACTAATTTATAGCAAGCTGAGTGGGAAACATCTCATTCTTCCCTGATGTTGACCCTCTGATCCAGAGCTGCTCCTCTGGGAAGGAAGGTGGAAATAGCATTGAATTTTAGCTGTGAGAGCAGCTCAGAGCAAGTTGCTGAGCACCAGCTGCAAGAATTGCCTGCAGGTGCTCTTGCAGAAGAGGTTGGGCTGGTTGATTGGGCTCTTCCGATGCAGCCAGAGTGCCAAATACCTTTGAAACAGGCATAATCTGTTCTCAGCCTGAAGGAGCTATTGCACAATCTTCCCAGGATTAAGGGTTTAAATCGAGAGCTTGTGTCACAGCCGGGGGAAGGGCAGTGGGCAGGCTCAGGAGCCACACTGACCTATGTGGCTCTCTGGGGTGGTGGGACGCAGCCTGCCCAGGGAGGTGACAGTCTTGCAGAGGCACATGAAAGCCATCTCCCTTGTCCTGTCTGCCGTCTACATCTTATCAGGGTCATTGAAGTCTTCAAAGGATTAAATGCTTAAGTGGTTTTCTTCTGCTCCTGGAAGCGAAGCTTCATACCCACTTGAAGCTTTCATTGCAAGTGTTTGCTCAAGCAGAATCTTATCATTTCAGTCTGTATAAACACAGTGAGATTTCCATCTCACTCTTATGCAGCAGCTGTTTCTAAAGACAAGGCTGTTTTTAAAGTCTGGCTTAGACACTGACTCCTGCAAAGGCTGCAGTACTGCTTGGAGTGGCAGTATGCCTGCAGACCCAGGGCTGCCCCAATGCAGAGATGTCCCTCTACAGCCAGCATGTTGCTTCCAGCCTCACCTGGAGGCCAGCTCTGCCTACCCACCTGCTGCCTGCTTTGCATCTCTAAAAATGAGAAGCACCTCTCAGGTTTGAATCTCCTTGGTGTCATTTCCCAGTGGCCCTTTAGGCCATCAAGGCCACCACAGAGAACAAGCTTTCCCACATCCCCAGACTCTATCCTCTAATCCTCTTGTCCTAGAAAAATGATTGCTCCAGTTCTCATTGTGACACCCATCAAATGTCTTGCAGAGACAATCATGCCAGCCCCTGAAGTCACACAGCCTCCTTCCAAGAGCTGTGTCTGTTTTTTCTGGTACAAACAGCAAGGCTCAAGAGGGGAGGAGTCCCCATATGATCAGTGACTGTATTTCAGCCCGTACCACCACTGCTTTGTCTGCAGGGTGCAGAATGCAAAGATCAGGCTACCAGGGATAATTTGGGATGGAAAGTACTACACCACCACAGAGGCCTTAGTGGCAGTTCAGAGCCTCACCAGGAAAAATGCTGCACAGACATTTCATTTTTAATGTAATAAAATCAGACCGATTTAGCTTAGCATGCTGCAAGTGTTCACCAGCAAACACTCCTATTAGCACTGGCTGTGGGTTTTAGAAGAGGGTATTTACCCTTGCAGCATAACTGATCTCTCCTATCACAAGCCAGCTCCTCCCATATGGGGCAAAGCATCACCATGTGATCCTGATTTGAGGGAAGCAGTGCAGCTTTACACCTGGGGAGGGTGTTTGGAATTGAGCCCTGTGCGAGCAGACCTGGCTCCTGGTTGCATGTGGGGTTAGGAATGATTGCCCTGGCACATAAAGGGTGCTAATTACACAACAGAGTTCATTTGCATCCTTTGCAACTACATTACTGGCTTGCTGGGTGCGACTTACAGGTCCTCAGGAGAAAGTAGATGGTTTATTCCCACAGTTTCACATGCTTGTTTTCTGTGCAAGTCCAGACTGGCTGCAGAGAGATGAGTTGTGCTTAAGAGAGTTCTGCTGAATTCCCACAGCAGAATCTGACCTGCAGCTCTCGTTGTCCTTTTCTGGAAGGCAAATCCCTCCACCACAGGGTCACGCACGCACCCTTGGATGAGGCACTGTCAGGACAGGATGGGTTTGGCTGTAATTAAGCCACATAGGCATGGCTCACTGTACCCAGCTCAGGAGAAGTTTTGGACTAGGTTGCCTTGCCAAGGATTTGGGTACCTCAAAGACAGGGTAGCTGCTAGCAGGAGCTGGCATAAGACCCAGTGATGGCAGCACCCAGGAAAGCCAGATGAGGTGGGGACCTGAACTTTCCCCACCAGCACCATGGGCTTATGAGAGGGTACCTGGGGCAGAAGCACCCTTCAGGGCTGGGATTACACCTGTGCTCCCAATCAGGCCTATATGTAGGTTGTGAACCTTAACACGCTGATGAAACTGTCTGGATCTAGTCTCAGGTATTGAAGCAAAGTCTGGATCCGAGTTGAGACACAAAGGGCAAGACCAGTTCTGTGGTCTGTGTTTGTAGGTTCAGTCTGGCCCCTGGGCCAAGCTAAGGACACAAAGTAGAATGTGCCATTTAATCTGGCTGGACTAACATGTGAATTTAATTATATCTCATCTCTTCTCAATAAAATCTAGAACATGCTGTTGAAAAACTGTATTTAATCTTCCTCCAAGACTTTTTTGCATACATTTGAGCAAGGGACTTGCAGCACAGGGCAATTGCAATGAAATGAGAAACAAAGTTTTAGCAAAACCCAGAGGGTGCGGCTGAGATCAGTATCCTGTCATTTTTGAATTTGTGAATGTGATTCAGAGGCTGTCCTTCCCCCTCTCCTCCAGGAAGACTGTACAATGGATTTATGTGCTGTCCTGTATGATCACTCCATGGCAGCTGTCTCTGCACCCAGTCAGCCACAAAAAGCACAGTATTGCACTGGCTATGATCACATTTAGGTAGTTTGACAAAAAAGGCTCCAGGGACTCATCGCAAGGAAAAACATAAAGTTGTTTGGAAATATTAATCAGAGGAATATCATCAGTTTTGTTCTTCTCAAGTTATGCTAGCTTGCAAGAAATAGAGAAATAATGAGAGAAGGAAAAGGGGACAGCAAGCTTGGCTGTAGCAAAGGGCTGGAAACCAAACGGCAAATTCATTTGAGGTCCAGGGATTAAGATCCAATCATTTGACCTCAGATTAAAAAGTGGATGAGCACAACAAAGAATCACTTAAAACATTTGGGAAAGTGTAAAGGAAAATCAAGCAGGATTAAATAATAAAAAAGCTGCATTAAGCCAGAATGCTCTCTGATCACAGGCGGCAAATCCAAGTAAGGGCTATCTCAAGCTTCCTCAGAACCATCCAGTCACCCCCCAGCATTTCTATTTCACAGCCACCCTCTAAGTTAAATCAAAAGGAACTCGCCCTGCCCCACACCAGTTTGTTGCTTGTATTGAGCTGCTCTCTCTCACCCTAAGGGGAGCATAGCCACCTGCCAAAACCCCTTATTAGGAAGAAATTACCCAGCAGAACTAGGCTAGCTAGCTGTCAATGCATGCTCAAGGACAGGAATCCCAGGACAGTGATGGTCAGACTCTGAGTGCAGTGTGGCTACTTCCCAGCTTTGCTTTGTGAGCATTCCCCACCAGCGTGGTTTCTTTTCCTGGACTTGGCCTGTATCTCCTAGGGAAAGTCATCCAGCTCCCTTGAGTGACTGCTTACTTGCACGGGTCACCAGTACCCATTCCAGGTTCCCTGATGTCCTCCAAGTGTCCAGTTCGGCTACTTTCTTCTGCAGCACCTTTGAAATCATTAACTCAGAGCTATTTAATGGATGTCAGTCCCAGGTGAGCAGCATAACTTGGCACTGTGGCACTGGCCCAACATTTATATGCTGGTCAGCAGCTCATGGCAGGCCATGGCTCTCCCCCAGCCTTGGCTCCACTGCAGGTTTAGGAAATGCAGAGAGCATGGGCTGGGAGGCACAGAGCTGTTCTGGATGGATGCTGGGTGTCCACCTTGCCCAGATTCAGTGGAAAACCAGTGTCCCTGTGATAGGCACAGTTCCCTTCTTGCACACTTCAAGCCACAGCATCACACAGACAAACACCAGCCTTTTGTCACTGTGGCCAAAGCCACCTCCCCACTGTCAGCCTCCTACAAACAGGCTGTGTCCTTGCAAGTGCCTCTGTCACTGAAAAGCACCTTGCAATGAGGAACCCCAACGCTGGGAAGGGTCTGAGCATGGGACTGCCCAAAAGTGTGTTACTGCTTTTCCTTCTCCTTCTTGTCTGGTGGACAGTGATCCTGTTTTTCCACCAGCCCACTACCAGCTGCAGTGGCCTGGCAGGTGCAGTGACCCTGAGTGATTATTTAACAGCAGATTGTATAACAGAGCAGGGCAGACATTACATTTCTGTCTCTGACCTCAGCCCTGGGACATCTCCCACCCATAAAACTTCCAGTCTAATCTTTCAGACCTCAGAGGAACAGCCTTAGGCATGTGACACCATCCTTCAGAGAGGAGTGACCAGTGGGGACCAGGTAGATCTGGGCAGCACATCTCAGTCCCACAGAAGGGAAAAGAGGAGGGAGCCTAATGCTCCACAAAGGCTCAGATTTGTAGCCCGGATCCTGCTGAAGTGCCCAAGATGACCCTGCAAAGTCCCTCTGCTCCCTGCTATCCATCTAAATGAAGCACTACACTCTCCTCGCCATCCAGAGTAAGTTGTTTCAGCAAGGTAAAGATGGATGAGCAGGGCAAGCCAGCTCCACCAGCTCCCCTGGGTTCCAGCCACACTGTCTCTAGAATCTGGGAGCAGCTGAACCCCTTGGACCTACTCCAGAAGGGGTGGACAGTGCCTAGGAGGCAGTGGAGAGGTGCCTGCTGCTCTGAATAGGCCAGAACCCAGGACATACCAGCCTCGTGCTGGTGATGTCCCTAAACTGTGTTGCTTTTCCATGGGGCTGAGGAGACAGTTCAAAGCACTCGCCTGAGCTGTCAGTGGTCAGGAGGATGCTGCAGTGTTGCAAGGAGATGGGCACAGGCCTTGCTTATCAGTGCTGGGCACGTTCCGGGTAGCTCAGACCCATCTCATTCAGAAATCCATCAAAACCAGCTTCTCCTAAAGCCTTATTGGAGCAGACTCAACAAGGAGCTTGTTTCTGAGCTTGACTTCAGCATGTCCTGGCTCTAAGCATTCCCTTTTGCTGAAAGGGCATGGTGGGTGTGAACAGCCCCTCCAGGATGAGCACGGATCTGCTGGAAGCTGGTACGGACCAGCAGGGCCACTAGGCAGGTTGAGGTCAGGGAACATTGTTTCCAGGGAGAGGTAGAGACAGCTGGCTTGGTTAGTTGGGAAGGAGAAGTTGGGGTGATTTAGCAGAAGTCTACAGTGACATGGCAGCTAGAAGGGAGGATGAAGCTGAAGTATTTCCAGGAGGTAAGTCAGCCCGGCTGGTTCAGGCTGTCAGGAAAAGCTCCTTGCCTAGAAGAGTGGTGCAGCCATGGGACATGGACCCAGAATGGAGGGGTTTCCATCCTTTCAAATTTTCCAGCCCTAGCTGCTCTGACCCAGCTTTGGCAATCCTGTTCCAAAGGCTAGCTGAATCTGAGACTGCCACAGGCCCCTTCTTACTAGCACTTCCTTTGAGAGGTAATTCTACACTAAACTGAGCCGCAATCAGCCTCCTGCCTTGAGCCATTTGTGCCAACTTCAGACACTGCGCCTGCACAACTTACCAAAATGTACCTGTTCAGGGGTGCAGCAGTCCAGAGAGGATTTCACAGCAGCCAGAGCTTAGGAGCACACAGTTACCAACAGCCACAGCAAAAATAACTCCAAAGGGCAAGATCAGAAAATCCAATATTTAAAATTCATTACCTGTTCCACAGCTGGGCCAGGGAGGCAGCTGCTGCAATGTGGGTCTAACCATTAACCAGGGGGCTAGAGAGGTGTGATGCTCTCTGAAAAACAGGGTGCTGTGCCTGAGGTCTGTGTGTGCCAACACTGGGAGAGGGTGTGCAGCAAGGCACAGGGATGCTCCTGCAGAGGCCACACGAGTCTGGAAACTGCTACCATGTCTGACCCCTCTGCACCCCTCAGCAGCAACTAACTGCCAGAGCTCACCTGAAACCATGTCTGACCAACTCCTTGGCAGGAAAGAAAAGAATAAGAAGTCACATTAATGCATTTTTAATAGGTTACATAAACAGTTAAGTTCAAAGCTGCCTTACAAACAGGTGACACAAGATGCCAGTGCTTCTACTGAGAGGTGAGCCAGGCCTTTCATGCAGAAAACATTTTGGCTCTCTCAAAGGCAAATTGTCCTCCCCTTGGAGGAGACAAATCTCATCTGGAAGCAGCAGCTTCCATTTGCTAGGAATATTTTCATTTTTCAAAGCTAGTCTATTTCATTTACAGGCAATAGGGAACTGGATGGGAGCGGTTCAGTGGATCTTTAAAGCCTCCTATGTATGCCTAGTGCCTGTAGTGCTGCTGCTGGCAGGGACAGCCCTGCCTGGCCCTCACTCCCCTGGAGTGATGCAATAGGTGCCTTTGCACTTTGCCTTAGTAGGAAAGCAGAGCTGGCAGCAAACCCTCCTGGGAGGCAGCACAGGAGGCCGGGGGTGAAGGACCACAGCTTGCTCACCATAAGGCAGGGTGGGTAACACCTCTGGGCAAAGGGTTTGCCCAAGGAGTGTGTCCAGGGCAAGTGCTCCCTTATCACACACTCACGGGGCTGTTTACAAGGCTTTTCATCCAGCTGCCTGTCAGCTGGAGTTTCTACCCTGCTCAAAGGGCAGGGGCTCTCAGTGGCTTTTGCCATCTGATCACACAGATCCAGCAGCACTTTCAGGCCCAGCCACGCTGTGTGTTCCCCATGTCACAAGGATCAGGGGTGTCCTGGCATGGAACAGGCCGAGATCCCAGGCACCAGGTCTCTCCCAGCCAGCAGGACAAGTACCATGGAGTTCACTGCCTGACACAGCTGTGGGAGTGGGAATGCCAGCAGCTGCCCTGAATTTTCAGTCTATTCCTGTCCCCAGCATGGCAGCAGGGACGGCACAGAGAGCAGCCCGGAGTCTGGAGACAGAGGGCTGCCAAAAATGCCAAAGCAAGGCTGGCTCTTCTTCTCCCCACAAGTGTTACAAAATCCATGGCTGAGTTTAAACAAAGAGACTGTGACCTCTGGCTCTAGGCTGACCCTTGGAAACACATGACCCAGCCTGAAAGAAAGGAGCATAGACAAAAGGAAAACCCCAAAGGAGCAAATCCAGAAGGAAAGCATGGCAGGAACAAGCCCAGCTGAAGCCGAGAGGGGAGGGCAAAGGAACAATTTTCCAACAGGCACCACTATGCAGCTGCTCTATGACTGTTGCAACATTCCTGTTCTGAAACTGCATCTAAAGCAAATTTTTCTTACATGTAATGAGGACAGAAAACAAAAAGAAGGTGGAAAATTCCCAAAATAACCTTCATGGTTTATGTGGTGTCAAAACAGCTGTTTTGCTCGGGGTAGAAGTGAACCATCTCCAAGTTTGAAGCTGCCCCCACCCTTTCCAAGGAGTGAAGATAACACTAGAGAGTCCAGAGAACAGCCAGAGCCTGACAGCACATGGCTGGCAGGATCAAGACTTTGCCCAGCTCCTGCTTTGGCCCAAGGCAGCCTCCACCTGTGTTAGGGCTTCTCCTTAACCTACGTCTTCCTTCTGCAGCTCATCATTATAGAAATATGTGCCCACAGCCTCTCCCTCCCACCCCAGTCTCCATTTTGAATCTCCCCCTTGTTTTGCCAACGTGTCAGTGGCAGTAAAGTCCCTGAAGGCACCCCCCCCCACACACACCCTATGGTCTCAGCATCCTTCCAACCCAACTGTCATCTCCTGATTTGTGCATGGTGAGAGGGGGTGTCTGTACCTCGTGACCATCTGAAAACAAGCTTCTCCTTGAAAAAAGCCACCCCAGAGCTCATCAGGTAGGTGGGCCTGCTGCATGGGGGTGAGCTCCAGACAGAGCCCACAGGGAATGGCTCAGGAGTGGCACCATCCAGTAGCCAGGCAGGAGCCAGGGAGACAGACACAGCCTCACCTCTCTGCCATTACTTCCCTGATGCCCGTCACCATGAGAAGTGGGACAAGCAGAGCCCAGAAGAGAATCAGGAGGAAAGGGAATGGGACCCAGTCCCACCCTCTCCCAGGTAAACGTACAGGCTCCCTGCATCTCTTTTGTGAGCCCTTGAAGGCAGATGTCTCATCCCATGGGGGAACCCTCCAAGCTCCACCTATGCTGCTGTGGCAGTCACTTTTTCATGCCTTTCACTGCCTCATTGAATTTATTTAATTACTACTCCTCAGGAGTAGCATTGCTCCTATCTTTGGCTGTTGGATCGTTTTCCATTCCGTTCCCAGTGGAAGCAATTACACTTGTCTTCCAAGATCTGTTCTTCCTAAGCCAGGCTGTCACTTATCCATTATTATTGAAGTATCAAAGGCATTTGCACATGTTCAGAAGAACACCAGCTCCCTCAAGGAGGAGGGATGAAATATCACCTCTTGCCTGATAAATTGCTTACACAAGTGGAATCAAAGCCAGGTTTCTGGATTATCCAGTGGGACTCTTTTGAAATGCTGCTCTTAGGAAAAGGGTTGCAGAGATGTCTTAGCTCACACCCCAGAGCTGGTAAGACTGCAGGAGAGATTCAGACATTGAGTTTTCCAGCTTGGATGCTTCTTGGTCACTCAGAGGAGACTCCAAAGTCAAGGATGAGTTTCTGCAGAAGCAATCTTCTCTCCTCACTCACAGATAGCTCAGCAAATTCTGGAGTGGCCATTCTGATGAATGAGAGTCTAAACTCAAGCACCTGGGAGTCCTTCTGCACGTCTTGGCAGGTCCTTGAGGGTGTTCCAGTGCAGACGCTGCAGGACAGCATCCCATGACCTCAAACAGTCCTCGTGATGCCTTGGGTTTAGCTTCTATATTTTTCAGAATCTCTGCTTCTTAGTGTGTAACTCTGAAACTTCATATTAGGTGTTAGTAAGTTCTCTTCACAGGGTAGTTAGACAAAACAATCCCTTCCTAGCTACAGAATCAAGGACAACTGGTACCCAACAAGCATAAACAAGGGGGAAGGAAAGGGGGCAAGCCAGGGGACTGCGGTCATGGCCTGGGGCTGTGGTCAGACAATTGACCCCAATGTACAGATGAACCAAAACTTATAAAAGTGTAAAAAGTCGTGACTGGGAATCATCTTGGATTTGATTTGGGTATAGCCCCGGCCGGGCTCTTGCACTGCCCAAGGTATATCCTTTCAATAAATACCTATTTTATTCCTTTTGCTTTGTCTAGTCTCTGTTCCAGATAAGCCTTGCCAGGCATCAGTTCTGGCATCCCAAGAAGGGACCTCAAACAGTCCTCGAGCATGAGCCAAAAGCCATGTCAGGTCTACTTCAGAGAGTTTGTCTAAGATTTCACTTTCCCCAGTTCAGCAGCAGTTCCCGGTGCTGAACTCTGAGCCAAGGGACCTGGATTTCTTGCTGCCACCGGCTGTCCCCTGTCAGCAGGACAGGCCCTGCCCTGCTCCCTGCCAGCTCTGCCCCAGAGCCCCAGCCGGGATCTAGGGGAGGAAACAGCTGGACCCACTGACCCTGGTCCCCAGTCCCTGTTCCCTGTGAAGCACTAGACAGACGCAAAGCCTGGATATGAACAGAAACATGAAAGCACTGGCCTCTGTGTCCTGATTCTCCTGGTTACAAGCTCCAAAACTACAGTTGTGCCTGATTTTCTCCCTGGAGGACACAGCCCTGGGGAATAGTGGCCCACCTTTGCTGTTAGCCAGGACAGGCCCACGGGAGCTTCCTCCCTGCTAACTCAGCCCATCACAGGGAGGGAGAGAAGGCAACACCTGCAAACATGGAAGTAATAATAATAATAATCATAATAACAACATCTATGCCTACTACTTTGACATAGTAAATTTCCTGCTTCACTTGACAGAAAAGCAAGTTGAGTGGATGCCAGGAAGCATTTCAGATTAACAGGTCTCTGATCCAGAGATGCAAATCAGGTAAAATGCTGCAGAAACCTGACAACAGCAAAGCTGCAGGTGCTTGGTCCTGAAGGACCCTGCCCTTTCCTCCATGGCAGCCTTCTGTATTTCGGATAAACAGGGCAACCCAGGATTTTATCACCTGGGCTGTGCCTGGCATAAAAGGAATTTGGGACCACACATCATCTAAGGCCATTTTTTCATTNACAAAGCCCTGTAGGCAAAACCCAGGCACAGGTAGGTTATTCAGTGTCACCTCCACACAATGCACAACCAGTCCAGTGACATTCCCCAGCAAAGTCTGGACTTGTTGGAGGACCAAGACAGGCACTTGGCTGTGTACCTGTGAGGACCAATGCTATCTCCAAGGTCAAGCAAGCTGCATGGGCATGCTGCAGGCACAAGATGCTCCATTTTCTCCTAGAAAACCAGGGGGAATTGGCAAGAAAACAGGGAACTCAAAGATCCTGGCCCTCATGTATTTATCATGTGCAAGCCAGGTGCCACAGAGCTACCTTGTAGAAGCCCAAAGCTATCTAAACTGCATAAATAAATTCCATTTTGCCACAATCAATCTACCAGACACCTGTGTGTGAACTCAACCAGCTCTGAAAGCTTCTCTGCTTTACAGGCCAGCAGCACAGACATTGGTGTCTGTTCTGTGCTGCTGCCACAACCAAGAGCCAAAGGTGCGCTCATGTTCCCCCTGCTCCTTTGCTCAGCTCCCTGTTCACAGAGCAGATAAAAACGGTATCTCCCAGGTGAATACAGCTCAGCCTCTCCACCCACCCTTCCCCCTGATCTCAGCAGGGTAACTTGGTCTGGGCTTGGAAAGAACACAAAGCAAAATGCAGTTGTTATCAGTTTGGCCTCTGTGTTGCACAGCCCCAGGTACAAGGCT
Organism: Rhabdornis inornatus; assembly: GCA_013397075.1. Taxonomy (NCBI): domain Eukaryota; kingdom Metazoa; phylum Chordata; class Aves; order Passeriformes; family Rhabdornithidae; genus Rhabdornis; species Rhabdornis inornatus. The sequence continues at coordinate 68,777 of VWZS01002965.1, read as the reverse complement.
GATTCAGGGTTATTAGCAGAGTGTTTGGCTAAAGGTAAACAGACTCCTCAGCAAGTGGCAAGACAAGTGTGGACAAGTGTCTGAGCTCTCAGTGAAACCTGGAGCACTGGGCAATTTGTTTTCAGGGCTCTTTTACCCTAAGAAGCCAGGGCAGACTTCCACCCTCCTTGGCTCAGGAGCCAACATCACAGCTCAAACCACACACACAACTCAAAGCAGGCACTCAAGTGAGTGACTCTTTGGAATCCTGATCTACAGTCTTTAACAGGAACNTTCTGTATTTCGGATAAACAGGGCAACCCAGGATTTTATCACCTGGGCTGTGCCTGGCATAAAAGGAATTTGGGACCACACATCATCTAAGGCCATTTTTTCATTCTTTTCAAAAATATTGTATCATTTATTTCTGGTTCCTGAAAGGAACCAGGAGAGGGAGGAGACATAGAAGTCTGTCACGAAAGGTCTGCAGAGAAGTAGTTGATAAGTGTCTTTGTGGCAGTAGCTGCCTTATACTTCACTGTGCTCATCTCCTCACTCTCACCAGATTCCTTGCANAACTCAACCAGCTCTGAAAGCTTCTCTGCTTTACAGGCCAGCAGCACAGACATTGGTGTCTGTTCTGTGCTGCTGCCACAACCAAGAGCCAAAGGTGCGCTCATGTTCCCCCTGCTCCTTTGCTCAGCTCCCTGTTCACAGAGCAGATAAAAACGGTATCTCCCAGGTGAATACAGCTCAGCCTCTCCACCCACCCTTCCCCCTGATCTCAGCAGGGTAACTTGGTCTGGGCTTGGAAAGAACACAAAGCAAAATGCAGTTGTTATCAGTTTGGCCTCTGTGTTGCACAGCCCCAGGTACAAGGCTGATTCAGGGTTATTAGCAGAGTGTTTGGCTAAAGGTAAACAGACTCCTCAGCAAGTGGCAAGACAAGTGTGGACAAGTGTCTGAGCTCTCAGTGAAACCTGGAGCACTGGGCAATTTGTTTTCAGGGCTCTTTTACCCTAAGAAGCCAGGGCAGACTTCCACCCTCCTTGGCTCAGGAGCCAACATCACAGCTCAAACCACACACACAACTCAAAGCAGGCACTCAAGTGAGTGACTCTTTGGAATCCTGATCTACAGTCTTTAACAGGAACCAGGCTAATGCAAGGTACAGGTAGTCACACAGTGACTGGGGAAATGGGGAATATCAGCATCTCAAGAGGACTAAAAGATAGAAGCAGCTTAAGTGCTTGCAAAATGGCTCCAAGAGCAGCTTCACATGGAAAGTGACTTCTGCTTAAGCAGTTTAAAGGCGAGCTCCTCTCAAACATTGGTCAGCTATGAGCAGCTTAGTGCAGGAAGGGCTCCTGCCAAGGCTCCCGGGATGGCAGCACGCCACGGGAGAGAAACAAGTGTCACCTTGGAGCTGGGAGCCTCACCCTACACACATTCCACTGATGAGCCTGTGCCATCCCAGCTTCGGAGCCATTCTGTCCTCCTCATGAAAGGAGGCTTGTCCTTGGCCAGATGTTCTCTGGAAAAGCCCACAAAGCAGAAGTCCTGGAAAGCTGAGTCTGCTTTCAGCATTTAAATAAAATGGAGGCTGTGCTGGCAGTCTCAGGCCAGGAGCTACAACTCTTTTCTTCCTGCCAGTTTCAAAGAGTAAGATTGGCTTCTGTTGTCCTTGCATCCTTGAACATATATCCCTGCCTCCTTCTTGGGAATTTTCAAATTGTGCAGAAGACAGAAGAACAAGCTTCGTCTGGGAGATAAAAAGGAAAACCTCTTTTATTTTTTATTTTTGCAATGCCAGTGTCATGACCGGTGGGAGCACTGGAGGTAATGGCAGAGGCAGAATGAAGCAGCACTCAAACATGGATGATGTGTTATTTGCCTACCGTGAAGAAAGCAAGAAGACCAGGATTGCATTCAGCTGTGAACTTGGGGTCATGTGCTTGAAGACCTGGTGGAGTGTTAGCACCTTATTTCTCTTCATGAGAGAAATCTGTCCTTCAGACTACCTCAGGCAGAGTTATTATTATTATTATTATTATTATTACATGAAAGTTACAGCTGAAAAAAGCAAGACTAGAGAACGTGTTACTTTGAAATAAATCAATAGCTCAGTCCTGATCTGGAATCTTCTGGTTAGCTCTCATTGCTTCATGTTAAAAGGCCACAAAAAGGAGGAGTTAGAGGTATACTTATGGATATACAAAGGATCCTTATGAAGGCACAGACAGGTCTTTGCCCATACAGCAATAAAGAGACGGAAAAACGCCACAGAAATCTTGGGCAAGGGGAACATATTTAAGTGTAACTAAAATATTCCAGTTTGAGCTCTATCCTCAGAACTCAGGAGTTTGTTTTGAATTTAAAGTGCACCCCAAGAAGATGAGAGAAGTAAAAGTTCAGTAAGTGGGATTCCCACCTTCAGCTACTGAAGTCTGTGGTTCAATCAGAAGCCATACATCAACTTCAAGAAAAGATTACTGGAGTCCTGGCTATTTCTTAGACACTTCTGAAGCCTTTTGACAGAATGCTTATCTAAAGATCACTGATTTAATCTGATTTAGCATTACAGTGCTGTGGTTAACAGAAGAGAAAATAGAAGCATAATCTATATTACATGCAAATCCCTGCATCCACGCCATACAATTTTAAATGACCTGAAGTTTGCACTTTGCTGATAGAGAAAGCATCACCTAAATACAAACTGTGCTTCCTGAAATATCCAAAGTCTATTGTATTAATAGCCTAAGAGACAGAAAATTTAGCATTTTCCATAAGAAACACTCTAATAACTTCTGGAGGCTTATTTGACTACTACCCACTTGAATTTTGCATGGAGCACAAACAATTTAATTTTTTTAGTCACCTGAAGAAAGACAAACCCATGAATAGAAAGAAAAGACGGCAAGAGAAAATAAACAGATAATGGCTTGTATGAAACTGAGTAATTATATCCTGCATTGTGCTCCAACTTCCATCCGCCATCCTACAATCCCACTCCAGTACTTAATTCTGAATAGTGCTTTACTGCCCCTGGCAGGTTTAATTTGTTTTCCTGGATCCCAGATGCTTTGGAAAAGAGGGTTAATTATCTTGCCATAGCTGCTGGCTTCCTGGCACATTCCTACAGGACTCACTCCACTGCATGATGACCCACTCAGGCTGCAGCTGCTCCATTAACATCAGAGAAGGAAAAGTTAAATAAATCATGCCAGAAATTAAGACCATGCTTCAGCAGCTGCAACAGTGAGGAGGAAGAGCAGGGCACCCATCTGAATTCATGTATGGCTCCAGCACACGGAGCTAGCTTGGAAAGGCCAGGACAGGAAGGCTTGGCACAGGGCAGATAAAGCTTGGTGAATACAAGAAAAGGGACTGAGGTTACTACTTCCTTCAGAGAGCCATGGTCAAAGCACAAGTAATCTGGCTGCATTAGGTTCCTCCACATCCTGTGAGAATTACAGTCCTTGGAGGAAGAAATCCTCTATTTTTAACAGGGAAAGGCTATTATGCATTAGGAGACTAAACAGAGCACAAATATTTTGCTCTTTTAACTTGATAATGCAGCTGTCCAGAAATGGATTGACCCGTTTTCAAAACAGATGCTTTAGCAGTAGAACTTGGGGGCCTCATCATCTGAAAAACCCTGAACACCTATTTGGTTCAGGTTATGTTTAACTGACTCTAGTTCTAAGGAACTCAAATGGCACCCTAGAAACATCACATTATCACAGGAATGAGCACATCTGATCACCCCTCCCCACAAGTGTCAATATTAATGGTGCAACTGAGAAGATACTTGAATTACACAGCAAATCAGTCATGCAGCACACTTCTCTCTGACTGGTTAGACATAAAAATAGACAAAATAGACATGAAAAGCTGGAATGGCTAAAAAACCCACTGGTAGCTACAGATGTGAGAATGCAAGGTATTTTCAAAAAGAGGAACACACAAAAGAATCCCAAATATGTTTAAACAAATCTCTGAGATGAAAAAAAAAAATTGAGCAAAAAGTGTTCATGTTCCCAGACCTCAATGCATTATTTAACAGAAGAGCCTAAATGACTCCTGCTAAGCCACCAGCACTTTCAAACAAGTTCAAGAGCTGTTCACAAGAAAACACACAGCAGGAAAAGGAGCAAGTTGCATTTCATTACAACAAAAGGGTTTCAGCCAGTAACAAGCCAGCTTGCCCCAAACATTATCCCTTTCCAAAAGACAGACTTAGTGGCACCACATCCAGTTGTATCATTCCTTTCACAAAACAGGACACCCAAACACATCCTCTATGGTTCCTTTTAAATCTTTTCTTTCATCACCCTAGCAATACACTCTATCTTGCTGTGGTGGTATAGAAAGTCAAAAAACAACTCTTCACACTTCTTGCATAGAAGCAAAAATAAATATAAACAAGAATTAGAGTATCATGAGAAGAGGAACATCTCTCCACCTCAATACATCTTTACCCCCAATAAAAGATGATCAACTGGAAAAACAAACAAAACGCAACAAAACAGTGGGACAGACATGAAGCTATTACATCGTGAATGACAGCTGCTTACAAGCAGGGAATGTGCATAGCAATGGTCGATGTTTTGCTTGTATGGCATGCAAGAGACAGGGAAAAAAACCCTGCATTAAGAGACCTTGAAGGTAACAACTATGGTAAAACCACTGCCAAATGAGAGACAAACTTCATTCCCTCTGGAGTAACTAATTCCCCACCTGTCCCACTGTTTGGGCTCTGTTCTAAAGAGCAAGATTAAAGATGAACACAGACCTCATGTGTGGAAGAAGACCAACCTCATTCCTTCCTGAGGACAAGCATCCACTCTTGTAGGCCCAAGAGAAAACACTGTTTACTTTTAACAGCAAAACACCAACAAGGAATCTTTCTTGTTCTCATTAGTAAGATTATTATTTTGTGGAGAAAGAAGCTTGCACAATTCTTCAGTCTCCTTTCCTTTCTGCCCCACATGGCACAGGCTACTCTTTTGCATATGGGCCTTCCAGCTGCTATCAAGTCAGTCCTCTATAATATACTCAGAACCATGCTCCATTTGATCTGGGAAGACACAGGAAAGATGCCTTTCACCTGAACAGCGTAGGCACTGAATGCTGTGATCCACTGAGGACACCAAAACATTAAAGTGCATTTCTTTTTCTTTTTCAGATGAAACCTGAATGTTTTAAGGGTCACTCATCCCACACTGCAATTTGAAAACAGACTATTTTTAATGCTCAACTATAAATGACTTCTGGAACTACATTAATACAGCAATTATTCTGGAATTATTCTTCTGGAACTACATTACCAGCAATGTAAATGAATGCAGAAGAAACAGGCTTCCACAGAACATTCAAGTCAATAAAAGAGAAATAACAGACTGGAAGAGATCTTTTACAGTAAAAACACTAAGCAGCACAGAGCATTTCACTAGCAGCAAGATATCGCACATGGACTTTTGTGCTGGAGCTGTCTGGAAGCAATTTCTGGGGAAAGAGCACTGAGGCTGAAAGAGTCTCAGCAGCGCCCTTAAAATGCAAGTCTCTTTGCCACCTCACAGACAGGAGGCTAGGATTATTCCAAACCCTGTGCTGAAAGAGCTGCCAAAGAGTAGCTGGTTTTCAGTTCCCAGTTCAGACATATTAAAAGCCTGATGTGAATATGTAAAACACTCATTACCTGAAGCATGAACAAAATGGAGGTAGACAGGGCAAAATGAATCATTGTTGATGAGAAAACCTGAAGGACAACAGACATTTTCCCTTGTATGTTAAGAAATATTTGCCTTGAAATTAAGCATAGAGAAAACCCAGTCTATATTGAAAGATGTGCAATGCCCACAGCCTGTAAACATCCGACAACATAACCTCTCAAGGACAAGCAATCTGCACAAACCATCTTGCATAAAGGATGGATATAGATAAAATCCATAAAGGCAGAACAAAGAACTTGTAGGATAAAGCATAAAATAGCTAGAGTAACTTCTCTGCAATGACTAAGAACAGAAAGAAGCCCTCAACAATCCACTGCAAATTCACAAAGGGGAACACACACAGAGCCTAGGACAACAGCTCCCAGACTCCACTGCTTAGATTCCCATTTCTGGGGCCTTAGCCCAAAAAAGACAACTCCAGTTCCAGAAGACAGGTTTCAAAGTACTGGAATAGAACAAATCATCTTCTCCAAAGTGAAAGATTTCTCCCCTCATTAATTTCACATCACATAATAAGTTATTTTACCTGAACCTCACTGAGATTACCTCAGCTTAAGCTACAGACAAGCCAGGACTATTCACCCAATGAATTCTTTCAGAGTCATAATAGATGTTTAAGATAAATCAGATAAAAGAAAACATTGAATTAACTGTCCAGGAGTGAAGGGATATGGTGGGGGCTTTCTTTTTGTTTTAACAATTTTTACCACCTTGGTTTCTATTGTTGTCATCCATGTTGTCACCCCCCCCCCAACTTTTACCATTTAGTATGTCATAACCACTGCTTTAAAAAAAGAGTCAAAAGGAAATGCTAAACACCAAAGATTTAAGTTTAAATCATGGAAAATGAGGATGAACACATTGATATAGCCTTGCAATTTTAATTTTTAAAAGGCCCCTAACGGTGGGACTAGCTGTAGATAGCATCATGCTAACGCAAATGGAAAACAGGTTTAAAAAAAAACAAAATAAAACCACTTTAAATAAGTATGAATTCATACCATACAAGTGTACACGCTTAATAATTTTCTATGTTAGCTCAGTTTGAACTATATATCAAGTCTATACTACTAAAAGTTCAGTATGTGCAACATTAACCCAATCAAAGCATTTTATAAATACAAGCTTCTTTTCAGTATTGCAACATACTTCACTACTTATAACATACTGAAAAACAAGTTCTACATTTAAATTTCTGCTGTAATAGTTCTATCTGCCAATTAAGACTACAAATAGAAAAATACTTGCTAATCTTTAACATTTTGAAAATGCAAATATATTTCATTTTTTTGAAAAGAAACAATCTTGTTTATCCTACTGGTGCTTCTTGAGACATTTGAAGATACTACACTAACAAAATACAAACTTTGTAGTAAGCTTACAACACGTACTTCTCAGAGGCAAAAATAAAAAAAATCTGGTTTGTATTTATGAAGGAACATCCATTTATTATAAAACAAGATTAAAGATATTAGAATTAAGTTGAAACAAGGCAACATTATAACAACCACTTTAGAGCTTTGTGAACAAAGTGTAGTTTTTAACTTGCAAATCCAGGTGAATGTAGCTTTTAACATGCTGTCCTCTTCTCTATAAATGGGATGAAGTAGAGAAGCAAAGCTTCAATGTGTAAGGATTGGAGCCATCTGTGAGGAGACAGAGAACACACCGTGGGCACAGCTCTCCTACTGATCCACCTTCCATAACCTTGCAAGTTCACCAGTTCCCTGTGTTTCACACTCACACCTCCACTGGGGTTTGTCCTTTTCACATTGAAAGAGAAAGCTTTTCTGCTGTTACCACCTCTCCAAACTGAGATAAAATTTAAATTGTTAACAGTGTGTTCTCCATACTATCTTCAAAAATATTCTGCCCCTAAGATCTATTATTAAGGTGGACCAAAGCTGTGGGGGAATAGAAAAGATTTAAACTGTTAACACTTCACAGGGAGACAAACTCATAACAGTTAGGAGGAGGTAGTTTAAAATAATATTAGACACTGGCCTAGATTCAAAATTATGTCTGGGAAAACCTGGAAAAATTCCATTTAATCCAGTAAACTGTCTTAATTGTTCAGCACAGATCTGGCTTGTTGTGTACTTGTTTAGCAGGTGAACTCACCCCACTCTATTCTTGCTAGTTTGGAGCTAAATTCAGCTTGGCTTCACAATTTCTGGTGGTTTCAAAGGGAATGTGCTACAGAAGCAGTAAATTGAGAACAATGAGCTGAGTAACTTAAAGAATCCTCTGTTCAAGACATTGCAGAGTTCTCTGTATTTATTGTGAAAGAATCATAGAAGGGTTTGGTTGGAAGGGATCATCTTATTGGATCACCAGTTCCAACCTCCTGCTATGGGCAGGGATGCCACACACTAGACCAGGTTGCTCAGAGCCCCATCCAGCCTGGCCTTGAATATTTCCAGGGATGGGGCATCCACAGCTTCTCTTGGCAACCTGTGCCAGTGCCTCACCAGCCTCACAGTAAAGAACATCTTCCTAATATCTAAAACCTAAATCTCTCTTAGTTTAAAACCCTTACTCCTTGTCCTGCCACTATTTGCCCATGTCAAAAGTCACTCTCCCTCTTTTTTATAGGCCCACTTTAAAGTCCTGGAAGGCCACCATAAGGTCATCCTGGAGCCTGCTCTTCTCCAGGCTAAACAACCCAAGCTCTCTCAGCCTTTCCTAACAAGAGAGGTGCTCCAGCCCTCTGATCATTTTCATGGCTGCCAGAACCCTAAAGTCCTTCTCCACAGAAAAAAAATTCCAGCAGTAAGATTAAGAAAATGTACTTACTTGGGACTCTTATCTGGTAGTGATTAAGTACAGTGAGAGCTTCCACTGCATCTGTCTTACATTCCCATTCCAACAGACCAGACAGTGTTTTGGCAGAAGCTGTCAAAATCAGAAATAAAAATGGAAAGAGGGGATCAGTAACATTTCCTGACAGTGCATACTCAGATCAAAACTGGAATCAAGTAACTTCTCAAACTGGTGAAATTTTACTTACGTTTTGGGTCAAACACTTTGTATTTAATAAAGCTGAGAACTTCATGATCCTCACATAACTGTCACAAAAATAAAATTAAGAGGTAAAATTCTAGCAAAAGGGCACACAAACAAATCAGTAAAAATTCCAAGTTCCGGGAAGAGATACGTAAAAAGGAAGATTCTGACTTTTTAAGAGTTTGCAAGAATTTATGGGAAATAATTTTTAAAATATGTTTAGATCGGTAACTCTTTAGAATACTATTCTGTAGTATGTAAAACAAGGCTCCTGTATCTGTGATATCACTACTATCTCCAAAAACGTATTTAAATAATAACAAGTTCTACTTTTGACATTCCTACTCCAATAAAGTAGCTGTGAAGTTGTGCATACAATGCCACTACTTGAGAACCAGAGTTCACTTTCAGACAGAGTTGGAAAAATATATTTTATTGAACTGAAAAAGAACTCACTGAACTGTCAGCAATCTTACCACTGCCTCCACTTAAAGAGGCCCAGTACTGCATGTTTTAAGCATCCAGAGTTCATTTAGGATTCAGCTGTGCCAAGGGTCCCAGGTGCATGCTTGTCTCCATTCCAAAACATCCCAGCAGTCATTACAGGGAGTCAGTAAATGCTTTGTGAGTTTTAGTCCTAACTTTCATGTATCTGGCTTCGTGTCTTTTCCCTCTCCCCCAAAAACCCCTCATATTAAGCTCAACTTTATTTTCAAGATTTTGTTTCTCACATTAAAAAAATATAAATTAATAAAATTGAAACAATAACTCCAGAATTGTGAACGTATCCAGAGGCGCTACAAATGTATTTTAATTTTAAGGAACAGCTCTCTTCCAGTGGCTCTGCTATAACCCTCCCAGTTACTAATTTTTAAAAGCAACACCATGAAGAGCCAGGACAGAGCCCAGAGAGCGCTGGATGTCAGTCATTCCAAGTGCTTACCTTTACAAATGTTTCCTCAGTCACACACAGGGGAACATTGTAATAATGCAGCACACAAGAGGGTGGTTGGATGATGTTCTTGGATGCTTGGCCAGCACTGGTAAAGCGATTATTCTTACTCATGGCAAAATCCTTGTAACTACTCGTGCCATCCTCCAGTTCAAATATCTGGCTTGGAACTACTGAGTGCTGCTTGGAAACACTGGAATTTAAGGACAAAATTTCTTAAATAATTAAGGCTATCATACCTCGCAGATTATCATCTAACTAGAAAAGAGCTGATGTTTCTTTATAATAATGTGAAATAAATACAGTAAGAACAAGATGGGTTGGATTTGACACCTTCCTTAAAAAAATGCAGAAAGAATGGATAAGACACATTAGGGAATACAGCTAAATAGTGGCCAATCCATGTAATTACAATATGATTTATGAATGTAAATAAATAAAATTATAAATAGTAATAAATCTTAGACTGGTTGGGGCTAAAAGGGACCTTAAAGGCCATCTCCTTCCAACCCTCCAGGCATGGGCAGAAACAGCTTCTACTAGAGCAGGTCGCTCAAATCCCCATCCAACCTGGCCTTGAACACTTCCAGAGACGAGGCATCCTCAGATTCTCTGGGCAATCTGTGCCAATGCATCACCACCCTCACAGTAAAGAATTTCTTAATATCTAACCTAAATTCACCCTCCTTCATCTGAAAGCCAAAATAAACAGTCACAATTGGAAATCGTAACTCCAACAAAGATAATAGAGTAATGTGATATTGTCCCTTTGAAACCTCATTCCATCTGCCCACTAGTGGGCTATCAATCTGATAAAACATATTTACCAGACATTGAGTCTCTTTCCAAATAACTTGACATTATTGAGATGTGTGACCGCTCTTTCTACAGCATATTCATCGCCCATTTCAACCAGTGCTGTGCCCGGAATAGTCTTCATAAATTTCACCTAAGACAGATTAGGTAAAAAAAAAATTACATTGCAACAAAGAGTTCAACCAATAGTTTTATAAAGCACTGGGATATAGTTTTAGACAATCTCAAAAAGGCTTTTTCCAAAGCATTTAAAATAACTATAGTAGTTTCCAAGTTTCTAAAAAATTATGCCTTACCTTCTCAATGTTTCCATACAGGCAGAACAGGTTGAATACCCTTGAACAGTTCATCTTGAGCTGGTGCAACCCACTAACCATGACAACTGACCCAGAAGGATTTCCACCATGCATGTAAGAGGAGGATGCCTGTGGCAATGGATAAGCAACAAGTTCTGGAGTGTCCCGAGATCCCATTCGGTACCGGCTTGGCAAGGGCAACAAAGGACCATGGGAGCCTAAGCAGAAGAAAGACCATGTTTTTATGTTGTTTGAAATAATTTTCACTACTTAATTATGCATCAAAGCCCACATACATAATGCATATTTAAAGAAGGGGTAGAAGGCTACAGCAATTGCTGAAAACAGATATCCCAGTAATTACAAAAATCATTATCTTCCCTGCAGCATGCAAAATATTTGAACATAAATGTATCAGAAGAAATTATTAAAAGCAACATTCAGAAATATTCCCATCTAGTTACAGAGCTACATGACACTGAGAAAGAATATTACAAAGTCAGGAAAACAAACCAAAATGAGTGAGACAGAGGTCAGGAGATGATACAGCTCTTTCTGCCAGAGACATGAATTAAGTCAGAAGCCTGCCTTTCTACAAAAAGGTCATTTGGAAGAAACAGGAATACTTAAACCCCCACACTAATGCAAAATGAAGTGGTCCTATTTTCCACTATAAAGTGACAAGTTTCACTGAAATAGACATTTTCTTTTCTTTTTAGTGATGAGACATTACTAGTAAGCAATAGCTTTGTTCACAGAAAATGCTAGTATTACAGACCAAGGGGAGGATACCTCTTTTTCTGAGACAAAAATAATGTGAAAATCACATAAGCTAAGTATAAAATGAACCTTTTGTCTTTTTTTTTCCCAGCAAAAAGCAGTAATGACAGGGAAACAGTGGTATAGGAGGAGATGGACACCTTACTTAAGGTAGAAGGTTGTATCAGAAAAATGAAAAAAGAACATCACTGAATGAAGGTGAGACTTGGAAATTCTGGAGATTTAAAGAACCTTTGGAAGGAGTAGGTAGGATGTCAACCTACACTGCAAAATATCATAAATACCTTTGCAAAGAAAGAGGCAAGACAAATCACATTGCACCTGACAGCTGAGAGAGTAAATAACTAGACAAGTCATATGTGAGTGGGGACCTTTGTTTCTCCACCCTGAGGTCTTCGCTCAGCACAAGAATGTGACAGCAGGTCTTGCCTCAGAGAGTACTGGTAACAATATAACTCGTAACTGGTAACTTTATAGCACTGATTCCAAAACATCATTCCTCTACAATCACATAGCTGTACCTATTCTTAATCAGCTAAATAAAAAGTGCCAATGCCAACAATTCATAGCTTTGCATGCAAAAACATCAGAGCTCTCTGTTGTACCAAACCATTGATCATGCTATGTTGCCATTTTCTAGAAGAAAATTGCTTTCCCAATCCAGATACCATTTTCTGCCCATTGCCAAGGCGATGGCAACTGAAAGGAAACTTTTTTCCAAGGAATAAGCCTGTAGAGCTGAACACTTTGGGTGACAGGAAGAGGTGAGGCAATGAGTGCATATGGATTTCACTGAACCAGCAGACTGAAACCAGTGTTTCAGAAGGCAGACTGACAGCAGTGCAGGTGAACTGCTCATTCTGAAGGGAACCACAGCCAAGCATTGATTAAATTTTTAGAATTCCATAGAGCACATAAGAAATCATAGCCAGCTGTCATCCCATGTTACTTACCATAGCCATCATGTCTACAGGATGATGGGTGCTCTCCCAAAATAGCTTGTCTCTGTCGGCCCTTCCCTCTGTCTAATGTGGGAAGGGAAAGAAACCAGTTTAGTATGCACAACCAGGCACTTGATTTCTCCAGTTAAGACACAAAGCTTCTAGGTAAGTGAAAAAGTAATTTGAGTCTTTGTTAATTTTATAAACAATTTCTCATTCACTCTATGTCTAAAACCACAAGCTGTAGCCCTGAGACACCAAAATTAAAAGACTGTCATCTGTATAACAAATTGCACTTAAGCTGATTGGGGGCAGTGGCCAATGAGGAGATGCAGACATTTAAAGTTTATGGAGATACCCAATAGTTCTCCTAAACAGACACCACACATTAGTATAGAAAACACCATACAGCAGGATTTACCCATGTGTCTCATAAAACAAATTTGAAATGCAGTACTTTTGAAAGACAGTACCTGAATCATAATATTAGCTTCAACAGCAACACATTTTCAAAGTGGGCTCCTTTCAAGAAGTTTCAGCATAAGCCAACAACAACCTGTATTACATGGTTTCATAATCAGTAAACAGAGAGCATTACATATGTGTACATATATATTTACAGAACACCTACTGATTTATGGGCATGCTGAAAGGATTGTACATTGTGGCATTATCAGCAGCACACAACAGTTCAACTGAAGGAAAGTATCACCGAGTAATGCACTTTAACAACAGTCAATCCTTTAAGCAAACCCAGTTCTCTAGGATATAAAGTTAAGCAAGGGGTCTACATTAATGGAGGGAAGCAATGCCTCACAGCCAAAGATGTTTTTTCCAACCAAGATCCATGCTACATGACAAAAAAATCTAAACTTTCACATTTCTTTCTGGTAAGCAACAATTCTTTTCTTACAATTAAAGAAAAAAAAAAGGCAACATTTAAAAGATGGGGCAAGGTATTTATCAGTTTACAGCAATTCTCAGGAAATTTAAGTATGACTGCTGAAAATAGTAACTCCAGCCCAATGCAGTTGGAGCTTTTTCCCCAAAAAACAGGAACTATTTGATTATACAACAGTGGTAGATGAAAACACACGTGGCCCTTTCTGCTCAGGATTTTGAGGCCAAGTTCCAAGTCAGCTATTTACTTTGGCAGTAAAATCTGAAGAGAGCAGTCCTGAACACTTTCAAACACAGACAAGCAAGATTACTGTTGTCAAATTTACTTTTCCCCTCCCTTTTCAGGGTAACAGCTCCAACTCTTGGCTCTAGAAAGCAAATGAGTCAGGTCAAATATTTTGAGCATTTAAACTGTATGCAGTAATCACCTTTCAGAATAATCAGTTTTGTAATTCCAGTCTGTGGAACTAAATGCTTTGAAACTGCCCATGGTAAAGCCAAGAATCACATTCTTCAAATAAAGAATTCTGTGAGAAAAGTTTGACAAATATTTCCTCCTCGTGGTGGTACAAGTCTCTCCTTGCTCCATGCTTGTTCCTTCCTTGAACAAAGCCCCTAGATTATGCCAGTACAAATACCTGTGTAAACAAGCATTGAAACACGAGAACTGACCTGTGTTAAAAATAACTCTGAAAGGAAAGGTTCTTTATAATCTTGTTTAAGCTTGGGTTCCTTGATTTTTAGTTTTGTTTTCACATCAGGTCCTTGAGTCACTGAGCAAACTGGTATTACCACCAAAAGAAATGCTCCAAACTACAGTTTGAAATTTCTGGCTAAAGGCAAGTAGAATACTAAGTCAGGTGGGTTTATTTCACTCAATCTAATGCAATATGAGTTCATAGCAGCAGGCACTTGTTTACTTTAATGGAGAAGTTTACTTTAGTGGAGAAAGACTGGGCAATTTATTACCATAAAGAACTACAAACGGTTCTTAAAAAAAAAAAACATTCGTAAAATGTATTTCCTTCCTAACATCTGAAGGGCAAGTGTGAAATTCTGAAAGGATTTATTGGCATGTCTGTCCTTGGAATGAAATTCCTTCAGGATAAGATCTTTGCTGCAGTGAGAGCCTTACAGCTCAGGTCACACTATGTTCAAAACCCAACTAATGCTGTTGCAAGAGTAAGTTCAAGGACAAATACACAAACTCTTTCAAAGAAAAACACAACTCCTGGATTACTTTATGGGAAAAACTACTCTAGATGCCTGTTTTCTCGAGTGCATTTCACTGTTCATTCAACAATTTATAGTCCCATTGTCCACATAAATGGATGTGGATCATAGTAAATGAAAAATTACATACAATATGTAATGATTGATATGTATGTATAATACAAGTCTAATTTTTTCCTTTTATGTGTAGTAAGGTGCTTATGTATAGAGAATAGAGGTAGTAATAAAAGAAAAACAAAAGAGCAGAGTTCTTGAAAAAAGCAAGCCACACCTATCCTAAGTTTTTCATTTTCCACTGTTTGCTCAAGTTTGGGGAAGTTAGTTCATACAGTCATACCTATCTGCAGACCAATTACATAATGCATTTAGATGCACGGTGTTACAAGTCAGCCTCCAAACACTGCAATGATCAAAAGATACATAGGTCAAATTAATCCATTCAATTTTTCAAATTCCAACCTTTAGATTTTTTTCCTTGGTTTTGAATTTCTTCAGAATCCTTTTTCTTTGACTCAAGAATTAGAGAAAAAAAATTGAATCCCAATACAAATAGTCATAATCTACAAGCTGCAACCAATACTGTAGCTCCCTTGTTAACTTTTTACAAGAACTTCATTTTGAAAAGCCAAGCCCTAAGTTTTTAGTCGTACAACAGTTTCACAAGCCCAGTGTCTCTGCAGAATTACTGTGAAAGTGCAAATCCCTTGAGACAGCCAAAGCCCTGGTTCTCATGTAGCCTTTGATAAGTAGATACTCTATCTTGGTCACATCGTCTTCACTTTTCTAACTTTACATTGAACACATTATTGTACATAGGTTACTGAACACTGCACTCAAGAGTTACAGATTTTTGGTTATTTTTAAATAAACACTTCACAGGAGTTAGGCTAGACAGCATTTTGACTGTACATATATAATCATAGTTTCCACTGACATGAGTTAAGCTCTGAGAATTTTTACAGCTGAGTACTTAAGAGACAGTATGCCTGTACCAATTATGAATCCCCCTATTTTATTACTTAAGTATAGCTGAAGGGACTCATTGGTATTCCACTGCTCAGTTCCAGCTATCTGCACATGAGGATTGAATTTCCCTACTACTAAACAATATTTACACTGTTAAGTCTGAAAGCAACTCATATACAGCAAGAAATAAAAAGATTACAATATCAATGATATCAACAAGAGGTTCTTAATTTTGGAGGTTCTTGATTTTTCAGTGGTACTTTTAAGGGAAATAAGACCAGCATACATACAAACTTGAACAGAATGGGTACAGTCTATCATGTTATTCATCCCACACAAATCTGAAGTACTGAAAATGTCCTCCTTTAAAAACTTGTGGTGGTGGTGCATGCAGTATGCAGACAAGGTGAACTGCAAGTCTGAGGTTTTTCAGAGGGTTTTTTTGTTTTGTTTTTTTTTTGCTGATGCCGATGTGGTGCATGATGAAGTGTAGAGTCAGCCTGCTGAAGTCCTCTATCCTTCTTAATGCCTTGTCCAACATAGGGGAAAAGAGTCCTTTCGAAGGAGAAGCAGTGTGCAAGTTTGTAGTTTATAAGGAATAGTCTGTGCCAGGTTTCCTCTCCTCCAAAGAGAGAGAGCTGCTTTGAGAAATGCAAGTCCTTGAGAACTGTGAAGGTGCTTGGAGGTGTGGGCTCCTTGTTGCACTAAGTGGCTCAAGCACACGGCAGTAGGGGGCACTAGGGCTCAGGGTTAATTCCCTGCGGTGGCACAGCCTCCAGCAGCACTGGCCTGCTTTGGAAGGACTGCGGCCACACAGCCTGACCACGTGTGAAGGGCTGGCATTAGTACAGTCAAACACCCACAGTGAGAATGGATCAGAACCTACCTCGGCGGCCCAGATACGGCTTAGTGTAGTCCCAACTGTCGTTGTCATTCCTAATGACATTAAGTCGAGTCGGCTGTCCAAATAAAGTAAAAATGAAAGACGTTAAGCCTTGACTATATGTAATATTTTTAGTAAAATTAAAAGAGCAGGTCCAAGCATTACCCTTGCATATTCAATTTTCAGTGTGCAGCATCCTGCATAGATATCTGCTCCATTGAGTGCAGCCTTCGCCTTCTGGGCACAGAACACTGATTCAAACATACACATAATGTTAAGGATCTTTTTCCCCAGGTGCCTCATTCATGTTCCTTTTATCTGATAGGTCTTTACTTTTGTAGCCTGCAGGTATTTCACTATTGTCTATACTACAAGAACTCCACACATACTTATCACAGTAGCTACTTTACAGAAAAAAGAACTAAGAGCATATCCTTTTTAGCTCATTAGCCAAAAAACCCTACATAACTAAAAGAGACTTTGAGTGAACAAATAATCATCTTGCCTCAAAAAAATACAACAGGCAGATGCATGTAGCAGGCTCCAATACCTAAGTTATTTCATATGCTCCCCATACTCCAAGATTAGTTCCGTAATTAGCAGAAAAATGTGCCTGAACCTTGGCACATCACAACCCATGATCTCACCCATATTCAATAATAAATGGTGTCAGAAAGCCTGAACTCTGCAGCAAAACAGATCTTTTACACCATGTCTTGATATCTTTTAGTGACATTTTAGAGTAAGACTAAACAACAGTATGTGCCTTGGTTTTACCACATTACTGCAGCCCAGCTTCTTCCAAAGTGACACAGTTCACTGCGGAACTTAAAAATTAGGAAAGTTAAGCTTCCCAGACCTACAAGAAACTGACAATGGCCAGAACTGCAGAAGTAATGGGTACTTCAAGTTTAAATTTGAGTAAATTTTTGAACCTTTCAGATAAGGATTGTCTTGAAGCTCACTTTCCTTGCCACCCCAAACTGTTTACCTTGCTGCTGCATTACTTCACTCACATTTGTGAGTTTTCTTTCAATTGCTGGCTGGTTTCATTTTCAATAAAAGGCATGTTACAGAATTTAATTCAAAGGACATAAGGATGGTAGTTTCTGAGTGTGTGCAGGACCCTCCCTACAACTTCCCTAATCTCTCACAAGATGAAGAATAACCTTCAACTGTGCAAGTCATCTAATCCTGACAATTCGATTTATGACAAACTTAATACATACAGTAAGTCAAATCATTGTCTGTTAGGACATACAGTTTAAGTTTTCTACATAGATAAACAGCAATTAGTTTGATTTAATAGAAGTTAGGTTGTTCCCTTTGCCTAGAAAACCATCAATGCAGCCATCACATTGGTAGCACCTGAAATCACAAAATAATGCCAAATAATCTGGCAAATTTTGTCCAGATAACAGTTAAAAATGGATGTTAATATAGCTTTAGGAAGAGGGCTGTCAGAGTTTCATAAATTAAGGCCTAATCATATCAGACTTTGGACTTCACAAACCACAGCAACACACAACAATTCTGAATACTCAACCCAAGAACGACTTAAGGCTGCAAATAGAGTAAACAGTGGGATAATAGAGCAGGGAATTTCTTCAACACATGATGCCCAAGGATGCCTAAACTGGCTTCTGCTTTAAAAAGCCAAAATAGTAAGACAAGCAGTACATACTGGGACTATTTTAGAAGAGTCTGAAGAAGACAAACTGCACCTCTGCAATCCCTTACCCATTTCTTGAGTATCAACAGAGGCAAAAGCCAGGAAACTTTTGTGTATGAGGGGTTGTCAAATCTATGATATAATTTATGTCTGCAATTATTAGGTCTGAGGGACTATAAATGTGGTTATCAACCACTGTTAACAACACCATTGTCCTACAAAGAATAAAATGTGTAAGTACTACTTTGTCTTACAGACATACATAAATTAGAAGTTACCATATCTTAGAAATTAAGAAATAATTTGGTCTCAAAATCACATGGTATTTTTCTGACATTTGCATGTTAAACCCATTTGGAGTCAAGAACCTACAGAAAAAAAAACACACTCAAAAAGGATATTCAACCATGGCTTGTATTCCATTCCTCTTGAATATAACGATGCGCTGAACTTTTCCAACAGGGTTGCACACAGTGTACAAAACATCCTAAGGAAGAAGAAAAAATAAATTTAGTCAGATGTGAAATTCCAATCACTTATGGTCCACAGAACACATTCTTGCAGTGGCATTTGAATGCCAAAGAGCAAAGACAAGGCTTAAGTTTCCATTTCTTATTTTCCCCTCTACAATTAATACATTCATGATTGGCATTTTTATGGATCAATATACTAGAGGCAATCAAATCTGCAAAATAGGAAAAGAGTTCTATAAGAAGTACTCATGCAAATACTGGTTTAACAAGTATCTTCAACTATGTTAATATCCAGTAACTGCATCCACGTCTCAAGCTCTGCTACCTTTGAAGCACTGCCCTGCAGCAGTTCTACCACAACAAAATGACACTTGTAGTTGTAACACATTCCATAAGATTCCAGCAGCTGAGTTCGTGTTATTTTTCAGAGAGTAACTGGGAATAGTTCAAAATGTAAACTTAGATAGCTCATCAAAATGAGAATTTTGACAGTTTTCATGCACCTGAAGCAAGTGGGTGCTATGCTCCTTCCTTCCTTTTTATCTAAACCAAATACCTCCAAAATAATCATTCCAAGATCTTGGTGTACATCCTCAGGTTTATTTGGGGGTCAAGAGGGAGAAGTGGCAAGGGAAGTAGGGATAATATTTATTATGTTTTGCAGAGTAGAGGAGCAATTGGGAGGCAAAGCAGTAGGGGGCATGCGGATTTCTTAAAACTAAAACAAACACAGCCCACACAGCCTGAACCCATAAAAAATGAGACCTGTGAGATCATTTACAGCACGCTTGGCAGCACAAAAGGCTGCCCTCCATCTCTCCTGTTTGGGAGAAAAGATTCCTAGAAACTTTCCAGCTCCACGTGACATTAATTTTCATATGACTTTCCTTCACAATTAGTCCCTCAAAAAATTTCTTCACAGCCATTTAATTAAAATCAAAAAAATTGTTTTTCAAAATGTAAGCTCTACTCAAAACTCCATCAGTGTCATTAGCCAGCAGTCACACACAGAGCTGGATTTTTAAATTACATTTCATAATTCAGCTACTTTATATTACCAAATCAGTCAACTGGTTGACAAGACACAGTAATGAGGGCTGTTTATTAAAAAATTAAGCACCAGTATTATATACATACTAGGAAATCATAATTCAAAATCAGTCAACTGGTTGACAAGACACAGTAATGAGGGCTGTTTATTAAAAAATTAAGCACCAGTATTATATACATACTAGGAAATCATAACTCAATTGCTAAGGTACACCACACCTTCCTCATGCATGTACAGAAGATTTAGAAGTGAGAACTAAGAGGAACAGCAGAGGTATGGCTGAACAGACAGCAATAACTGTAGCAGCACAATTCAGTTTGGGAAAGTCTCTTCGAACAGACAAATCCCTGACAAAGTTCTGCCCACAGATAAGAAAATGAGAAAACTGAACTTCAAAGACCTGCAAATGACATCTTGGGCAAAACTTTTCAAAACACCAACACCCCTTATCACATAGGGATGAAAAGCAACTAGGAATTAAATACAGTTAATATGCCCTTCTTGCCCTTTGCTGTTANAATTCAGTGAAGCACAGGAAGCTGGATGCCAAATTAAAAAAAAAAAAAAAAAAAAAAAAGTTCTGTGCGAGAGAGAAGCTGGTCACAATTGCAATGGAGGAAATAGGCTGCAGCAAAAACACAGAACAATTTTGCTTCAGCCACAAGATGCCTTTAAACAGACCAAAATCTCTCCAAAAACACTATCTTGTTTGTGAAGTAAAGCTTGTAAAAACTATAAAACAGTTTACTGAAGTTATTCAGACTTGCCACTTAAAACAGGTTGCAATTTTTCAACTATTTTTTCTAACTGTAGTTCAAATTTAAGAAGAGTGTTGAAGAGGAACAAGTAGTATTGGGCTTTGTGTCTTTTTTTTTCTTTTTTGAGGGGGTGGGATGTTTGGTTGATTTTTGTTTTCTTTTGTTGGGGGTGAGTCTTTTTAATAATGCAGGCTTTGCCTGAGGCATTCTTAAATTAACTAGCTTTTAACCCACTGGACAAGTGCAAAATTTGTATTTTTCTCACCACATTTTTAGCTGTTATGGGCACAGCTGCTCTCCCCAGTTGCTGTAACTATGCTGCCTTCAATGAGCTCTGCTGCTTTCCAGTAATTCTGGAAATCTGCCTGCTTCTAGCACTCATCTGTATATGCTAAAGAAACAGCTGGAGGCAGTGGGAAGGAAGAGGTTGGGGGGAGCTGTTTGTTTTTAAAAGGGACCCACTGTGCCAGAGGCTTCACCCTCAGAATTCCCATGGAACTCTCCTAGCCCAGAACCATGCTTCTGCTCCCAGTTTCTTCAAGCATCCACCTTCAACTCAGCAGCCCTTGCAAGGCAAATTTAAAATGCATGAATGAAACAGAGTTTCCAAAATTTGTATTACAGTCATGTGCAAAGAACACTTTAACTCCGTCAGTGGATTTGTTTTTAAACACTAAAAAACAACTCGTACCATGGCATGCTTTTTCTATTAAAAAAATGGACAGGAGAAAGAAAATTCATCACTCACTGATGAATCAACAGACAAAAAGCTGTTGATACTCACAGGACAGAGAAGCAGAAAGAATGATGTGGAACTGACTACTTGATGTAATTTCAGGAACACTAAGTTGCAGTCAATTTGCTCTCATAATTACAGCACCTTAAATAAAACTTTATGCTTGCATGAAATTACTTGGTTCAATACACCCCAAACACTTTGATTGATCCATACCATCCCACATACCTAAGAAAAAGTGATTCACACTTGTATCATAGTACACAATTTTAAATATTTTCCTGAAATATTTCGGTGCAATTTAACATCTACTATAGAATCTCCTATGAAAAATATAAGCATTTAATGCATGATAAAACATAAATTCTTAAATAACAACAACAAAAAAACCCTGTATCTTAAAAAACCATGTACACAAGCCATTAATATATGGCAATAAATTAGGATGCAACTGTATAAATGGTACAACTTGAAATACTAAAAAGGAAAATGTGTTGGCCCAAATAAAAATGAGGAAGATTCCATCAAACTGGAGTTGATGATCAGAAGATAAAGGTTTCACCTTTCCACAATGGAAATATTTAAGAAGGACTGCAATAAAATAACCCTTCCCTACTGGAAAAATTACATGCTCTTTAAACATACACCGATCAGAGCCTAAAGCCTCAGTAACAATCTTGATGTTGTGGCAACACATTTGGAAATATTCCAGAAGCATGCAGCAACTTAAACATTTCAAAATCCTCCCTTCCCAAGTCTTCAAAGGTATTGCAAAACATCTGTACAAGACTGAATCGTCTTGAAAAACCTTTATTTAAGAGCATGCATGTTACCTATGTGAGGATACAAAAAAATAAATAAAAGAAGAACAAAACATACCACTGTAATTGGGTAGAGAGGATTCTGAATTGACAACAGGAGAACTTTATTCCCACCAGATGGGTCATCAGTGTTCCCTGGCCGAGTGATCCTCTTGCTTGTGGAGTAATTGAAGAAGGCCTGCTGCCCAGCAATGTACACAGGTTCATCTGCTGCAAATGTCACACATTTCTTTGCACTCTCCACATTTTCAAATTCCACCAGAGCCTGGCGCTTGAATGGCATCATCATGACATAGCTGGTGAGGAAAACATTATACTAAGGTTTCCTGCTCACTCAAAACAACTCCCAGGTCCCATGATGGTCATTTATGACATGTTTTTTTCCAAACCATTCCTAACTAAGACATACCATATGGTTCCAAACTTCTCAAGAGCTTCCACAAGATCTGCTTCCACCACAGATTCACATAGCCCTCGGACATGGACGACAGGAGAAACAGAGACTTTGTGATGACCTCCCCCAGCATCCTAGCAACAAAATGACATTTTAAAATGCAACACAGAGCAAGGAACACTCCTATCATTAACTAAAATTAAATACTTGGTAGACACTACACTGGATCCAGAAGCAGCCATCCAAATGCACAATCTAAGCACGTGTTAAATAACTTAACTTTTCTTTTCAAATGGATTGCCAAGCTCAGTTGCTGAAGTCTACATAAAATAAAAAGCTTTTCAGATTTAATTAATCTGTTTGCACACACAGGATTTTTCTTGTATTTAAAAAAAACCCCAGCCATTAAACACTGATTGAATTGCAGGTCGTCTTACACACACCCTATTCATCAGGAGCAGAAAAAAAAATTAGGACTGTCCAATAGCTAAAATATTTCTGACACTCTGCTTACTGATGCCGGTATTTTTTTTTGAGACAGGCTGAGAGAATAAAAAAGCAAGAACAAATGAGGGCTATCCATAAACTCAATGCAAATTGAGTATTTTTCCAATGTTCCACAGTGCAAGAAAATGCCAGTTCTGGATTATGGCTGAAATAAACCCAATCTCCCTTCTAATTCTTACACACATGTTTTTAAAACTCACAATTTCTGTACATATGGGGCTCTTTTCACCCCAAGGCTCACTACTATTAATGGATCCAGACATCATACATTAGCACACAGAATTCCCACCATAAATCTTTTTCAGAGCTACTTTCAGACAGGCTTATTTCTGTGCAACTGAAGAATTTGGGTTGGAATCAGCTCATCTTTCCATGAAAACCCTGAAGTAAGGCTGAAATTTACCTTAAATATTCTAGGACACAGAGGGTTAAAAAAAAAAAAGTAACCCAATAACAGGATACAGCAAAAAAAGATTAGAGATAATAAAAGGTACACTAAAATATACTGCAAATACCAAGCACCCAAATTTCATATTTGTAACAGCAGTGTGAAGTTGATGTATTCAAGTTTAGGGACTACATCAAGGTGTTCCATCTAACAGGCCAAGTATTGTTGATTTTTCACTTTTTCTTAAACAGCAGCACAATATCTTCTGGAACTTGAGAGAGATTCTCAATTGTAGCACAAAGGAACATTGAGCTCCAATAATTAAGTACCCACGATGATTGCTACTACTGTTAGACATTCCTCTCTTATCTGTCCATTTGAACTACAGATGCCAGGAAAAAATCACACTCCAGATAACTACAAATTGAGTCTTGTCTGTTCAACTCCTGTGTTCCATGTACAGTTCTCACTAAACAATTACAGATTTTTTTCTTTAAATCGAGGACTTGACCATTCTGTTTGAATCAAAAGCCAGCACTTCAGGGTTCCTCAGATGTCAGAACAATCTGCTGTGTAGTATTTTAAGCTTACCTCACATTACATTTGTTTGCAGTAGGAAAGCATTTTAAGTGGCAACACATTTCTTTGAATAAGAACTGTCACAATGCTGGGAAAACACCACTGGTGACATTTGCATAAGTTACCTTGTATCCTGAATCAATCAGTCCCAGTGTACGGCAGGAGCAATGATCAAAGTAGTCATGAAAGGTTAATACTTTGAACTGCAAATGCTTAGGCAATTGCAGAAGGAACAGAACGACAGAGAGATTTTCTTTTCATATTATATATTCTTAACCCACATACACACTTTTCAAAGCTGAATAAAGCACCTGAGGAATTCTTCAAGAGAAAACTAACAATAACTACCACTTTTTCCTGCAAACCCTATTATCTTAAGATGTTGAGATAAAGAGCACCTTTACTTTATTTACAATCTACAGAATAGTCAAGAACGATTACATCAATTATCCATTGCCCTGCATACTTGTTACTATACTGAGATCCCATTTAGTGCCCGGGGATGCATTTCTTTTAGGTTTCTCTAATACACTCGAGAAATCCCATCTAATAATAGTTGTCTAATCATATGGTGAATACAAGCAACGAGTTGCTCATTGAAGCAGACTCACCACAAGGAATAGTTACTAGCAACTTAGTACTTGCTACTCACTACCTTTTTGAATTAATATCTCCATAAATCACATCAAGCTTTCCAGAGAATGAACACTCAGAAGAGTATTTCACTCTCCCTCGCCTTCCCAGCTCAAACTTCTGGCTTAGTTTCAGTTCATGGTTCTTTGTTATGCACATCCCTTCATATTTTTATCTACTAGCAGGTATTAGTAGATACAAATCTTTCTAATAGTGCAAATTCTCTCAAAAATTAAGACTTTTACACTTGCATCTTCAAATCCATTATCCATGAGTTACATGAACATGTACAGGTGTCTGCACTTCTGCAGAACATAAAAAAAATACAAATTTTGCTTTCTGTTTGCATTAAAATAACATTTGGCTTTCCAATCCCAATTTCTTTCTCCCAAAACATCATACAGAAAGTGTTCTTTTAGCAATGTTTAGCAAGAAATTCAGAAAGAACCAAAAAAACTGCCATTATAGTAACCTGTGCAGAAGCTCGAGAGGCATGGAATAAAGAAAAAACCAAAAAACTCCCCCAAATTAAACAATATAAAAACAACCCACCCATCCTCCCAAAAAAACCCAAACACAAACGAGTGATATCTCAGCCCCTTGCCATAACCTTAAGGACTGACCTGCAGAGAATTTCAAAACCACTTTTATACACATAAAACCACTGAGATGGCCAAATCAGAGGGTTTCTGCTTTACTCCAAATAGTTTCTAGCCAGCAGCAGTGAAGGGCAGCACAAGAACCAAACATGAAATCAGTCCTGAGCCAGGAAGCCTCAAACTAACATTCACAGAGCATATGGGTTGGTGAAAGATGCGCCACAGGTATATACTTAGGTGCAAGAAAAGTCTTCACAAAGGGCAGACACACGAATTATTGTTAAAGAAGTCTTGCAGCTGCAAAGCTGCAGTATCAAGCAAATCTATAAGGACTCTGGATTTCCTCTAGAAGGAGGAAGAGGTTCTCTAGAAGGAGAAATAAAACCACCAGACCACATGAAAAATCAACCGTGTCTTCAGAGAGTAAAGCGTACATCTAAGGTCAGAACACTCACAGCTCAACCAACTGCTGCTGGAATTTCTCTGCAGGGATGAACAACACAGGATTTTGACCAAGATCTCACGGCCACTGTATCTTGAAAGCTACATGTGCTACAGTTGGCACACAGACAAAGGTTACATCAAAGCATCTGCTCACACACTAACAACCACCAGTATTTCCCTGCCTACAAAGCAGTCTTTCAGTAACACAGCTCCCACGAGAGCACAAAAGCCCCATGCAGAACTCCAAGACCACACTTGCACTCCACTAAAGCCAGAAGAACAGAGTAGCTAATGTTACGGCTGTACCATTTATACATATGTATATATAAATATATATACAAAAATATATTTTATATATATACATATATATTTATGATATACTCATTATATATTATATATATATTATTATATATGTATATATAAATACATATATATCACTTAAGGGGGGTTGAAAGCTCAGTAATAATTTCTTGAAGAATTGTTAGGCTGGACAGAAAATGCAGTTAATTTTAAATAGATAATCGAACAGACTTCCTGCTCAAGACCAGTAACAATGATAGAAAAGGTTTCACTCGAGAAAGAAACCAGGAGCATAAAAATGCTTGCCCTGAAACAAAGGTGAGGCACAAAGAGAAGCACTGACACATCCAAGCAGATGAAGTACGAACAAGTGACTTCACATACCTAAGACTGCAACAGCAGCAGCTTCAAAGAACAGCTGTGGCATTCTAACATCCATTTTTTGGTGACCTACATACCTCTAGATTACATTTGAAACATATCAATGGTTTCTTGCCAACTAATTACAGTTTGCCATTCCAAAAAGGAAGAAAGTCACCATGGGCTGTAGGACAATGCCTCTCTTGCTCATCAAATCCAGATCAGAATTTTCTCACCAACTGTTCACACAAAAATGTGCCCTTTATCCTTTCTCCAGTCAGACACTTTCCAGTCAGTATACTTATATTAGTCCTATTCATTTGTACTACCTTTTTTGAGCATCTGCTTCTTTGTCTTTTCACTGCTTACCTCCTCCATCTCTCTTTTTTCCCCTCGCTGCAAAAAGATGGCACTTCTTAATATTCCCTCTGCCAAGTACCTAAATATACTCTTATTTAATTTCTCATCGTTCAGATTATCTTATTCACTCTCAATTTTCTCCTCTCTCTGCATCCCTCTTAACTGGTCTGAAATTTGTTTTACAGATACAACAGAACGGGTGGTAGGCGGGGGGGAAGTGTCTCAGAAGAACCAAACAAAGACAAAGTTAAGGTTCCACCACATTGGAAGAATGTATCAGTTTTGTGTATCTTGGATTCGTGCTTTTTTTTATTTTTGTTGGTTGGTTTAGGGGCTTGGGGGCAGGGCTACACAGAAGAAGGGGGTTAAGATTAATCACACCCCATATTCTGGAAGGTTACTCGGCAATTTAGTTTTGTTTTGGATGATGAGTTTAGGTATCATTTCTCTTTGTTTAATGTATCTCTACCACTGTGTCATTTCAATTATTTCAATTGCTACAGAAAGAATACCTGCACTATGACCACTTCTGCTAACTCTGAATCGGACCTGAAATGGTCAGGTATTTAGATCATATGATTGTCCCAAGTTCCTTCCAACTGAAATACTGAAATAGTCTATTCTATTTTCCTTTCTGCTCATGACANGGGGGGGGTGGTGGTTTGAAGAAGGACAAAGGAGGGAAGATGATTTACATTTACTCATAAACCATCTTCTAGGATGTACTTAATTTAAGAAATTGACAAGTCACTGCAAAATAGATCAAGATCTGAACTCACTGCATTTAGCTGCTCTTACCACACTGCTTATGTTAGACACGAAGCAACTGAGTTGCAAGAAGAGCTGCTTTCCATTTAGCACCCGGGAAGTTTCAACGAAGCGGTTGAGAAGCTGCAAGATCACATCCCCGTCTTACCTTGCAGCAGCTGATAGCTCTGTTTGTATATTTAGACACCACATTTCACTTCCCCAACTGTAAGAACAGGGCTAATAGATCTTCCTGACTTCACAAGAATGCTTAGCAATAGATACGTCAGAGACATTGAGGGAAGTGGATGCTACAGGTTGTATAAATATAACATTAATCCATAAAACTGACTTTTAAGGGAGGGAGAGGGGATGGAGCTGAAAGGCCCCCAAAATTCCCTTAAACACAGCTCTCAGCCCACATTATCCCAGTGTCCTGACCCTCTGCTACACTGCAATTCTGATTCCTCTGACAGAGCTTCACCACCACTCAACACTGCTTCTGTAAAGGTCATTCTTCCAAATCACACTCTCTCCCACTGAATGCTTCTGCAGGAGCACATCCTGCTCCTTCCCTAGTCAACATCCTGGTCTGTTCCTGGCTCTCCAGGCTCTTCAGCCTGGAGATGAGCCATGAAGAAGAGGGTACACCTCTGGCTTACGAGAAGTGTCCACACAAGTGGAAACAGAAGAAAACGAAGAGCAAAATAAATGTTGGATTCCCTCCAGTTCTCACATAGAGACTTCTAGGCACCCTTTTCAAAAAATCAAACCAAAACAAACCCTTTAACAACAAAAGACACCAACCAAAACAAAATAACAACAACAACAAAAAATAGAAGTATGAAGGGCTTCTTCAGCCAAATGCAACAATCCCAGAACAGGAAACTGCCACAAAAATAAATACAGCCCAAGAGGGTGACCCCACCAACCTGCCAGAAGAGTCAAAGTACAAAAGAGCTTTTATACAAGGGTATATAATCCGTAAGAGTGTACAGTTCACTAATATTCTAGGGCATATGTGAGGGAATTTTTTTTTAATTAAATTAAACTAAAAAAAAAAACCAAACACCAAAACCCAACAAATCGTAAGGCTGCCAGACCCCTATCACTCTTTACCCCGATCATCATTTCACCATCATTTCCCATTTCTCCTCCTAATTCCCCACTCGCTATAGCTCCTCCTACTTATTTTTCTGCTCTCTTCTGAGTAATCCAGGACATCTGCACTTCTTCCCTCCTCTTAGCCTACCTTCATCTTGTATGTCTGAACCACATACAACTTTTATAAGCTGAGAACATTTCCCTGCAGAGGAATGAGTAAGATATGCCACAGAATAAGTAAGTTTCCTGCACATTTTTGTATCTGTTAGAGAAAAAAAAACATGAAAATTCACATTAATTAACTCTACTTAATAGAAGTTGGCATTTTGCTATTAAAAGCTTCATATAAAATTACTAAAAAAAGCACTCGGTCACTCATTTTTCATATCTCTATTTGATGTTACAGCTTATGCTTAAGAAACCAGTTTGGTCTCCAGCATCAAGACAACTTCTGCCTCTCCAACAGTGAATCTGTGAATGCAGTTTTGCCAATAAATTGTCAGTGACACTGCCACTGACACAGCCAGCTGCCAAAAACCCCTCACGTTCTCGACTTGCTACACATCTGTCTCAGTTTCTTTACTCACAAGCCTCAGCACATGCCATACTTGAGATCCAAAAGGTGAAGTTACATACCACATGCTCTCATTACCATGAAGGGTAAACTTGGACAAACTGAGATATTGAGACATCTGTGCCAGAGCCCAGAAAGAAGAAAAAGGAGAAATATAAGAACTAGTTCATTTAGTAAAAGTACTGCAGAAAAGAGGAAAGGCAAAAGCAGAATCTCCTTTCTACTTGAAACACTCACTGCATGGCATTCAGCTCTCCTACATGGCAAACTTTCCAGATAACTTAAGCAAGTATAAGAATTTCTTTCAGCACTGGCCTTTAAGACAGAGCATATTACTAAGTCTTGACTGCAACAGAGATGATGCTCTGTCACAAGAAACATGAGAGTTAAAACAGTTCTCTCCGGAAATGTATTTTGTTACAGTTTATCAGGAAACTTCTGTAATAACTGCTGGTTTGGGCTGGGTAAAGTTAATTTTCTGCATAGGAGTATGGGTTATCTTTTGGATACATGCTCGAAACAGTGTTGATAATACAGAGGTTTTCCTTTCTGCTGAGCAAGAATCAAGGCTTTCTCTGCTTTTCCTGTGGCTCCACACGTGAGCACAGCCGAGACAGTGACCCCAAGTGACCTAAGGAACATCCCAGACCCTACGAAATCCCACTCAGCATATAAAATGGAGGAAGAAGAAGGGGGAGCAGGATTTTCCTCACTTGTACCCTTTTGATTCCCTCCCCCACCAGCCCGGGTAGGAGTTAGCTGTGCAGTGCTTGGTTGCAGGAGATGGTTAAAAGACGACAATAAATCTTGAAGGCACCTTCTCTTTCAATATATTTAACTGATGGAGAAATGATAACAGCAAATGCTCCCTCATTAACTTCTCCCAGTGATAAGCAAATTCATTTTAACAAATCACGAAACGCGTATTCCAAATTTCAAGCTTTGACACTGAATCAATGTTTGCTTGATCTGGCTTATTCAAATAAGAAACAGAAAGAGCCATCAAGGAGAAAAGCGGTTGTAATCAGACGGACAATTAGACAAGGAATCAAACAGTAGACAGAAAAGTCTCGTTAGCCCAAGTTTATGGGTCAAGTACTACCCTTGATACTTAGATGCAAATTCATGAGGAAAAGGTACGCAGAAAAAAAGAAAAAAAATTGAACCATCGTGCTCATAGCAGTGTGAGGGAGGGAGGGAGAAAGCAGAACTAGAACTTAATTTTAAAAGGAGGCGATGGTTTAAGACCAGCCTTATCGCGGAATGATGCCAGACACAAAGGTAGAACGGAGGATGAAAGAAACCCTCGTCCGCGGTTTCAGCCCCCGCCGCCACGCCCCCCCCCGGTGTTTCTATAGTTACGCTCAGCAACAGGGCCGGCATAAAACTTGCAATGGCGATGCCCCGAAAGGCACCCAGCTGCCCGTGAGCTCCCAAACCCACATCCCTCACACTCGTGCATCCCTCGGACTGCAGGCTCAGCCCATGCCCGAGGGCGGTCAGGAACACGCGCACGCCTGCAGCGGGGAGCGCGGAGCGGAGCAAGGACCTGCCTGGAGTCCCCGCCATTCCCACCCCACCGGAAGCGCCTCCATGCCTGGGAAGCGGGCGGAGGGCCCCGACCCAGGGAAGGCCTCGCGGCCGTGAGAAGCCCCCCGCCCCTCCCGGGGAGNTCGTACCGCTCTCCGGACGACGGCGACGACATGTCCGCGTGAGGGAAGGGGCGGCCGGCGGAGGAGACGACGCGGGAACGAGGACGGAAGCTGCGGCAGCACCGAGCCCGAGCGATGCTCTGTGCCCCGGCCCACACACACGGCCCGCCCCGCGCCGGCACATGGCCCCGCCTCCCGCCGGCATCACGATTGGCTCCAAGCCGAGGTGGGACCGGGTGCGCCATGACGATTGGTCAGTACACATGTCCATCAGACAACACCGCGGTTCGATTGGACAGGGAGCGCGCCCGTCACGGCGTCGTGGGGCCGCCTCGGCTCCGCCCCCCCCGCCGCTGTGCCTGAGGGTTCGGTCGGTGGGAGGAGGCGGGAGATGCTGGTCCCCCGGAGTCCGCCCTGCGCCGCCAGCCCCTGGGCATTTTCCTTGCCGATCACCGCCTCTGCCTTTGTCTTCTTCATTGAGCCACCGGCTGACGGGGCAGCGGGGGACGCGGAGCCCGGCGGTGCGGTCCGCCAGGAGCGGCGTGGCCGATGTGCCCCGGCTGCGAGGGCCACGGCAGCCGTGAGTTACCAAGGTCACAGAGGCCTCGATGAGCGGTGAGACCGCTCCTCACCACCCACACCTGGCCCTCGGCCCCGAGCAAGAAGTTGGTGCTGATTCACGTGGGGTCCGGTGTGCAGCGGGTGAGAACCAGCAGCGCCCTCAGTGTGGTGCCTGCGAGCTCGGTGGGCTGGAGGCCTCTCTGGACAGCTGGCACTGTAGTGCATGCAGGTCTGCTTGCTGGCAAATGGTGGGGCTGGTCTGGTTCCTCCTTCAGGGCGATGCTGGTGAAGATGGCTACAGCAGCCCGTGCCTGTCTGCACAGAATCATAGAACCATGGAACAGCCCAGTCTGGAAGGGAGCTGGAAAGATCATTGCTCCAACTTTTGTGGGAGGGAGCCTAGATGAGATTATCGAGCACCCTGTCTAAGTGGCAGCTTGGAAACCTCCTACGACAGGGACTCTACCATTACTTCCCTGTGTTTCAGTCATTGGTTGTTCTCACCATAAGAAAATTTATGTTGTGCCTTGTCTTCTCCATCCGATCCTTTATGAGAAGAGCCTCCACCCTCTTTGTAGCACTCTGGTATATTGAGATTAGCCCCCTGCCTCCAAGCCTTCTCTCCTCCAGGGAGATGAGATATAACTCCTNCCCCCTGCCGGCAGCCTGAGGCCCCCTGCCAGCCGGCCCCACGTCCCTTACCCCGCTCGAGAAGCCGCCACCGCTGCCACGCGACGCGGGAGGCTTGTCCCGCCGGCCCTCGCTCTCCTCCGCGCCGCTGTACTCGATCTCGCCTTCCTCGGCAGCGGCGCTGGGCTTCAGACGCTTGGCCTGGCTCTCATAGGCGCCGTCTTCCTCCTCCTCCTCCTCCTCCTCCNNCTCCTCCTCCTCCTCCTCCTCGTACCGCTCTCCGGACGACGGCGACGACATGTCCGCGTGAGGGAAGGGGCGGCCGGCGGAGGAGACGACGCGGGAACGAGGACGGAAGCTGCGGCAGCACCGAGCCCGAGCGATGCTCTGTGCCCCGGCCCACACACACGGCCCGCCCCGCGCCGGCACATGGCCCCGCCTCCCGCCGGCATCACGATTGGCTCCAAGCCGAGGTGGGACCGGGTGCGCCATGACGATTGGTCAGTACACATGTCCATCAGACAACACCGCGGTTCGATTGGACAGGGAGCGCGCCCGTCACGGCGTCGTGGGGCCGCCTCGGCTCCGCCCCCCCCGCCGCTGTGCCTGAGGGTTCGGTCGGTGGGAGGAGGCGGGAGATGCTGGTCCCCCGGAGTCCGCCCTGCGCCGCCAGCCCCTGGGCATTTTCCTTGCCGATCACCGCCTCTGCCTTTGTCTTCTTCATTGAGCCACCGGCTGACGGGGCAGCGGGGGACGCGGAGCCCGGCGGTGCGGTCCGCCAGGAGCGGCGTGGCCGATGTGCCCCGGCTGCGAGGGCCACGGCAGCCGTGAGTTACCAAGGTCACAGAGGCCTCGATGAGCGGTGAGACCGCTCCTCACCACCCACACCTGGCCCTCGGCCCCGAGCAAGAAGTTGGTGCTGATTCACGTGGGGTCCGGTGTGCAGCGGGTGAGAACCAGCAGCGCCCTCAGTGTGGTGCCTGCGAGCTCGGTGGGCTGGAGGCCTCTCTGGACAGCTGGCACTGTAGTGCATGCAGGTCTGCTTGCTGGCAAATGGTGGGGCTGGTCTGGTTCCTCCTTCAGGGCGATGCTGGTGAAGATGGCTACAGCAGCCCGTGCCTGTCTGCACAGAATCATAGAACCATGGAACAGCCCAGTCTGGAAGGGAGCTGGAAAGATCATTGCTCCAACTTTTGTGGGAGGGAGCCTAGATGAGATTATCGAGCACCCTGTCTAAGTGGCAGCTTGGAAACCTCCTACGACAGGGACTCTACCATTACTTCCCTGTGTTTCAGTCATTGGTTGTTCTCACCATAAGAAAATTTATGTTGTGCCTTGTCTTCTCCATCCGATCCTTTATGAGAAGAGCCTCCACCCTCTTTGTAGCACTCTGGTATATTGAGATTAGCCCCCTGCCTCCAAGCCTTCTCTCCTCCAGGGAGATGAGATATAACTCCTTCGGTCTTCCCTCACAGGGCAGGTTGTCCTCACCACCCATTTTAGTGGTATTAGCAACCTGAGTGAAGGTGTTTTCAAATCCACCACCCAAATCCTTGTGAAGATGGACAGCGTGGAGCCCAGTGGCAATCTCAGGGATACCCTACTTGCAGCAGACTGCCACCCCAAGTTAAAAACACTGATCATGACCCTCTGAGTGCAGCCTGTTGGCCAATTTTCTATCCATCTTATAAACCACCTAGCCAGTCTGTGTCTTGCCACTTAGTTCAAGAGAAGGCTTCCTCATCAGTGGAAGGAGAGTGAGAAGACTCCCAGTGTTGTAAGTGGCTTACAAGACTTTCTAGCTGAATTCATTTCTGTGGCTGCCAAACCCAGAGGGATGTGGACTGGAGCCCTCCTGGAAGTAGATCAATGGAGAATGGATATAGGATTGCTTTTTCAGTTGAGTAGCCAAATAAGAGGGCGGGAAATAACTCAGAAGACAGCCAAAATGAATATTGTTTTCTTCTTCCTTTGCTGTGTTTGTGGGGAAAAACTCAAACCCCCACACTTGTATCAGATAAAACATTGTTCAATCTGAAATGGTGCTCATAAGCTTTCTAGACTAGAGAGGAAAACAAATGGTGTGCTGTTTACTCATTTTCAGTTATCCTGAAACACAGTAATAAAAGCACTCCTCCAAGAAGCTGGAGGAGATTCAGTTTCCCGTTCTGCCTGGCATGATCTGAATTTGCATCTCTCAGCTCATCTCATCATCTCCTCTGCAAGCACATACATCTGATTTAACTCAACTTGCTGTGTTTCTCACCTTCTTGTTTTCTCTTTGGTCTTTGTTTTTTAATTTGTGTTTTCCTTTCAGTATTTCTTATATTTGTACCATTTTTATTTTTAACAAAAAAACCCTTGCAACTCTGAGAGCACACAGCCCACAGGGCTGGAGCTGTACACACATCTCTTGTGGTTGAAACACTCAATGAGGAGCATGCCATCTGTGAACACGAAGCTTCTTTTCTTGGCATTTCTTTTCGAACACACCACTGAAATTTCTGCTATGGACAAAAATGCTTACATGCCCGATAACATTTCTAGTAAATTAGTTTTGTGTGACAGGGCTCTGTGATTTTAGCACAGTTCCACCATAACACTGCAAAAAATAACAGCCTGGGAAATCACAGAATGTACCAGAGTCAGAAAATGGCATTGGAACATTGCAATAATCAGATTTTTAAAAAATAATTAAATTTTCTTTCCTGCATGTTTTTAGAACTGCTTTTCTGAAAATGAGGAAATGACATACTGTTTGACCAATTTCTTATTTACTCAGTGTTCCCTGAAACAGAAAAGTTTCACCGTGCTTGTGTGCAGCATGTGGGCTCCAGTGTCACTGGGCAGCAGACTCTGCTTTGCTGACTTAGTACAGTATTTAATTATCCCACTGTGGAGAAGTTAAGATATTTTAAATATTTAAGTTGCCACATTGAAGCTTCCACACTCAGCTACTGTGAGCAGCCTTGGAGCAGACATTCCCTCTGTCTGTGCCTCATGCACAGGAAAGGAGGGAAGGAATATGGAAATACACCCCAATTATGTAAGTTTGAAACTGAGCATATGACTCAGCAGAAGGATTTCACTGTCATGATGCTTGTCAGACCTACTTCTTTTGTATAAAAAGAGAGAGAAGAAAGATTCTAAAACCGCCTGAAATAGATCTTTTCATGCATTTTTTATTACCTGGATCTGATAAACAGAATTCATGGTTTCAGTCCACTGCCCTCCAATAAGAGTAACAATTAGTGTTATTTTCTTACCACCATGCAGTCAAGTACAACCACATAATTGCAGAAAGAGGAGAACAATGACATGAAAAAAAATCCCCAAATCTGGTGGAAATTTAAGTCACATGATTATGCTCATAGTTTGGAAAAACATGTTGTTACTAGGACTAAGACTTTTATCTCCTCTTCCTTTTGTGCTTTGTCTTTCTTACATCCTTTACTGTAATTTTAATTAAATTACTAGTCCACTGTGGCAGGGAATGTGTCTCACAATGCTAAAGCATTACACTTGTAGGGTTTTTGTTCCTTCTTTGGAATTTAGTCTCAGCAGTTTAAGAAAGTAGTGCACTGATCACCCTCCTGTTGGAAGGTAACACTACTTTGGCTGCAGAGGGATGGTGAAAACCCCAGCATACCTGGACAAACTGAACTAGAAATTTTTTTGTCCANAATAAAATAAAATAATAAAATAATTATTCCCACTTGTGCTTTGCCCTAACTGACAGCATCTAAACCTGTGACAATGATGTGGCTGCTGCTGGCAACCACAGCTGACAGCGCTCTGGTGGGGNCCCCAGCATACCTGGACAAACTGAACTAGAAATTTTTTTGTCCATTTTTATTTTTTATTATTTTTTTTTCAATTTGTCCATGCTCTCCTCTGGTCTGGACAGCGTTTACTGCTCCTTGTCACTTGCTACTCTGCATCAGATTCCAAATAACTCTGAGTTTAATTCTCTAAGTAAACTTGGTCTAGTGAGTACTTCCAAAAAAAAAAAAAAAAAAAAGTCCTTTGATTGAAAAAACATGATTTTTAAATGCCCCCATGTGAGGGGAAACCCAGCTGCAGTCAGTCCAAGTATACGATCCAAAAATTCCCAAAACCAGAACTGAGTTGCCAAATAAAGTATGAGTGCCAAATAAAATTGCATTATCTGTGAAATCAGGTTGTAACCATTCTAAATGGTCCCTAAAGAAGTACATGGCTGGAACATATCTGGCCAAAAGCTGTCTACACATCACTCTTCTGCCCCTGCAGCACCGTACGGCAGCTGCTCACCTCACATGACAGCACTGCGCTTTCCCTGAGGCAATGAAAAATACTCAGAAGAAAACAAGGCAGCTTTACCAACGGAAGAAAGAGCTGAGGAGCTGCTCTGGGCACGGCCTGGCTGAGTGGGAGGAAAGCAAAGCCTGAGCACCTCTTTGCTACTTGGGCACAGCCTGCTCAGTACACAACGGGAGGCTGAGCCCCACGAGAAAATGAATCGGGGGCTGTAAAATAGAAGTCCTTATCACAACGAGTGAGGCACGAGGGGACAAAATCAGTCTGCTTTTGCAACTTTCATCTTGGCATTTTCCATTTTGTGTATTTTTGACTTTGCATGCTTGGTTCTTTTTCTTTGTTATATATACAAGGGTGTGTGATTACCCTCTGTTAAAAGGATAAAAAGGCAACCTGACCAGTTATTCTGTGGGATTTTTCAGATGTGAATGCAGCAGAGATACAGCAGCAGATAAGAGCCACCATGCTTGTTTGCACTAGTGCAGCCCCAGCAAAGATAAAAATCTCAGTGTCACATCTTTTACCCACGTATGGGGCCCTCTGTGGGTGGTGGTTGTTTTTTTACCTTTATGGTTTCTTTGGTTACCAGCATTCCTGCTTGGATGGACAGTGTAACCAGACAGTCTAGTCAGTACTTCCTCTCTCTGGTTAATACCACTTTTCTCTGCATAAACACTAGGCACCGTTTGTTGTTCAAGACACTGGAATTGTACTTTCACATCCCCATCCAGGGGTGGCTTTGCTTCTTTGCAGCTGTAGAATAAAATTACTGCAGTTCTGAAATGTCTTCCTTTTGCTGGCAGGTTGCAGAATTGTCAGCATATTTGGAAGAGATGGATGCCTCCAGTGACCTATGGATGTGCTGCACACATTGCCTGTGCCGTGTGCAAGGTCAAGTGCTCAAAAAGAAGCCCAGACAGCTTCCTTGTCCTGCCTGGCTCAGGAAATGTGGACACAGAGCCATGAGGAGTGAGCAGGACACTGGGGTGCTGGAGAGAAAAGAGGACTGATCTGTGTGGCATGCAGAGGCTAGAGGCCCTGGCTACCTACCTCTCAGTATAATGCTCTCAGGACTGCTCACAAAATAACCCTGGGGCAGCTTGTCTTGCTGAGGAAGCCAAAAGCCTTCCAGTCCCATGGACATAAACCATGCCCTTAGCCAGCTCTGACCTTTGCTTACACCCTGAACTGCCATCTGTGGGGACAGTTGTATCCAGACACACAGACTGTCCTCCATATCTTAAAACAGCTGCTCCATTTTAGAGATTCTGGACGCATTTTTTTATTCTTGAGTGTTTCATCCCCAGAGGAGGAAGGGGTAACAATTCTGTACTTACATTAGGTAACAGTTCCTAAAAATTATCAGTGCTCAATTAGTGAAGCAGGGGTTGCTTCTCAGAATCACCATTTGATAAGCACCTGTGAAGAAGAGCTACCAGAACTACCAGAAAGGATATGATTGACTAAATAGTAATTTAATTGATGTCTGGTGGTTTGTATTTTGCTCTTCAATGATGAAAATTTAACTGAAGCATAAAGCTCAGTGTAAAAGCAAGAAAATTTCTGGGAGCCAGGTGCTTTCCTATGAGTTTTTCCTATTTCTAATCTTGATCTCCTTTTTCTCTTTCCGTTCAGGATGGAGCAGCAGCACTGTACTACTTTGCTTGCTGTGGTAGGAATGCAAACTGGTAATGGATTTTGATCTGACTGGTACACAAGGATGTCTACAGGCTGAGGCTGAGTACAGTACAGAGGTTTCCCCACTTTTGTGGGAAACCTCTGGCTGGAGATGCACCATCCCAGAGCACAAACTTGTCTTTGCTTGGGTTCCGAGAGTGGTTTAGTGCACATTACACAGCATGAATACTTTGTAAGACCAAAGCAGCTCTGCTTGTCGATGTCCTTGTGCTTGATGTGGTACATGAGGATTGGTTCTATTGATTAGCACAAAAATGTTGTCTCTGCCAATTTTTGCCTATTCCAAAGAGAGTTCTGCTGGCTAAAGCCAAACAAAACATTTTGTACCATTCCACCCAGTTAGCTGCAATATCTTTGACATAAATCCCTTGTGATTTCCCCATGGCATTACTTTTGCCACCTTCCTAGACTCCCTGAACCTGACACTAAACACAAGGATTTTGACTGTAACAAAGGGGGTGAGTTCACCAAGTATTACTTCTCAGGNATTAATGGAAGGTATCTCTGTGCACTCAGCTTTCTCTCATGCAATTGCAACACAATTCACCACCTGAGCTATGCAGGACTACCCATT
Organism: Rhabdornis inornatus; assembly: GCA_013397075.1. Classification (NCBI taxonomy): domain Eukaryota; kingdom Metazoa; phylum Chordata; class Aves; order Passeriformes; family Rhabdornithidae; genus Rhabdornis; species Rhabdornis inornatus. The sequence continues at coordinate 30,376 of VWZS01002965.1, read as the reverse complement.
CACTACCTCCCTGCCTGAGGAAGTGCTGTTTATACAAATAAGGGCTGTGGAGCATCTTTGCTGCCCCTTCAGAGCTCCAGTGACTTGGCTAGGAAGTTGCACTTGATGAAGCATGTCCCTAAGGCACCATTGACACACTTACTTGGGTGACACTTCAGCTTTTCACACTCCAGGAATATTCATGCATTGTCCAGCTGCTGCCGCATATGTATTTAGACAGGCTACCTGCCATACGGTGATGTAAGATAAGTTCTTTTTATGATATATGGGAGAGCAAACTTTTGAGACTTTTTTTTCATCTTACAGTGTCTTTGCTGGAGAAGAGTTGCCACTGAGAATAAATCATTATTATGCCAGCAAGAATACTTGTCTAGCACAAATAGTTTCTCCAGTAGAGAAAAGTTTTTGCAGCCTCCCTGAATTTTTAACGTAGCTGCAACTTTTGCTCTTATTATAACAAGGCTTCCTAAAGTACATGTTCTAAGTCACTAGCAGTTCATTGCAAATGCCAAATATCAAATAATTAATAACAAAATTTACTCCCAAATTAAAGAAAAAATTAGTGGTTCAGGAATACTCTCATTAATCATTCTGTAGGCCAATAGAAACCAAAAGTCATTAATTACCCCTGTTCTGTTCCTCCCCTAAACCATGGCTTGAAAATCAGGAGTCATATTTTTGTGGTTAGATCAGTCTGAATTATTTTGTTCGCTTTGTGATAACTTGAGTCTGTATCTCATAGCTGGATCATGTTTTCAATTATGATTTGAAGTCCCCACAACAGCTGCTGATTTCCTGTTTAAGAAAAGCCAAGATTCTCCCACACCTGACCCATTGTGAGTAAAGAAATTAATTTTGTTACTTTGCTAAAAGTGCAGGTGTTGGCCACTGTGAATACAGATGGAATGTTTCAAAGACAGACAGTAATCTACAGAATCAAATAATACACTGGACTGATTGTGAAATTTTATCTTCACACACCTTTGAGTTACTTTTTTGTTTCCTAAAGCATCTTGCCAGATAAATACTCTTTTTCCTCCCTTGCATTTTGGACTTTGCATCTTAAATACTGTTTCTACTGCTGTGCTTCAGTGACAATTTTAAGTTCTTGGTATGCCACAATCCACCAGGACTAAAGATGAAGCTAAATTTTCTGATACAAAAGCAGAAAACAGCCTGAGAGGTTTATAAAAAGGCCATAGGAAACCCAGCTTTAGTGGCAGCAGTATTGTTAAATTCAAGCCTCAAACAGAAGAAACAGGTGGGCATGGCAAAGGGTCCTTTATCCAGCATTGCCTGGGGGGAGTGAGGATGATCATGTAGCTCCCCGCTGCTTGAGCTCGGTTGGTACAGCACTGTGCTTCAGCTGCAGAGCTGTGCAGGCACAAAACCTGTGGGTATGCTGTGCCTAAATTGGGGAGGGGATGGGGGGTAGATCTGCACATCTACGCGTGGGAAGTTCTTATCACCTGCTGCCTGCAAGCCAAGCACATCCCCCTCACACATGAAGGCCCAGCTTTGCTCTGTGGTTTCCCCAAACACCCCCCTCCCTGCATGTCTGTGTAGCTGTTGCTCAAACAGGAGCTCTTTTGCCTTCGCAGCCTTTAGCAGATGATGCTCTAATCTCCCTTTGGCATCTCGCTGCCGATTGTCAATGCAGCCATGTGTACATCTGAGAACAACTTTTCTAGGACAACACTGGAAGGTAAAATGCTTTCCCTATTTGTTTTCTCTCTCTTTCATCCTAGCTCCTCCTGCTCCCTCCTCTGACCCCTTTTCTATATCCTCCCCACCTTTTGCTGGCCTCTGACTGCAAAACTAAACTGATACTTGTTGCTGGTGCTGGGACCCTTATATAGGTCAACTCCTGTGAGTCAAGAATCTGACCTGCAGTCAGCCTGCACCTGCTTCATGATGCAGGAAGGTAATCTGGTTTATCACTTCTTGTGCCACTTGCCCCTGTCTCTCTTCTTCTTTGGCAGATCCAGAAGTGACATGTTGTGCCAGCTCACCTGGCTGCAAGCTGCACAGAAACCCCTAGCTTGTCAGTCCAGGAGCCCAAAGCAAGTGAAAGACCTTCCCAGAGTCATGAGCGTGGGGCTTGTCCTACTGCTGAGAAATGCTTCTGCACTGTGTTCTTTCAAGCAGACATCCAGAGCTGCAGTTTAAAATGTCACTCAGAAATGTTCTGTGCCTGCAGACGGAAGGGAGGAGGTGGCATTTGCCAGCTATTGCGTTGCTCTGAAAAGCTGTTTTGTCCACTGTGAAACCCCTTTGCCCTCTCCAGAGATGGAAGTCCGTACAGGAGTTACCTCACCAGAGAGAAAAACATTGAACAATGCGGGGCTGCTCTCCTTGTCACAGTTCCTGCTTGGCTTGCTTAGGCATTTTTGAAGCTCCTTTGAGCCCCCACCCACTGTTTTGTAGGGTCCTTAGCACCAAAAATCAGTCTCATCATGAGCCTCAGTCCCTCTCCTACCAGCTTTCAGTAACAGTAAATGGAAAGCAAATCCAAATCTTCGGCCCATCAGAAACCACAGCTGCAAAGCTGTTCTATTGTTTCATAAGCTACTTTTATTTTTGAGCCTTCAGACCTGCGGCACATCCTCTGCAAAGGTTGAATTCAAAATTAGCTGCACAAGCATAGGGAGGAAAGTCTGTCTCTCAGCATACTTGAGAGTTCCCTACCCCCTCCAAAACAAAGTGGAAGTGTCTCTGCTTCAAGGCAGCTTACACGGCAGCAAGCTGCAGGAGCTGTAAGCTCTTATTTTAGTTCCCAAGAAAAGTAGTTACTATAGCAACCAACACATCCGAATGGCTCTTTGGCTGCTGCCGAGACGCAAACAACTTGCACACAAAGGCATATCAGAAACGTGCTGTGTAAATGTTCTCGGGTAGCTCTGTGTTTTCAAGAGCTCTATAAAATGTGTGTAACAGGCTTCTGAGAAATGACTGCCAGAATAACAGCAAGCAATCGTGCCGTGCCACGATCCCAAAATAACCTAATCAATGGCTCAGTATATTTGCCCCTGAAGAGATAAAGAAAAAAAAAAAAAAAGAAAAAAAAAAAAAGAAGCAGAGGCTCAATTTTAAGCCTGTGTGCTGTGAAGTTCCCAGCAGAGCTGAAGATACATTCAATAAACAGACAATAAAATGGTGGAGGAACATCTCTGCTTTTGTTCTGGGCGCTGATTCCAACTCCCTACAGGCTTCTCATGCCAGTTCATCCTCTCAGGCTTATACAGAGAGTGTTGGGAACAGGGATTTAATTACAGCCTTGTAATGCTGGAGGGTGTAAGGAGCAATGTCTGCGTTCTTTTCTGTGTCTGTGCAGCAACCAGTCCCCACAGACCACATCTCCAGCTGCAGTGCTGGGCACATCACTGCTGCTGTTACTGAACAAGAAAGTTTCTTGAGCAACAGCAAACTGTAACCATTGGGCGTTGCTTAAGTATTACAGCATTTGGAGTGTCTCTGTCACGTTCGAATTAAAATGCCACTGGTGTGATAACAGCTTAAGAGCTCCTGGCCTCTGCTGCAAAGCTGCACCCCTTCATGGTGCCAGACAAACACTCTGGGTTCCCCAAAACAAGAGATGCGGTCCAAGCAACCTGGTCCAGGAGTATTGTCCAAAGTTTCCCCACAGGACACACACATGTCACCTATCTCAAGGATGGTGAGCAGCATTAACATCACTCTCCTACTCCATTGCAGAAGGCAGCTGTGATGAAAATGGAGGTTATGGACCTGGGTAACTCAGAACAGAGGACAACACATCCCTTCAGAAACCCGAATTGCTCTTTAAAATTAATTTCTTAATCAGTTGAGTCCTCAAGTCTTGCTCTGTGTCCAGAATAAACTGAAAAATCACAGCTGGATTTAACATAAAGACAAAATGAAGGAAGGAAATGTAGTGATGTAATTTATTACAGAAGTGCCTTACAACCAAATAAGAAAAGATCGCATAGAGACAGTTTTGGTTCACCATAGCCTTTTATGCAAAGTTACTGTACTTTGGATTAAAGAAAACCATCGGGGGGGAAAAAAGCCGTGGGGGAACTATTTTGAAAAATATATTGACAAAATAAAGTATTCTTACAAAAATAGCACAAGCATGTATAAAATCCAGTGCTTCATTTCTGTTGTGCAAAATGGTAGCTGCCCTGCGGCACTTGGAATTTCTGAGCTTCTGATCCCAGGGAAATAAATTGTCCTCTGTAATTTTTCTCATAACAACTTTATTTTGTCATAGGAGTTGACTGTATGTTAATGGCCCCCTCTCAAAAACAAACAAAAAACCCAGTAACAAAACAAACAAACCAAAATAAACAACAACAAAAACATTCTTTTTCAGTGTGCCTTTTTACCAGCTTTGTTGTAGAGGAAACACAGGACCACTCACAGACTGACTTCCCAGTTTGCCTTTTGTACTAAACAGAAATACCTTGCCTGGTGTCCTGGGCTACAATGTAAAGATGTGCCCAAAGTATGTATTCTATCACCATCTGTTGAAACCAGGTGGGGCAGTGATCCTTATCTCTGTGGGAGATATCCTCTGCTAATGGGCCATCTGTTAAGAACCAAGTGGGGCAGTGTTCTTGTCTTTTCCACTACCCATCCTTCCTCCAGGAAGATATCGTCTGTTAATGGGCCATTGAGTCCCACAGCATGACTGATAAAATTACATCATCCCACTGTGAAATGCTCCACCCAGGGTAAGGAGCCAAACATTTCCTACCTAGATAAAAACGGAGATTTTGGCGCACCAAAGCAGTCCTTACCCACTGGTTTCCAGAGGACAAGAGCTACCAGACCTTTCTACAGGATCACTGCTTCAACAAGACCACTTCATCTGGACTGCTACCACCACCCTAACTAGCGGGGTGTCGAGTTGTATTCAGACTCTGTCAGTGGTTTTCTTTTGTACTATTACATGTATTTTATTTTTTTCTCTTTTTTCCTATTAAATTGTATTTCTGACTTCGAGTCTCTCATTGGTTTCACCTTCAAACCAGCACACCTGGTGTCCAGGAGCTGGGACCAGTGGGACCAGGCACACAACCTGCCTTCATGTCTCACTTTTTCTATACCTGCTGTGACAGAGCAGATAAATCCTTGTTCCTCACAAGCATTCTGCATTTTGGCTTAGGAAAGGCTGCTGCGTTTTCAGTGAGAGAGGGCAGATGAGTAGAGAGCTAGTGCACTGCCCAGCTGCTGTGTGGAGCTGCAAATCAGAGAAGTGAAACCAAAATCTCAGAGATGAATAACAAGATCTTCCGAGCACTCCCTGCATGTGGAAGTGCCCTGCTGCCAATGCCAAGTGTGTTCACGCCCACTGCTGCAGTTTTCTTCTGGAAAGAAAGATGAGAAAATGAAAGGAGCTTGCATTTGACCATCAGTCTAAGCAAAACTCAGTGCCACAGTGAACAAGACCCCAAAACCCCACTTTCTTAAAAATTAGAATTACTAAAAAGAAAATCCAGTATGGTGAGACGCTGAACATAACTTGCTCGTATCCTGCCCTCCCCCCACCTCTCACATTCACCAGCAGCAGAGGGACAGGATGCACGCAAAGGTGAGCCACGAGAAATCCTCAAAGTCATGAAGCAGGACTCTTGGAATACCTTGCTCAGATCCTGAAGCTGACACTGCTCCTTACTGTTCCCTGAAGGATTCAGGCTAGCGCAGTCTGGTCTCTTTTCTAGTTTATCTGCCAGCTTGAAAATCATGTGACTGGTTCACAAACAGATTTGTCTTTGGTATTGCTTTTTCAACCACACAGCCTTAGATGGCCACTGGGGCTGGAATGGTCTTGTGTCTGTGAGGGGAGGTGAGAAAATCAGCGTTCTTGACTGTTACCTCAGACAAAGAGTTGAATCTGGACCTTCTCTGTTGTGAATCAGAGAAGTAAATCAAAATGGCAGGTCCTCTTGGGTTAAAAACTCCACAGCTTAATGAAATCTTGTCTTTGCAGAGCAGAAATGCTTCTTCTGCCTGGAGAAGTACATTAAGAGAGAGGTACTGAGGGAGCTGTGGTGCTAAGGAGCAAACTTCTGGGAATGCTCTGAGCATGAAAACACTCCATGAATCTGTTATAAATGAGACTGACCTCTCATCCATCAGGAGCCTCTTCGCTCCAAAATTTGGGCTGCTCCCTATCCCTGTCTCATATGGGAGATGATACTGATGAGCAGAAAAAAAGGTATGTTAGCTTCAAATGTTGTTTCTGTGTAGAGAGCACGAGTTGTGAAGGTGCAGAAGGAAACACAGGAACTGCCATCACTACCAAAGCAATGCAGATTTCCAAACGACCTCTGCCCACCCCTGGGTGGGAGGTTTTGTTTCTGTGTTGTCTTGGAATTTGTAGTTGGTCTTGTCAAAAGATGATGGCTGTGTTGGAAATTAGTATTTACCAACCTCTGGTTAACTCATTGAGGATTTTATGGTGGGAGTTATTGGTTCTTTGAACAAATTTTAAAAATGGGCCCTCATAGAAATACAACCATATCAAATTGTAGTGAGGTGCTCTTGTGCCTTGCACTTGAGCCTTGCCAAGAGAGGTCAAAAATGTGCACATACATTACTTAAATGTTGCCAGGGTTTTCCCCGCAGACGAAAATACCTGCAAAGACAGGCAGAAGTCCGTATTTCAAAAGACGATGCTTTTTAATGGAGTCTCAGTCAGAGCCATAGCTTTGATAATAACAGCACCCCGGCCAGCAAATGCCGTGAGCCTGATTTACAGCACCATCAGCAGGCACTGCCTTGTGCCTCTTGTGGAGAGGCTAATGGAGGGCACAAGGGGACAAAATAACATTTTGTCGTGCCACGCTTTGCACGGGCCGTGAAAGTCCTGTCGGTGTGATGGAAGTGGGCGACAGGAGCTGCTGGCGGCGATACTTCGGCCCCCGCAGCGATGCTCCCTTCCCTCGGCATCCTTCCCGCTGCCCCCGGCCAGCTCCCGGAGGCTGTTGCCCCCCGGTGCCAGCCCCGCGTGCCTGGAGCTCCCCTTCCCGGGGCACGGCGCGGCTCCGCCCCGCGCGGGAGGCGGCCGAAGGTTGTTCTTGGCTGCCCTTTGGAGCTGAGAGCGCTCCGATCCCGCCGCCATTGCTTCCTCGTCCTGAGAGACTTTCCCGGGCAGGGCTGCGGCTCCCGCCGGAGGTGCCGGTGGTCGGGTTTTAGGGAGCGATGACAACGGTGCGGGGAGAGGCGTTCGGGCGGATGCCCCCGGAGGAGGGAGGCGGAGAGGTGGAGAAGTTCGTCTTGCAGTCGGACAGCGTGAGAGTGGAGATACTGTCTTTTGGGTGCATCATCAGCACTCTGGAGACAAAAGACAGGGATGGGAAGTTTTCAGATGTTGTCCTAGGATTTGACACTTTAGAAGGTGGGTCTTAATATGTTTCTTGGGAAAAAAACATTAAAATCCACAATCAGGCAATTTAGCCAGCACTTACTGGTTTATTGCCACTGGTTTATTGTGACCTGCTTGTAAGGCCACCTCTCCCCCAAATCATGGGCTGAAGAGATAGAGTTCCTGCTGCCTCTCCTGGGCTCTGTGGTGGATGTAGAACAGGGACGCTGGTGGCAGTGTCCCACTCTGTTGGGGCAGCTCTGAGTCATTCCTTGACTGGCCATGACAGAGGTCTTTTCTTTGAATCTTCGAAGAATACAAGATCCCATCAGGCTGTGTTAATCAAAGATGCGCATGACTAACGAGCTGTGTGTCCTGTGAAACGCTGGGGCTGGGACTGCAGTCACCTATTTAGTCCTGGAGGGAAGCAGAGAGAGACACCTCTGAATCCATAAGCACTCCTGGAGACCACCCATCCTGTTCCAATGGTTCTGTTTAACCGTGTGCTGTTTCTCTGGCCAGGTTACATGAGGAAGCATCCATTCTTTGGTGCTGTCGTGGGCCGTGTTGCCAACAGGATTGCAAACGGGAGGTTCAATCTGGACGGGAAGCAGTATCAGCTGTTCCTCAACAATGGGCCCAACAGCCTTCACGGAGGAGCCAAAGGATTTGACAAGGTGAAAATCTCAGTGTCCTGCCAGCATACAGCCTGTGGTGTGTGGCAAAAGCGTGTGATGTCTACACCCCTGAGCCCTGTAGCATTTTCTGGTGGTTACTGAGTTGAATCAGCTCAGAAAGTGCTGTGAGTGCTGAAACAGGGGGAAGTGAGACAGATCCTGTGAGCTGCTGGGTTGGCTTGTCTTTACCTGAGTTTGCAGGGCTGACTTATGTCATCGTTGGATGCCAAGCAGAGGGTTGCTGTGCTTCCTCTGAATGGCTGCAGCTCTGAGCCTCATGAGCCCCGTTCTGATAGGGCTGTTCTGGGCAACGTGCTGCTTCTGCAGAGCCTGGGTTAGGACGCGGTAGTGAGGACCCAGCGTCTGGAGCGATGGAGGCTCCCCAGGCACCAGCTGCACCATCCTGGAGTGTGTCATGGAGTTGTGCCAGTGCCCAAAGAAAGTTTCCTGGGGAACAATGGTCTGTCCATGCAGACTCATTTCCACCCGCAGTTTCACGGCTGTTACCTTCCCATAGCTCTTCCCAGAGTCAGAAGGACCTGAGTTTGCAGAAACTTATCATTGTTGCTTGCTTGTTATAGCACTCCCGAGTAAGGGGAGAGGGGGGTGGTGCTGCACGTTTAGTCATTGCATTGCCCCTTTCTGTGCTGCTTTCATCCTGTGACAGCATCCCCCAGGCTCTCACTCTGACTCACAGCAGTGGGGGATCAGTTCAGGCCTGCAAAATGCCCCAGGATCCAGGATCACTGTCTCTCCTTTCCAGTCCTCCCCTATGACCTCCTGAGATGAAGCAACCTTTCCCTGGCCCCAGGGTACTCAACCTTTTCTCTCTCCTCCCAAGAGCTGCTGCTCAAGTCAGATATTTGCGGTACAGGTGGCAAGAGCAGTGGAGGATCTCTTCTCTTGAAAGCCTTGCTGATAACCCTGCTTGTTTGCAGAGCAGGTTCAGAAGTCTCTGTTGTCCTGAAGCCTTGGGCTTTGTTGGATCAAGTGCATTTTTAGCTAGTAAGTAGCTGATCCTTCATTTTCCCCAAAGAACACATGAATGTGCTGGTGCAGCTGCTTTTGTGGAGTTAATGTTTTTTTTTTTTTTTTTTTTGGTGAAAGTAATCCAGGCTGATGGGACAAAAGCCAGGGTGCCTGGAAAAAAAATTACAGTGTGAACTGGCATCAGGTTGGGATGAAATGCTCCTCAGCAGCCTTAGAAAACAGGGAGTACTGGGGATGACTTGGCTGTTGTACCCCCAAAGAAGACTATTTGGTTGGTTTAAAGTTTCTTTATACACCCTGACACCTGTGATCTGGAGCTGAAAACATGCATTTCTTTGTGACAGCACTTCCAGGCTGTCTTCTGCAGGCAGGGGATGTAGTCTTTCCTTCTGCTTCTTCACCTTGCTTGCTGAAGTCTCACCAGCTTGCTGGGGACAAGGCAGGCACATCTCCTAGCCAGAGCTTTGTGTCCTCTGGCCCATAGGGCCCACTTGGACACCTGCCCAAGACTGCCTCCAGCCAGGAAACAATTACTGTTCAGTGATGCTGAGCCCTAACTGGTCAGCCTGAACAAAAAACACATGCTGCCGTTTGGCTGTAATTATCTTGGTCATCTTCTGAGCTTTTCCTGATCTTGCAGACATCAATGCTGTGGTCAGCGTGTGGTCTAATGAGAGCAGCTGGCAGCTGCACTTACAGGGCAGCAGTACCATGACCACGCTGCTGGACAACTTCAGAAAATAACTCTCTTATCTTTAAAAAAAAAATGATACCTGTATGCTTCCTGGGCTTTAATAGTGTTTTTTAAAAAAGCTATTAAAAGAGCTTTTAAATAGCTCTTTTTAAAAATAACTTAAATAGAAACTCATGTTTAAAAAATGCAGCATCCTTACAACTATGGGAGCTGCAGTCAGACTTCATGCTGTGCAGGAGGGCCTACTCTGCTGCCAGGTATATTTGGTGCCCTCAAGTTCTGTGTTTGGTGAAAATGCTGGCTTTTGACCATGCCCCGTGTTGGTGATCTCTGTGTAGGACACGGGAGGGATCAACTCAACAGCATTATCTGACTCCTATTCCTAAATCTTCCACTTTGATGAGACAGTTGCTATTCCTTAGGGAAATATGAAGCTCCAGAGAGCCTCTTGTTGCACATCCATCCTCTCAGCATGAGGCCTATGGCCAGGGCCAAACAGCCTGTCTAGGCAGCTGTGTACAGTGTGCTAGCTTGCTTCCCTTGCCAGCATGTTTGGCTCCAAGCTGAGCACTGGTGCTAGTCCTCTGACAGGGACAAGAACTGGAGAGGTCCCAGCTCTCTGGATGTGTCTGACAGCACATCTGGTACCATTTAACCCAACCCCAGCCCCTGGGCGGGAGCTCCCAGTGTGCTCTTACACTGTCCTAGAAGCCAGCGCCTGGTGAGCAGAGGGAAGGAGGGCAGCTTGTAGAAGTGATGTTGCTCGTGAGGAGATCCATGGAAAGGGAGATAAGTCCAGCTGCAGGGCAAAAATCAAACATGTGGACTCTCAGGCATGGGATAACACAGGCTGAACAGACCCCCCCGTCAGACTTGCCTCGTTGCCAAACTGCCTCATTTGTTTGGCTGCTCAGTGGAAAGCTTGTTCCCTGCTGTTGGTCCTGGCTGGCTAAGTGCAGGCTGGTGCTTGCCTTTTCTTTGGAAAGGTGATTGAAAAAGCCTTTGTTTTGGTGCAACATCCCTTGCGTGCCTTGTGTCCCTGTTTTTAGCCCATCCTGGGGCAGGAAGGAAGGGCACTGTGTTGCCATTCGTTTTCCATTAACACCGTGCTCCTTGCAGGTTCTCTGGAGCCCCCAGGTGCTCCCAAATGGCGTCCGCTTCTTCCGGCTCAGCCCTGACAGTGAGGAAGGCTACCCTGGTGACCTGAAAGTCTGGGTGACCTATACCCTTAGTGGCAGGGAGCTGGCCATCAACTACCAGGCACAGACCAGCAAGACAACCCCCATCAGCCTGACAAACCATGCGTACTTCAATCTGGCAGGGCAGGTAAGTGTGAGGAGATGGGACCCATGGAGACACACTGTGCAGGGGAAGAAAGCCTGGGGACCCATGGGATGATCATTGGGACCGACGTGCTGGTCTGGGGGCACAACATGGTTTTGGGGACACAGCAATGAAGGTTGTCTCTGTGCATCATGGGCTGCGTGCAGGAACAGGACTGAATCATGTGGACCTCAGCTGAGGACACATTATCTCAGTACTTCTTGAACAGAGACATCCAGTTGAGCATGTTGGTTCTCCTTTTGTATGTAATGGGGGAATTTCACTCTCTCCTGGTCCCTTGGGAAGATTATGGAGGAGGTGCAGAGCTGGCATGCCCTAGTGGTGGCCTGGCATTTCTAAGCTGTATTCTGTTGGCATTTCTGAGAGGGTGGTGCAGTTGAGTTGGGGCCTGGAGCAGCAGCACCAAAGTATCCTGGTCAAAATGGACAGAAGAAACATCATGGAAAGGGGATGTGAGATTGCCAGGATTGCAGACTAGCAAGGTTGCTGCAGCAGAATGCAGAGGGCTCCCACACACCCATACAGGGTTTAGTCAACCACATGGACAGTGAATTGTATCTGTGTTTTAATCTCACAGTTTATAACTGCACTTGGAGGAAAAGGATCTGAGAAATAAAATGTTGCTGGGCAGAGCAATAGGATAATACAGTGCAGTCACATTTTGGTGTGAGACAAAGGCCCTTAAAAGTGTTTGTGAGAGACAACCCAGCCCCTCTGAGCGAGGAGCTGTGCCCAGGCTGCTGCCCTGAGAATGGCTGTGCAGTTGTTGGTGTACCCTCTGCTGGTGCTCCCAGAGGTGCAGTAATAACCAACACCTGCAGTGTACAACTCAGGAGTGTTCCAGAGGAACAGGAGACCTTTGAACATGAAATTGCCACTCAGATTAGATAGTGGCCTGAAGGCTCAGCTTTGAGCCTGCTCCTCTCCCAGCCCAGCAGGTTCCTTGCCAGCATTCCTGAGGCTGCAGAAGAGGAGGAGGAGCACAACCCCGCAGCAGTGTAGATGAGACAGGAGGATGGGTTGCACTTCGCCTTGCTTTCTTCCTTCCCTATCTCCCTGCTGCTATGTGCTCAGTACCTGACATGTTTTGGCTAGTCAGTCTGCAGGGTGGTAGTGCTCAGTGAGGTACAAGTACAGACTGATGGTCTCATCCCTGAGGGATTTACAGCTCCTAGGGCCCATGAAGGTTTTTGCCTGTGCCAGTACCTTTGTCCTGTGCCCAAGGTCAAGGTGGAATGGGGCCAGGAGGTGCTCCAGGCACTACCTGATCAGCTGGGGCACCACTGTGGACTGTCACTTCATAGCTGTGCTTAAGGCTGCTTGAACAGTGGCTGCAACAGGAATCCTAGCATTTCCCATCCTCCTGCAGGGCTCCAGGCATGTCTATGACCACGAGATCTCCATTGAAGCAGATTCCTACCTGCCGGTGGATGACACCAAGATCCCTACTGGTAAGTGGTACAGCACTTGCGGCGCCAGGTGGAAGTGATCTTTCTGAGCATTGTTGGTGGGTGTGAGCAGCAGCACTGCCTGGCAAGGGGGACACACAGCACTCAGGGGACCCCAGGCATAGTGGGGCCCTCACCTTTGGGTGCAGTCCCACTGCACCTGAGCAGGGTGCGCAGAACCAGGTGCTGGTAACCAGGTCCATCACCAGCCCCAGGGAGCAGGCAGGAGAAGCAGGAAATGGGGCCAGAGGCACATGGGATGTGAGGCTGTTATGTGAGTCCATTCAGGACACAAGCTACCTGTGGCACCTGGAGGAGTGGATTCTCTGGTCCAGGTGGCTTCTGCTCAGCTTGTTGTGTCATGCTTGTGCACAAATAGGGGAAGAACTTGAGGCCATACCCAACCCAGGGCCTTGCTTCTCCCTGCTGCTTTCACCATGGAGCTGTTTCACATCTCAGTTGTGGTCAGCTTGCTACCCATGCCTTTTGCAGTTCCTTCTCATGTGGGTAGCCTTAGTCCTGGGGTGAAGATAAGATTTGTGCAATTGTTGAAGACAGACGCCTTGTGTGCAATGCTTGCTGTATTTTATGTAAGTGCCTGAATTGGAGCTGTTTTATTTTTTTTCCAAGGTGTTAATTCTGCCCTCCATGCAAAACCCCTCACCTTTGGGTTGGGGTGACTGTTTTGCACTGTGTTTAGTATGTCCTGGGGTTGTTTGTGCTGCTTTATCACAGGACACTGTATGCCCACAGCAGATCTTAACAAGGACTAGGTAGAAAATAGTGATCTTGTACGTATACAAACTTCTGTGCATTTTCTTGCTGCTTGTCTGTGCTTTGCCCCCGCTAAGAACAGCAGCGTCCCCAGGAGCTGCCGGCTGTGCTGGGGGACAAGGTAGGGTTTGCTGGCAAATGGGTAAGTGGCTGAGCCTGCTGTTCTCCTTGCTTAGGGGAAGTGGCTGCCGTGCAGGGCACTGGATTCGATCTCCGGCAGCCTGTGGAGCTGGGCAAGCACTTGCAGAAGTTTCATCTGGATGGCTTCGACCACAACTTCTGCCTACATCAGGGGCAGGATCGACGCCTTGTGGCCAGGTAGGCTGGGATCTCAGCAGGAGTCCCCACCCCTGGAGCCAGGGAGTGCCCATTCAGCCAGTCCCTGTCATCCTCCACTGCCATCTCCACAGGGTTTTCCACCCGCCCACTGGCAGGACCATGGAGGTTCACACCACCCAGCCTGGCATTCAGTTTTACACTGGGAACAACCTGGATGGCTCCCTGAAGGGCAAAGGTGCTGCCGTGTACCCCAAGCACTCGGCTTTCTGCCTGGAAACCCAGAACTGGCCCGATGCTGTTAACAAGGTGAGCTGTCCGTTCCCCCCCACAGGTTACTTGAGTCCTGTGGCAGGGGACATACCCCCACCACCCTCCATGTCTATGGGACACTAAATGTAGAAACAGAGTCTACTTGTCAAGGGGACACTGCAGACACCAGAAGTGAGGCAGGCACAGGTCATGGTGGCTTTAGACAGGGGTCAGTCAGCGCAGCAGGGAGTGGCCCTGTGCAGCCTAGCTTCCCAAAGGTGTGGCGTATAGAGCATATGATCCCTTGCCTTGTGGGGCCTTGCCACATCCTCTTATATCTGAATCATTCCTCATGGCCTGAATTCAACCAGCGGTAGGACTCACCCACTCAGCCCGCTGGCAAGTGGTGGATGGTTACACACTGCTGCTGGAAATGGCTCGGGGGGCAGCTGTGGGAATATGCCTTGGGAAGAACAAAGGGATGCAGCCATGCTTTCTGGTCCCGTGGAATGCGCTCACAGTCACTGATGTGCTGCTGCCTCTCCCCAGCCTCACTTCCCCAATGTCCTGCTCCATCCGGGTGAGGAATACAACCACACCACATGGCTCGTGTTCAACACTGCTTGAGGAGAAGTGCTGCTGACTCCCACCACTGAGAGGGGTAAGTGCCTCCAGCAGCTGAGCCAGAAATCCTGCCAGATGCCAAACAGAGCTTTCCAACTACCCCAGGTGATGCATCTGATCTGAGAGCCTTTTTCCACTGTCATTTTCACCTGTGGTTTCTGCTGGCTTTAATTCCTGTCACCGCCTCTGTTGCTGTCTTGTCTGTGCAAAGCTCTCACACTCTGTCCAGCTTCTCACCCTGGGCACTGGGTTTTGTTTTGGAGTAAAAATGCCAGGGGCGTGGCATGTTGCAGCTCCAACTACAGCAGGGGAGTATCTGGTAATATACATGTGGAGCATGTGGGAAGGCTGATGCAGTTGTGATTGTTTGTTACGACATCTACTATTTCCATCAAAGTGCTCTCTCTAAGTGGTGTGCAGTGCTCATGCAGGATAGCTTTGAGGAGGATGGTGTGCTGGGGTTATCCCAGCTGTCTGCTCTGGATGCTCTGGTTAAACTCCTATGCTCTGCTTTGGTTGCTGAAGTGGGCAGACCCGTTTAGTCCTGAATATACAACTGCAGGAGAAAACCCATCATCCTAACACTGTGTTTCCACATGAAATCTCCAAAATCTAATGAAAACCTCCATGTTTCTGAGGGTTCAGAAAAATTGGCACAAGCCAGGGGATGACAGCACCATCCTATTAGGGAGCTGATAGCCCACTCTTCAGGGAAACAGGTACAGTCCTTGCATCAGGCACTGTGTTCCACCTTCTCCTGCCATGCTGCTGCACTCAGGGCCTGCAGCACTTCACCATGCTTCCTCATCTGCAGAGATGCAGGAATGCCCTTGACCCCAGTGGAAGTGCCTGGCCATTGGGCTTGCAAATGTGGCAGCCCTGTCACAGTCAGTTCTGCCACTGTGACACTGAAAGAAGTGCCCTACTAATCTCCTGCTGTGCGCAATAGCGATCATATTGTCTGTGAGGGCTGGTATCCCTTGGGAAAAATAGCCCACCAACGGGAAACACCAGGTTGGAAACCAGGGTGAACCCCATGTTCCCTGGGAGTGGGGTTTGCCCACTGCTCTGGAGACCTCAGATACACTTCCCCTTGCCCCCCACCTCCAGCCAGCCTGTGTGGGGTGTGTACAGCCTGCCCAGAGGCACAGCAGCACCACACAACACACCCCTGTGGCAGGGGATCTTTTCCAACTGCTCACAAACACTATGGAATTTGTGGTGAAATCCTACCAGACTCAGGCCAAAGCTCAGTTTTGGACAGCACAGTTGCACAGAAGCCACGTTTGTGACTGCTCCCCCTCTGCACCTTACAAGTGCTGGCTGTTATTTGGAGTGGCTGGCTGTACCAGCACAGCCACTTGCTGCTTGCTCAGGTTCTGGGTTTAGAGGAAGCCCAGCCCAACTAGAGAAACCCCGGGCTCTTCTGCTCAGTCTTCCAGTGTCTCTGGGTACTGAAAAACAGGTACCAGTAGAGCTGTCGTGTCAGTCTGCAGGTTTATTGTGGAGCAGGTTTGCCTTGAAAGTACAGAAAACAGAAGGTGATGAAATTCCAGAGCAGTGGTGTACGTGTGCCTCTCACCAGGTTCACAATGCACAACCAGTAAAATACTCGAAACACGTATCACAGGCATTTGGGCTAAATCACTGCAGGGTAACATTTGTGTCAGCCTTGCTCTCCCACTGTGGGAGCAGTGGGATTTGGTGAGTATGGCCAGAATCTACCTGGAACACCAATGGCCATGGTGAGCCCCAGGGAGGATCCAGGCACAGCGAGGACCAGGCATAAAAGCCAGAGGATGCTGCAGCAGAACAGCACCTTCAGGATCTGGACTGTTGGCTCATCCACTGGAAAAGCACCATGCAGTCATTATTAACAGGAAATCTTTCTTGAAAACCGTGAGTTACCCCAGCTGTAACAAAGTTCATCTCGTAACTTTACTTAAGCTCTTCTGCAGTGGTTTACACAGTGGAAGCAAACTGCCATGATAGATTTCATTGGAAGCCCAAACAGGCCTGGCTTTCCATTTCAGGGCTTACTTGCTGCTGAATCTGGCCTTTATTTCTGCTAGATAGCCAATCCCAGCAAAAAGAAAAGATGCTTTTCTTCCCTCTGCCTACCAGATTTTTGTTCAGTCCAACATTGTAGCCAGGCCCTTGCTGTGATCAGTGTTGAAGTGCTTTATCATGCAATTCCTTCATACAGAATGAAGACAATCTGACACACCTATATACAAATAATGACTCCTGCAGGTTGTGTATTTGCTGTAAGAAACTGGCACCATTCAACAAAGCCATCTCCAGGATATGGGCTGCTTTACAACCATACCAGTTTCTGTGAAGCAGGTTAGAAATCCTGAGGGCAGCTGAGCATCTTTCATTTTAAGGATCTTCCCTCAAAGAAGGAAAACACACCTTGAGATACTTTAAAAAGTTTTCTTTATATCAATAGCCTAAGGAACTAAAAATGCAAGAAGTGAAAGTAGCAATTGTCAAGTTATTAATGATTTCTATTACCTTTAGAGGTTTCTGCATTTGTTATTTGCTTAAAAGATGTGCTTTGGAGGAAAGTTTATCCTTACATTTTTGGGGCATCTGGTATCTAACAGTCAAACATCAGAGAATGAGCTTTGCAGAATAAGCAGATCAGGCAGAAAAATGAATGCCCACTAAATATCAAGGAATGAAAACAGAATACACAAATTTTTATCCATCTGCAGAGATGGATTTTAAATTCCATTTAAAGGAGAGCAGGAACTGATCCTTCCACCGAAGGCCACTCAACAGTAGATGTGAAAAGTGACTACCTTAAGAAGACACCAGCTGGGATTAGTGATTCCCATTTTAGACATTTTTCATCCACATTACATGGCACACAGCTAAAATTACCCAAACGTTAACAGAAGCAGCAGGGTTACTAGAGAGGAGTTTTAATTAAAAATACACGTTTTATTTCAATGTGCCAATAAAAAAGTCCCACATTTTCATATCACAGGAAGTTAATTCAAACAATAAAAAGAGACCTGTGCTAGTCTATTGGTGTGACTAACTCAGAAGACCCAGATCATGCCAAATTATAGTTGATATACTCTTCTATCTACATTCTTACATTTACAAAGACACCACTAAATCCCTTATAATAATGTAAGCAAAATAGCTTTCTTCCTAAAAGATTAACTTCATAACTTTAATCCATTCTTTCAGGACTTGCACTTCGTTGAGGACTTCCTGATGGTGAACGGCTGAAAGGAAAAGAATCCACAATTAGCTGCTTTGGAATCACAAATACAGGAAAAAGCAACAGGAGTATACCCAGACTCTGGTTGCCTTTAAGCACTCTTTTAAAATAAAATAACCAATCACTATTGACAAAAGTTAGCAGGTTGATGATCTGGAGATAACACTTTTCTTCTTTACTGTTATTTTTTAAATCAGATCACTGTAAGGCCATCTAAAGGATATTACTCATAGTGGCCTCCAAAGGGGCAAGATACTTCTTCACTGTTCTGATACAGCAGCTTGTCAAAACCTATCGTGGTGATCACTCAGCATTTACGAGGACTTACTCATGCTCTTGTGATTGTTTGACACTAAAGTTGTAAAAATGGACTATTAAAGAATTCTATTTAGGGAAAAAATGCTGCTGATTCTGTCACTACACATATTCTATACATTACTCTGTGCAACACACAGAGAGAAAACTATTTACTGACTTACTGGGAAAGAAAAAAATAATCTAACAACAGTGAACGTAACAGGCTTGATTTTCCATTCCTGACTGCTGTGCCAGGTTACTCCACTCTACCTCCCCCAATGTCAATGTAGCTTTTAATGAGACTGAAAAATGATTTCCTACATTTATTCTATGCTTTTAGCTCATCAGTCTCTGTGCAATAAAACTGTCAGTGAACCAAAAGGAACAGGGGAGCAGACAAAACAAGACACTGCTACATAACCTGACGATTTATCTCCACATATATGTATTACCATATAGAAAGTCACAACCACAACATTATTGCTGTGAAAGAGATCTCAGCAAAATACCTTTCCAGTATTTTCCTACAAGCAGCAGTGAAACTCCTCAGCAGAGGTAAGTGCAGATACTAAAATGCCAGCTCTACAGGGTCTATGCTATTAGCAGGGAGACCAACGTACCTTCTCTTTGGAGATGGTGACCGGGACTTTGACCGGCTGTAGAAACAGAACAGCATCAATGCAGTTTAAATGTCAAATGCAACTTTTATGTTTAAAAAAACCCCCAACCTATCAGAAAGTAAATTATAGGGATCGAGCCAGGTCATTCAAATGGTAGTTTTCACATCAACTTTGACAGGGATTCTCCATTCATTTAGCATGGAGATGCATTTTAAGCAACCTTCTTCAGCAGACAAACAGAAAAAAAAAAGGGGTGGTACTAAGGTGCTTTGAGAAAAGCAACATCACCAGATTTGTGTTTTATGAAAAGCATTAACAAAGCTCAAGCTCTTCATCTGATGGGCATAAAAATTTAACAGAACTGAGCACAAAGACACAAAAAATTAGTACTATGTTGGAAACTATGAAGAGTTAATGAAAACCAAGAGACGGGTAAGGAACACATTCCAAAGAGCTGCAGAGGAAATTGTTATAATTTGTGTCATATCACAAAGAGATTAGCTGGGGACCTATGTTTGGGGGACATTTTTCTAAAGGACCAGGCTCCGTTAATCACGCAAACCTAAATCCGAGATGCTACTGCAGGCTCTATGTGTGCATGCTCACCTCTTAGCCGGTGAGCCAGACTTTGATCTGTCATGAGACCTAGACCTGCAATAAGAAAAAGCACAGCTCAGCAGGGAAACTGAGAGCATGCAGGTTCCCACGTTTGGGACAGCAGGGTTCACACTCAGTGGATGAGCACTGTCATGCTGAATACACAGAATCCTGTAATTTTTCAGGGTTTTGCCTGTTAAGTTTCCAAATAAGTCTTTTTACCTGGATGCTGCACGTGTTGCTCTGTACTTTGGTCCCTAGCCGATAACCAGTGTTTGCTGATGCAGGTGGCAGGAACACAGGAACAACCCAAATCCTGACCAGTATTTTCACAGAACTAATAAAAAGCCATGCTCTAAACTTGCAGGTTTTATTAGACTTGAGCAATATCTACCACGGTAGTTGCAGACAGCTTATTCCCACAAGTATCTTCTCAGTGAAGTTCATTTTTTATATCCACTTGCTTCAAGTATTTTTTTTCATGTTTGAACTTAATCTTTATTAAAAAATGTGGAAAATGTCCACCTTTGATACTGCTGCACACAGGAACACTAATACTGCCTGAAAGCTTCACTGAAATTTTGAGGTCCCCCAAGACAGTGTTCTACATTCCACATCCAAGGCTTTTCACAACAATTGCCAGATGTGTGTTGTGACACTGTCAAACCAGCAAATGTCATGCACTCATTTAGTCTGTCTCCCTCATGAACCCAGAGCCTGTCTCTGGGTGCAATGCATTCCTTGAACTCTTCTGTGAAGAAATAATCTTTCAATTGCATAAGCACAATTCTTTTGCCCCTTCTGTCTAGTTGTACATCTGCAATTTCCTATGCCTCAGCCACTTAATCCCTACTTACAATGGAAAGTGTCACACAATAGTCTAGAAATGTCACTACAAGTATCTTTTACTCTGCAGAAAACCAGCCTGGTGCCAAAAAGAGAAAGCAAGGGTGGTAAAATCAAGATGCTTTCCTCTTTGAGACTCTGCTGACTGTAGCTGTTACCTGCTCATCACTGACAGTCAACAGTGATAAGCCATGATTAAGTCATGTTGGAACAACCAGTACTAAGATTCAACATGGTTTAGTCACAGCTGTACCCAGTCAGAGAAACACTGCTCTACTGCCCTGGGCAACCTTCTTCCCTCTTTACCAGCTTCTGGAATATTTGTGTGAGTTTCTGCTCTTAATTAAGCCATCTGGTCTTCATCTCTCCCTTAAAACTCCCATCATTGCTTGCTGTCCATCCTCAAAAAATGCCCCTTCAGCCATGGGCTTTTCCACCTGCTCCCTCGAGCTGAAGCTATCCTGTATTTTCCTGTGTTTCATCATGGCTGACTGTTCCTTGTTTCAAAGAGCAGCCATTAAAACCAGCACAGAAGGCACTGGGATGGGCTGGGCCAATAAACAATTCCAAATCCAGAGCAGAATTTCCGTTCACTCTTGTTCTTGTTAAGGACACCCAGACAGCCCTGCTGCCAGGACAAGGCTCCATGAAGCACAGCCTGCACTTACTGTCAAGTGAAGTTTAAGGGAACAAACAGCATAATGTATTTCTTTAAGATCTGACTGTTACACTTGTGATAGGTTTATTGGTACAAAGCAATTCTGACCAATGTTTATCTCATATTAAAATCAGCTCCTGCAGATTGACACTGATATTCAACAGAGCTGGAATTGCAGCTCTAACACTCAGGAGACACCAGCAAGCCCTTCAAGACTTGCCTGGCTGCAGACAATAAAGCATTAACGCACTACTAGAAGGACATCATGCTTCCTCTGAAAAATAGTGGGAAGAATCCACAATCTTGTGTGTGCTACACAAAGAAAGAGAAACTTTTGAGATTATTTGTACATTTGATAGCTCTTAATGCAACCCTATAAAAGTAGTATTTGTGATGACTATGGGGACCTAGATGTTAGTGCTGTGCAAAAGAATAAAAAGAGGAAGAAAAATCTTCTGCACTGCTTTTTAAAACTAGAAACCCCTAAGTTAGTGGAGGGAAAACATGTATTTTTCTGGAAAAAAAAAGTTCCAGTTGTTAGAGAGTCTAAACAGACTTTTAAGCAACTTTTACCAACTGTGTACAGTTACGTACCTGCTTCGGGGCCATGTAACAGATCTGGATCTAGATCTGGATCTTGATCTAGACCTGAAATTAAAAAACTGAAATAAATAAAAAGGAAGTCAACTCTAGCAGATATGATGACAATTACAGCACTGTATAAATGAATGTCGACGTGTGAACTAAAACCTACATGATCATACGCCTATATGATTATTAGACATTTTAAACAAGGAAATTCATTGTGGGAGATGCCACTGTCTCAAGGTAAGGTCTCAAAACTCATTAGCATGCCTGTAAATTTAACTAGAACTATCAGAAACTATTTAAAGCATGCTTCTAGAGGTCAGCAACTTTTGAAATCTGCTATCCAACACCTTTTGGAATCTAATTAAAACAAGAAAACACCAGCAAAAATAAATCACACAGCCTTTTAAAAATTACTACTAATTTACCTTGATCTCTTCAAGGAACCTGACCGGGACCGGCGGGGAGACACGGACCTAGACCTACGAGGAGACACAGACCTGGACCTACGATAGGAAGCTGACCTGGACCTGCAAAGAAAGCAATTCCAAGAGTTGGTCAAGTGTAGCTTTTCCTGGGCAAAAGAAGGCAACAGGAATAAAAGACGAACTCAAACATACCTCCTACCACGGCTACGACTGCGTGACCGGGAATACCTTCTTCCTCGGGACCTCGAGCGGGATCTAGACCGAGACCTGGGTTTAGGTTAGAAAAAACAGGTATCAGCAGACAGCTGCAGCAACCAGCACGTGTGAGGCCCTGCTGAAGTCAAAACTTTTTTCAGACAACTAAAGAACTAGCATCTGTCAGTTGGAAAAATGTCTGGGCCTTACTTGTCTTGAGCATTTTTACTACCTAGAAAAATGTTAAAAGCTGAATTACATTGCAGAATTACATTAGAATAGAAAACACTGTAATGCGTATTTAAAATAAACCTTGCAAGTTTGCAGGTCGACCCTCTTTGGCCCAAGGTCTAGCAGATCTAGACGATCTAGAAGTATCTATAGGCGAGCGCTGCATCTAGGTAGGTGTTCTCTTCAATCTAACGACGATCAAACTGACAGCCCAATGAGCCAGGGTGAGGCTTGATTGACGCAAGAAGATTTTTCTAGGTGGGAATGTGGTCAATCTGGTGTTCCTCTTTCTAAACCGGAGGGGGGCCCCCAATTGAAAGCCAAATTTACTGTTACGGCGGTCACCGTCTCAAATTTTCTGCCCTTAAAGAATAAGGTGAAGCTACGTGTAGATGGCTCGAGGGGATCTGGCCTCTTATGCTGATCACCTCAAGGTCTAGGAGGATCTTAAGTGTCGGATTTGCAAGGCGCCTCAGCATGAAATCTTAAGGCTCGTGACATTCTGAATCAAGGCGACTGACTCAAACGAAGAAACCTGAAAGGTTTTGACCAGGTTGATTATTAAGATATTAACATTTGATAGAAATAGCAACAAATTGTAATATACACCTATACATTTATTCTAGCGTTTAAGTTTAAAGAAAACGGGTGTAACATTGTGTTCTTTGCTAACAAGAACTATACAAAAGCGAGCTGGCGAAGCAACGCGGCCGACCCGGCCCCGCACGTACCTGCTCCTCCTTCGCCGGCTATAGCGGTGACAGTCATAAGCATAGTGGCCTTTCTCACCACACTCGTAGCATCTGTCGTTGGGGTCGAAGGGGCGCCGGGCAGGAGGACGGTCGTAGCGGGAGCGGCGCGGCATCCCTGTGGATACTTCCACTCTGACCCTGGAGCCGCATATCACCCTGCAACAAGCACACGAAGGCTCTGGGTAAAAACTTGCAGTCCATGACAGAACTACAAAAGCAGAAGGACCAGAGAAATAAACCCCGATTCTCTCTCAGTCGCCTCGGCAAACGCGAAATGGACACGTACTTTCCGTCAAGTCCACGGACAGCATCTTCAGCATCCCGGGGGTCTTCGAACTCCACGAAGGCGAACCCCGGCGGGTTCCTGGCGATCCACACGGTTCTCAGCGGTCCGTAGTAGCTGAAGGCTCTCTCCAGCTCGCCTTTGCCGGCGCCCGTGCCCAGGTTCCCCACGTACACCTTGGTCTCTGCGGGAGCGGACCGGAGCTCAGCGCCGTGCCGGGAATGGGCTCAGCCCCGCCCTTCCCCGGCCGTCGCCATCTTGTCCGCGCGGCCCCTTCCCGCCTACACCGCGAACGCCGCGCGCCCGGCCGCGCTCCCTCCCCCACGGCCGCTGACGCAAAATGGCGGCGGCGGCAACGACGGCGGCGGTCGTGCCCCCTTCCTCCCCTCCCCACCTGCGCCCGCCGGCCGCCCAGCTTCCCGCGGTAATCGCCTCTCTCTCAGCAGTCTCGCCTTCCCCCCCGCGCAACCTCCCGCCGTCCGCGGCCCCCGGGAGCTCTCACCGCCTCCATAGCGGCCGTAACGCGACATCCCGACGGCTCCGCCGCCCGCGCGCATGCGCCGCCGCACCCGCCTGCCCCTGTCCTGGTCCCCCGCCTCCTCCGCGCCGCGCGGAGGCGCGCATGCGCGCGGGGCGGTGGCGCGCGCCGCGGGGCGGTCTCCTTAATAGGTGCTGGGGCTTGGATAGGAATTGGAGGGATGGGTGGGAAAAGTCGGGAGAGCCCTTCTCTGAGAAATCGAGCTCTCAGTCCTGCTGCCGGTGATCATCTGTGCGGTGGAAGTAAAGCCAGCAGGGCCTTTCTGTCATGGCATCTCCTGAGTGCGAGCAATCCTTGGACGCATCCAGTATTGGAGGTGATATCCCCAGCAGCTGGTGCGTAGCTGCCTCTGGAGTGCAGTACTTGTTCTTAAGAGTGAAAACAATTAGATTGGCTCTCCCTGCTTCCTAATAGACGAGCTATGACTGAAAGAGAGCGGTAGCTGGATGCAATGGCACAAGCCATTCATGCACAATCCCTGTAGTACTGGAGAGACTGAATTGAGGCTCCCGAAAATAAAGGGGGGAAAGAAAAAGGAAATTGCCCCTTTAAGTCTGCAAAATATAAGGAAATTGCCCCTTTAAGTCTGCAAAATATGACTATCTCATTTTATACCCTTTATATTTTTTGTATTCGTAGTCGCAAAAACACTGCATGCTCGCTTTCACAAATTACTGACAAATCATCGAATTAGTGACTAGCAGCTTGTTTGGTTCATCTCTAGGAAGCTCTGCATGAGTGCTGCGGAAATGGAGCAGCTGTGGGGTGGGGGTGGGCGCTGGAATCAAGCCTCTCCCCCTCACGGCGGCACGGGAAAGCTTGCTAAAAGCAACTCGACAACCAGGGAGCAAAAATATCTTATTTTTATGTAGCAGATGCACAGAGCGGGCATCTGCCGCTGTTAGCGCACACGGACGAGGCACGGCTTGGCATGCTAGAACCGCAGCCTCACTGCACCAGCAGGAGCATCCCAGGAGCAAATTCAGCTCCAGAGGGGCGGAAGGCAGCGGCATTGCAGTGCCCACACAACCCAACTACCTTGTTTGGCAACGTGGCCTGATGCGTGCAAACCTCTGTGTCATTTACGTGCCCCCCCACAGCCGTAACACTCCGTAAGGGAGCATTCGGGTTACCCGTGCCGAGGGACGGCGCTCGGCGGCGGCGCCAGGAAGCGGCGGTGCCGCCCGGGGGCAGCTCCCGGGGGTGCTCGGCTGGGACGGGAACTGGGGCCGGTGAGCGGGAAAGCGGGATGGGGACCGGGGCTCCTGCCCCCGCCGAGCTGGGCTGTGCAGGCTCTTCCTGCCGGGAAGGCATTCCCGGGGAACCAAGCGCCCTCCAGCCCTTTGTGCTCCCCGAACCGCGCTGCGCCCATGGCTCTGCGGCCTCGCTGGCGGCGGAGCGTTGAGATGGGAATGCTGGACGGGGGAGAAGGGTGGAACAGCGCTTGCTGCTGCTCCAGCGCAGGGGATGAGGAGAAAGGCGCTGAACTTTTACTGCTAAGGTTTTATAAGAAGGCAGAGCAATAGATGCAGTGTAGAATTTAGCGGGAAAACGTAAGGTTACAGTGGGGTAGCAGAACAGAGGGGTTTGAGGCTTTGCTGTGTGGCTTTAAAAAAAAGCAGACTCCGTGGGGAATTACAGAACTGCAGCTTTATGCAAACCACGTGTGTGAATGTCTGCTTTAAAAAAAAAACAGGCAAATTTTGCTTAAGAGAAATCTTTACATGCTTTACATGGAGGCAAATGCAGTTCTGACATGAAGAGCAAAGCAAAAAGATTGACTGCGTCTGCTGATTGATCTGGTTGTTTTCTAGGTCCTGGATGTAGGAAATATGAATGACTGGCAGAGAAAAAGCCCTCTAGACTGGGAAACGTATGTGAACAAATTGGTGAAAGTTGTTGCAGTTGAGAAACATGAATATGAAGGATGGGTTTTAACAGTTGACCCAGTTTCTGCCACGTAAGTACTGAAGCTTTTATTTCTGTAAAGCTAATAAAGAGCAAGATTTTTAGGAGGAGAAAAGATCCCAAGGCTGAAGCAAACTTATCTGGAGCAAAAATGGCATGTTATCTTGTTAAGTTGCAGCTTCTGCTGATGGCTGCAGCCTCTTTATCTTCTGGTTTGTACTTCCTGTGCACCTCATCTCTGGGTGAGCATGGGAAAATAAAAAGTCTTTGATTTAGAATAATCACTGCTTAGCAACAACCAAAATATCAGTGTGCTAGGAACATTATTCTCACTGTCAATTCAAAACTCAGCACTGTGCTGGCTTCTAGGAGAATTGCTAAGAAAATCAACTCTCTACCAGGTGAATGCATGTGTTCAAGGTGAAAGTTCACAGCTTGCAGCCAAGGCTTCAACAAATCCAGCTACTCATACTAAGCAAGTAAAGCTAAGTGAACATCATATTAAATCACACAGTATTATAATTCCTAGTGACTTACTCTTATTTAAAACTTATATATTAAACTATACTATTACCTCTCAACAATCCATGAGCTAAGGATTGCTTTTAATAATATACCAAACCCTGCTTTACAAAGAGTGCAGGAGGGTTTTGAGTGCTTTAGGTGTTGAAATCCTTAGCCTTTGTCCAGAGTTCTTGCATTGATGCCTGGCTTTCCACTCCAGCCAGACACCCAGGAATGTGTAGAGGCTTCTTTGGAGAGCAAGCAGGGAAAATCAGGGGCACTGGACAGAAAGTGGTACCACACATCTCTGGTATCCCAAGTGAGTAACTTGAAAACAGGGTTTGAAAAGCAGAATGCACCAGGGAATGGGCAGAAATTTGTCTCCTTGCTGCCAGAGCTCTTTCATACCGTTTGGGATATGAGCTTGTCCAACATGAACACGGGATGGAAGCTGAAAACATACCGGCTTCTGATGTGTTTCAGAAGAATTCGTTGTTGCTTCAGCTCTGGAGTAGCTCAAATAAGCTCCTGAAGTTTCTTATCATTTTGGTGAGAAAGGTGCATGCAGCTGTGAGTGATTCTGGTGATGGTCCAGGCTGAAATCGAGGCATATCTCACTGGATACATCCCAAAAAGTCATTACCTCCACTAATGGTGGCAATAATAGGCTAGTGAAGTGCTGGCATCGAGTTCTGGAATTTTGCTTCCTACAAGAGGAATAAAATGGTTTCTGATACTCTTTGCTGGTATGTGAGGGAGAGATCCTGGAAATATAACCAGCTGCCTTCCTACTTGCATTTTAGGACTTCTGGGATGCAAGTGCCCTTGGGAAAAGACCGGGCTTCTACAATGTGAGCCTGAGCCTTCTGTAGTGTGTTCCTGTTGTATTTTCATTTCACAAACTGGCAACAGTCATTAAAAAAATACATTCTTTTGGGAATGATCAATAAATCCTACTATTTTTTCATTAAAAGATTCTGGTGTTGTTAGTTGCCTTCAGCATTCAAAGTGCTGTATGTATGAAGGTATCACTGTTTCTGAATGTTTAAATGTTTTAAAGGTTCTTCAGTAGTGTTGGGAATGCTGCACAAAAATATTTAGATTTCCAGACTTGACTTTATTTTTTCAAAGCAAAGTGTACATTAGTGTTCTTCATGGTCTAGGGTAGTTTCGAATTCAGGACCAGCAATTACCTGCAGAGCCCCACATTTTTAGTATTTTAAGGGTATAGCAGCATGCTTTCAAAGGAAAATGCTGGGTGCTGGATATTGCCTAAATACCTGTGTTAGGCTGATGCTAATGAGCTCTTATCTTCAAAACCTTGGAGGCTGCTTCCCAGTCCTCAGTTAAGAACAGTAGCTTACAGAATCTTCTTTCCTTGACAGCATTGTCCTTGCAACATTCCTAGAGAACGAGAAAGGGTCCGTATCATTCATCATGGGCCACGCCATCCAAGAGGTCAAAATACTGCAGGAAGGGGACAGTGACATGAAGCAGCGCCTCGCTCGCATCTCCGCACCCGAGGAAAGCCAAGCCTACAGCCCGGAGGAGCTGGAGAAGAGGAAGACTGCCTTGAAGACTTGGCTGGAGACAAACCACATCCCCGTGGGCGAGCAGGGGGAGCAGGGCAGGACGCTGAGCGTGGCAGGGGTGCTGACCATCGAGCCCCCGTACAGCCCCGAGCAGTGCAGCAGCACCAACGAGATCATCCTGTCCCGCATGCAGGGCTTGCTGCAGGGGTACCTCGACCAGCAGCGCCCAGGCCCTGCTGAGGAAGCCTTTTGTCTCTAGGAATGCTCCTGCTTTAGGAACTCTCTGTTTTTGGAACTCTCCTGGGCATCAGTATTCACTATTTGCAGAAATGCTGCGTTTTGGGTACTTTTTTCTTGACTTTTTTGTATGCAAAGGAAGGGATAAAAGAAGTATAAACTCAAAGCACAAGCATTTTTTCATGCGCTGTTTTTATTAGAAGCAAGCTGTTGGATAATGCTGATGTATTAAACTGATTTATCAGTTCAACTTGTCAGTTTAGAATTTTTGTAACAGTATTGTAAAAGATATAGAATACATTTACTCTTCTCCCTTTAAAACTAGTTTAATTATCTAGTGCTGAAGGCACATTTATTTGAACTGCATACCAGATTTTTTTCTTTTTTTTTTTTGAAATAAAGAAAATTATGACATCTGTACTTCCCAAACCAAATTTTAAAAAATGTTCAGAAAGCTGTTTTGTTGCTTTTGTGTTTGGTTGTTTGTTTGTTTGTTTGTTTGTTTTCCCACTATTGCTCTCCCAGTTTAGAACATAAATTACAATATATGCCCAAGTTTGTAAAATTATTAGGGAAGGTTAGCAGGCAAATAGATTTAAAAACCATTATCTAACTATATTTATTATTTTAGAGCAGCAGTGCCTGGAAAACCAGTGATCTGTGAAAGGAAAATTTGTTGCAACTCACTAAGTTTGTGTTTCTTAATGCTGTGTTTCTAGTTTATGCCAACACACGATGTAGGAATCATTATGTGATTATTCCTGAGATTATTAATGCAGTGAGGAACATTTAGAGCCCTTATTTTTATCAGTGTATTTTTCTGCCTTATTAGGAGATAAGCACATTAGCGTGCTCAAATGCACCTGGGAAGTCTGCCTGACCCTTGTACCTAAAAGGCTCTCCTCATTACTTCTGGGATTTACCTAAAATTACTTTGAATTTGTCAGGTTTGTGTTGATTTTTTCCTTAAAAATCGTCTACTGCACATCTATTCTTGTGTATCTCTCTGTAAAGTTTGGGAGATGCCAACACACAACAGCTCCACGTGCATGCCAGATATGAGGGGATAAACCAGGGCCTGAACTTCGAAGGCTGGTTGGGATGGATCAAAGGTGCATGAGCCGCCACAAGAGATTTGGAACAATTTGGGAATGCCTGGTTCCAAGGGAGGCACCACTCCTGGCCGCGGAGTAGAGAACCACGGGGTCAGCTCCTTCACAGTGAGTGCAGGGGTGTACAATGGAACAAGTGGCTCCGTACTCGTCTGCCCCCTCAGAGCCGGACAGGAGCTCTCACTGGGGCTGGCCGAGGCGAGCGTGTGCCCAGGAGGAGCCAAGAGCGGCCCCCGCCCCCCTCACGTCCCCTCAGGCCCACTGGGCCGCCATGGCCGCCGCGCGGGAGCCGCCTCTCGCGAGACCCGCGCCCGCCGAGCCACGGGCCCGCCCCTCCCCGCCCCCCGCGCGGCGCGCAGGCGCAGCGGCTGTTCTATATAAGGGTCGCGCCTACCGCGGATCGCGCTGTCGTCGGAAGGATGTCGCGATACGGGCGATATGGTAAGGGTGGGCAGGGAGCCTGGGGAGTCTCAGAGTCGCGTAGGGGCTTCTGCTGTGGGCAGGGGGGCCAGGGGAATGTGGCGGGAACGGCGGCGTTCGTGGCGCTCCGGCGGTAGGAGAAGGTGCTCGTTCCCTCAGGCGGCCGCTGAGAGGGGCGGTGGCGGCGGGGAGGGGACGCCGGGACCTCCGACCGCTGCCGCGGGGTCTGTGCGGGGCGGGCGCGGCCCGGCCCGGCAGGAGCGCTCTAAGATGGACGCGGTGTTAAAGATGGCGGCGGGGAAAGGGCGGGAGAGGGGTGGCCGCATACCCGGCGCCGCGCGCGGCGCTGACGTGGCGGCCGCGTGTCCTTGCAGAGACCAAGGTGTACGTGGGGAACCTGGGCACGGGCGCCGGCAAAGGCGAGCTGGAGAGAGCCTTCAGCTACTACGGACCGCTGAGAACCGTGTGGATCGCCAGGAACCCGCCGGGGTTCGCCTTCGTGGAGTTCGAAGACCCCCGGGATGCTGAAGATGCTGTGCTTGGCCTCGATGGGAAGTACGTGCGTGCCTGGAACTTCTCTGAGGGTCGCAGCCCTCGGTCTCCCTACCCCACACCAGTCATGGATTTTTCATGTTGATTGCTTGGTCGGATCAAAGGAAACTATTCCTTTGACTAACAGCTGCTGTGTCTTGCAGGATAATATGCGGCTCCAGGGTCAGAGTGGAAGTATCCACAGGGATGCCGCGCCGCTCCCGCTACGACCGTCCTCCTGCCCGGCGCCCCTTCGACCCCAACGACAGATGCTACGAGTGTGGTGAGAAAGGCCACTATGCTTATGACTGTCACCGCTATAGCCGGCGAAGGAGGAGCAGGTACGTGCGGGGCCGGGTCGGCCGCGTTGCTTCGCCAGCTCGCTTTTGTATAGTTCTTGTTAGCAAAGAACACAATGTTACACCCGTTTT
>VWZS01002964.1:254310-266118 GCA_013397075.1 Rhabdornis inornatus | reverse complement strand
AGAGGGTTTGGTTTTCCCTTTTTTTTTTTTTTTTTTTTTTTTTTTTTTTTTTTTTAGAGCTGAGACATTCCTCGTTTTATTACTTCCCCACATTTTTCAACTAGTGCAGAAAGGGCTCCCATTTGCAGGTCCCAAATTCCCAAATTCTGGCTCTGAATCCAGCTTGTAAAATATTCCCTGAGCTTTCAGACACAGCACTACAGTGGAGTTATTTATAGGGATAATTTTTCCCCCCTTCTTTTCTTTTAGGAAAAAAAAAAGGGAAAAAAGGAATTTTTTGGTGCAAAAAGCATTTTGCAGTAAGGAGATCTGGCAGCTCCTTCACGGATGGTTTTCCTTCAAAATCAGCACAATTCCCGTGCTTTCCACTGTGTGTGGACCCATCCGAAAGGAACACTCCATAAAAACTTGTGGATTTCATTCATGTGGCTGCGAGAGTTTTGTTTGGCTTGGCAGCTGCCAGTCGAAAATGGACGTGGTTGGATTTTCTGCAGAGCTTTCCAGAAGTGCTCCGGATGGATCAGGGTGGAAGGGCTGGAGCTTGTCCTTCATGACCTTCCCTTGCTCCTGGTTGGTCTGGGGACAAAGCCAAGCCTACAGGCTGAGCCCAGGGGCTGGGTTTGCCAAAAATGATTTGGATTTGCCAAGAATCGCTCGATGTGTGCCACACATCCATGGGAAGGGAAGGGAAAAGGGAAAGGGAAAGAAAAGGGAAAGGGAAAGGGAAAGGGAAAGGGAAAGGGAAAGGGAAAGGGAAAGGGAAAGGGAAAGGAGTTTCTCCAAGGTGGGACATGGTTTATCCACCAGGATCTGATGTGGTGGGACAAGAGGAGGTGACTTCAGGGTGTCCCTATGATCAAGTCTTTCCCAGTTTATTCCCGCCTCATCCATGGATTTGTGCTCCCTGTGCCAGCTGGGCTCCAGCCAATGCTGGATTGGAGCTCCTTGTGCTGCTGGTGAAGCTCAGCAGCTGCCAGTTGGCCACCAGGGCTCGGATTTTCCCAAATTTCGGTGCCTCTATCCCGGGATTTCATCACTGCCAGAATTCAGTGGGATTATCCCAACAGACACACGATGTATTCCCACAGTGGCCGGGCTGGGGCCGTGCCCTTGCTCTTGTCAGGAGCTCCAGCGTCAGTGAAGGCTTGGGTTGGTTTTTTTTCCCTAGCATGGAATCCATTCTTTTCCCACCTGGATCCAAGCAGTGTCCTCATCCTTTGGGATGCATCCAGCAGAGCTGGAGGTCGGGAAGGTGTTTGTGATGTCAGGACTGAGCTATTTATAACCAAGGGATAAGCACTGCTGGGCATTCCAGGGTTGTTTTCCTGGCAGGTGATCCAGATTTGCTCATTCCCGGTTCCGAAAGTCACTTTTCACCCCTAAAATCCTGGATAAAGGCTCAGACCGATCAAAATCCTTGATTTTCCTCCAAGGGAACACCAATCCAATGGGAGGTGGCCTCCTGCTCCCCGTGCTGTGGTTATTCCAGGGAAAGCTGCCAGGCAGAGCCATTGCCGGGATCGCTGCCAAGCCCTCATCCAGCAGGGAGCTCCTTGGGCCAATTCCAGCTGGGATGAGCTCCCCAGAGCTGCTCCAGGCTGGACAGAGGCACAGCTGGATCCCTACAATTCCTTGGATTTATCCACCAGAGGAAGCTCCCTTGGAAGCAGAGAATCTCCAAAGGATGGGATGGAGGCTTGGACTCAGGCGGAAAATCCAGATGTTGATCCAGCAGCCTTCGTTCTCTCTGCATGGAAAGTCTCTGTCCGCATTTCAGGCTCTTCAAAGTTGGAAATTTTGGGGAATTTGTAGAGTCCTGCTTGAAATCCGTCCATCCCTCTCTGGGGATTTCTGTATCCCCCCAAAAAATCATACAAAAGAAAAACCAGGAGGAATTAAAACGTCGGGATGCTCGTTCCCATTCTGGGTGTCCTTCGAAATTGATGTTATTTAAAATAAATTTAATTTCGAATGAAATCAAAGTTATTAAATATTATATTTATCAAATTTATTATTTTTAATCAAAATATTAGATGTATTTATTGGATTTATTTATTAGATTACAACCAATTTAAAGTTACTTAATTAAAATTTAATTCATCTTTAATTGTTCCAAAGTTTTTTGCCATTTCCCAGGCTGGAGACCTCAAGACAAAAATAACCGTTTAAAAAAACCATGATTAAAATAATTAAAGCCATTAATTAATAAGGAAAACAGGAAAAGGAGGGAATGTCATTCCTTAGGATCCTATGGAACAATTAATTGTGGTTCTTACAGACAGGAACAAAGATGTCATCTGCATACAATCAGAATTAATTTGCCTCAAGGCTGATTAATTAATTAATTAATTAATTAATAATATCAGCAATTATTTGAGTGAAATCAATGCTGAAGGGGGAAAGGGAAGGGAGAGAGAAAAGGAGCTGGTTTTAAAGGATTTGGGTGAAATTTTCCTCCTCTTGCTGCAGCTGCTTGGAAAGGACGGGAAATCCATCCCTCATTTTAGTCAGAAATAGGAAAATAACTGAAAACTGCATTTTTTTTTAATTACCAAGAAAGCGCCTAATGTCAACAAAAGGTTCTCATTCATGTCATAAATTGTTATTAATAATAATATTTATTGCTGTAAAATATATTTATAATAACAATTTTTAAACTAATAATAAACTAACCCGGATAGTTCCCTGGCAATTTTTATTCCCTGTCAAAGCCCAGCGTTGTTTTCTCAGTGTTTGGCCCTGAAGAAGCCCCGGAATAAAAACAACTCCTCAAATCCATGAATGGATTTTTAAAGCTCTGTAATTACAAAGAAAATATTGGGAAAAGGGAGGAAAAAACAACACCCAGACACCGTTCAGGAGCAGGAAAGCTGGAAAAAACTCAAAATATTTTGATTTAACTGGCAAGAGCAGCAGGAAGAAATGTCCACAGGATTGTTCTGGTTTTCTTGGATGTAATTCCGTGGGATGAAGTGAAATTTTCACCAAAGCTCTTTCCAGGAGTTCAGCTTTCCCAGCGGCTCTGGGAACGCCGAAATGGGAAAAGTTCCCCCAAAGAGCCTCAGCAGGGATGGAGGGGGAGGTTGGATCTGAAATTGCTGCGCTCCAAAGCTCCTGAAGAGGAAAATTACGGATGAGGAGGTGCTGGAATGTGGTGAAAAATTATCCCAGCGTGTTGGTGGCTTCCAGGATTGGGATTGACAACGGGGCCCGGCTGGAATTTGGAAAGGCTGGGCTTGGAGCAGCAGGAAAACGAAGGAATTCCACTTTGCAGGGGCTGGGTGGTTCCAAGAGGTAAAGTTTATTTTTCCTCCTTTTCGGGGAGTTATAAATAACTCTCCTCTCCTTTGTTTTGGGAGCTTTGGCGGCAAAATTTCCCGGGAATCTGAGGCAGCGCCTCAAATCCAATTAGCATTGATTACTGTGCTTTAAAAAGGTTGGGAGGGGAAGGATGGAGAGGGAAAATGAGGGATGTGAACACGTGAATGGTTGGAATTTGGGTGGTGTGGAAAGGGAGGTTTTTAGGAATGCAGGAAAAGCTAAAACCAGTGGGACAGGTGATGTTCATCCCAGATTTTGGCTGGATAAATGAAGGGTTACAGAGAATTCTGCATGGCCACCAAAAGGGAAGGAAAAACATCAATATCATCCATCCTAAACCAAAATTCCCACTTGGATAGGACAGGGATCTTCAAGGTGCTCCCACTGTCCCATCACAAGGGGAGAAGATTTTCCAGCTTTGACTCCTTCCCAAATCTCCATGAACTGCACTGAGAAGCCAAAGGTTGGACTCTGAGATCTTTTGTGCCAAGGGAGTCTGGAATTTCCCTGTTTGGAGCAGGAGGGACCTGGTGCTCCTCCAGAACATGGATTGGGAATGTGACACTGCTGCTCGTTCCTGTTCCGGGGAACTTTGGCTCCTGGAATCCCTCTTTGCCACAAAGCGCCTGAAAAATGCAATTGGAGGGATTGTGACATCGTTAACGGGCTGTGAGTGATGTTTTCCCGAAGGATTTCCCATCCCAACAATTTTTTGGGATATTTTTTTTTTTTTTTCCCCTAGGACATTTTTTTTTTTTTTCCAAGGATTTCCTGGTTGGCAGGAGTTTGATGTCTCCTTTGCATGAACGTGGGAACAAAGTCACAGCTTGGACACCTGTTCCCAAAAAAATGAAGTTTGGCTCGGTGTGTTCGACTTCTACTTTTAGAATTTGCCTCCTTGTCACTCCCTGATGGAATGTCCGATGGAATCTTTAAAAGCAATTTTAAAGGAAGAAAAAAAAAAGGATTCTGGCAAATGGCAGTATGAATAGAAAGAAGAATTTGGAATTTAATCAAAAGAATGGGAATTATCATCCGTTCTTTGACAAAATAATAAAAAAGCTGGGAAGCCAAAATCCTGGATAAGCACAGAATTGAAGGAATATTTGCCAGCCTGCTGGAGGGTTGGAGGTGTTTTTGCACACCCTGGACACAGAATTTTGGGATTTTTTTTTTTTTTTGGATAATTGTGTGATTACGCCCCCATTTCCCAGGAAGGACATTCCCAGTGTTGGCAGAGCAGTGGATGAATTCAAGTGCCTGGAATTTCAGCCCCACCTGTTGGACTGCCCACCAAGAGGAGCTGCCAAGGCCTTCCCAGCAGGGTGACTAATCCATGCTGGGAACATCACAGAGCTTTCCAGGCCTTGTTTGGGAATTGCAGGCCCGTTGTTGGTGTCTTCTGCATTTCCTGGTTGCTCCAGGTTTTTTGTATTCCTTAATAAAATTCTCCCACGTCACTGCAGCAGCTAAAAGTTCTCCCTGACTTTTCCCCATGGATCGAGGTTTTCTACCTCATCACATCATCCCTTTCCAATTCCAGAGTTTGTTTTTCCCAAACAGAGAGGTGGGAATGGCACACACGCAGCCTTGGAGCAAGGACACCGAGAATTCAGGGCGTAGTGGCTTTTTCAATGGTTTTATTTTGGAATTATCTTCTCTCCAGAGCCGTAAAAAAGATCCCCGTGCTCGATTTTCTGGGATATTCCTGGAGACTGCTGCTCTTCCCTTCCTGCTCTGCTCAGCTTCTCCTGAGCTCTGGAATTGTGTGGTCCGAGGCTTAAAGGAGAAAATACAGGAGCAGCTTTGCCTTGGAGCTGAGCTGATGGTCTGAATGAAGGGCTGGAAGATCCAGAGGCCATTCCACAGGAATTTGGGTCATTGAGCAACTGGCACACAAGAACTGGGTGATCCTTGCTCTTCCCTGGAATCAGGGGATTCCCTGATTTTGATATTTTCCTGTCCCACAGAAAAACCACAAAATCTTTGTGGTTCTTGGGGAAATTATTTTGCTGCGCTGTCTCAGTTTTCAGGATTTGCTTCACCCGCCTCCTCTGAAGAGTTTGAGAGGAACAGCTGCATCGGGAGTGGGACCTTCCAGAAATCTTGGAATTGTTGGATGTGATCAAAGTGCAGGCAATGAAGGAAACATCAGTTCTGGAGCCGGAGGGTCCCGTTTGAGAGCCCTTCCTTATCTCCAGAGAATCCTGGAATGGTTTGGCTTGGAAAGGACCTCAAAGCCCGTCCAGGGCCACCCCTGCCATGGCAGGGACACCTTCCATGATCCCAGGCTGCTCCAACCTGGCCTGGGACACTTCCAGGGATCCAGGGGCAGCCACAGCTGCTCTGGGAATTCCATCCCAGCCCCTCCCCACCCTCCCAGCCAGGAATTCCTTCCCATTATCCCATCCATCCCTCCTCTGTTTCCATTCAAAGCCACTCCTTCTTGTCCTGGCACTCCAGGCCTTTGCCCCAATCCCTCTCCTTTTCCAGAGAAGGCAAAAAGATGGAAAATGTCCTCGATTTTCCCTGGATTTTGTAACATTTTATCCTCTGCTGGTCTGGAGCAAAGGGAAAGTTTTCCATGAGAAACAGCTGGAATGTGATCTGTGTTTGTGCCTGGTTCTGCTCAGGGTGAGAGGTCAGGGCATCAATTCCGGATTTTGGGAACACTTTGGAGAAATGGAACCACTTCTGGTGGGGAAAAACATCAGGAAAATGAGGAAAAGTTTTGTGCTGTGAAATTCCTTCTCAATGAGTGGATAGGAAAGGAGCTTCAGGATCATCCCATTCCATGGGCAGGGGGAAATTCCCTATCCCAGGCTGCTCCAAGCCCCATCCAACCTGACCTTGGACACTTCCAGAGATCCAGGTGCAACCACAGCTTCTCTGGGAATGCCATCCCAGCTTCTCCCCACCCTCAAGGTTTGGAGCTTCCTAAAATGGGGAGGAAAAGCCAGAAAATTGAGGAACACTGGTGAGGGGAAGGGTCTGAGCCCTGGAGCTTTTGGGAGAGAGGGATGTGAAGGACATCAAGATTTTAATCAGCACCAGGGGGTGGCAGGGAGGCCGTGCTCTTCCCGGGATATTTCCTGTGGTTCCATGCCCAGGAACAGCTCCAGGGTTGGTCTGACCCAGCTTCAGACAAAGCTGTCAGCCAGCCCAGGGACAATCCAGGGAAATTCCAGCTGGAGACAGATAAAAATCAGTGGACGTTCTCCCAAAAGAAATCCATCTTTCAGTGCTCCTCTTGAGCTGCTCTCATCTCTCCTAATTACCAAAAAAATTCCAGCTTTGTAGTTCTGCCCTATCAGAGACATTCCAAGGATTGGCTTCCTGCAGATCCTGGGATTTCTTTACTCCTTGCTGGGTTTGGAAACGTTTTTTCCCATCATCAAGCTTTTTTGCCCCATCTACTTATCAGGTTCTCCAGGGTTATCTGATCCCTAGGGAATGGGCTGGGTATGTTTTCCTCATAAGACCATGAGATTAAAGACGAATTTGTAATTAATTTATCATTATTTAATATTTAAAATTTATTTAATATTTAATGGCTCTGCATTTGGACTGCACACAGTAAAGCTTTAGGGCAGTGTCAGCAGTTGCTAATCCTGAATTTGCTACATGGAATTTTTTCCACCAGATATAAATATGGGAATATTTATCTTCACTCATACGAGGGGTGGAGGCAGAGAAGAATTTTTTTAGGGGAAAAAAAAAAGAAGAGGAAGTTTGGGATTTCAGCCTGGATATTTATTGAAGCTGGAAGGGAGCTGACAGAAGTTCTTACACACTTCCGAAATAAAGATTGATCCAAGAGTCCAAGGATTGCTCCATCAGTATCCATTTATTTGGCTCCAGCGAGTCTCTTAATCCCTTTGCCCTCAGCAGATTCCAGCCATGGAATAAAGACAATTCCATTCCTTCATTCCTTGTTTTTGAAACACTGGAGCACCTCTGAGCTGGAGTAACTGGGAGATTTTCTCAGGATTCAGCTGGTTCCTTCCAATCCAGTAATGCTCACAGATGCATTACAAATAAACTGGGATCCTGGGAAGATCCTGAGGCAGCAGGAGCCAGGGACAATTCCCAAAGGGCAGCTGGGATTTGGATATTTTCTTCTTGGGAGGGCAGGAAGGGGAAGAATTCCTGTGTGTGGATGTGAGTCACGGTGTGGGACCGGGACCCGGGGCCAGGAACAGAACCTGGAGTGTTTGATCTGCTCCATGATGACTTGGGAAAGGGGACAGGAGGATCATGGATGGAAATAAATCCATGGCCTGGAGTGTTTGATCTGCTCCATGATGACTTGGGAAAGGGGACAGGAGGATCATGGATGGAAATAAATCCATGGCCTGGAGTGTTTGATCTGCTCCATGATGAATTGGGAAAGGGGACAGGAGGATCATGGATGGGAAATAAATCCATGGTCTGGAGTGTTTGATCTGCTCCATGATGAATTGGGAAAGGGGACAGGAGGATCATGGATGGGAAATAAATCCATGGCCTGGAGTGTTTGATCTGCTCCATGATGAATGGGGAAAGGGAAGATAAGGGATCTTGTGTGGGAATGAAATCCATGGCCTGGCCACTTTTATTTGCTCCATAATTAGGTGGGAAAAGGAAGAAGAGGCTGTCATGTGTGGGAATGAAATCCATGGCCTGGAGTGTTTGATCTGCTCCATGATTAGTTGGGAAAGGGAAGAGAAGGGATCATGAATAAGAACTAAATCCATGGCCTGGAGTGTTTGATTTGCTCCATGATTAAATGGGAAAGGGAATGAGACAAGATCAAGAAGGAGAACTAAATCCATGGCCTGGAGTGTTTGATCTGCTCCATGATTAGTTGGGAAAGGGAAGGAAAGGGCATCGTGTGTGGGAGCAAA
The DNA here is from genome assembly GCA_013397075.1 of Rhabdornis inornatus. Lineage (NCBI taxonomy): Eukaryota > Metazoa > Chordata > Aves > Passeriformes > Rhabdornithidae > Rhabdornis > Rhabdornis inornatus. The sequence goes on along the minus strand of VWZS01002964.1, from coordinate 257,911 downwards.
ATCCATAACGTGGAGTGTTTGATTTGCTGTGGAATTTATTGGGAAAGAAAAGGGAAGGAAAGGGGATCCCTCGTGGGAATGAAAGCCATGGGCTGGCAGTGACTGCTGGTGTGGTTGCAGATCTGCAGGTCTGACCTTTCCTCTGAGCTCTCCTCCGGCACTTTGTCCATCCTGCCTGGGAGAAGCTGCTGGATCCGGGATCCTCCTGGCTCCACAGCCATGCCAGCACTGCCCTTTCCCACCAGGGAACATGTGGAAGTGCAGAGGAATTCGGGACCCTCTGGCCCTGCAGGTCGTTGCTCCGTTCCCTCCTTGAGCCTTCGGGATCCTCCTTCTGCTCTTTCCCATTGCCCTGACCCCTCTTCCGTGCTGGGAGACGTCACCCTGCTCCCAACACATCCCAAAAACTTCTTCACCCAGTGCATGTCCCTTTGCTCCGGATGAAAAATTCCTCCTTTCTCTCTGTTTGCATCCCAGACCCCCTCCCCTAAAAGGAGAAGGAATCCTGGTATTGGGGATTATGGGATGAATGCATAGACTTGGGCCAAGACCTTTGGGAATTATGGAATTACATCTTCCCTTCTTTCAGATTCCATCACCTTGAAGCCTTTGGGGTTCTCATTCTCCCACTGCTCCTCTCCTTCCTTCTTTTTTCCCTGGCAAATCCCCATTCCCTCTTTCCAGGTGCTCCCTGCTACGGCAGCAGCAGTTGGGAGAGCCCCAGAATATTTCCCCCCACCCTGGACCCCCTTTCCTCCCATTTCCCTCTCCTTCGCTGCAGCTCCTGGAAAATTCCTCCATTTTTAGCTTCCAGCAAGAATAAACTGCATCCATCCTCTGGAAGCGGGTACAGAGTCAATTCCAAAGGGTTCTCCAGCTCCTATTTATAAATCAGCCAGGGTTTATTATTTTTGTAATCATCATTATTATTCCTGGGCTTGGACAAACACAGGGAAGCGTGGCCCTGTTTGTGTGGATTTGCTGTCCTGGAATATTTCGGGTGCTGTTTGCAAGTCCAATCCCAACCAGCAGCAGGAAAACAAGGAAGCACAATTAGGAGTGGAGTCAGGCTGGAGTTTTGTTGCCATTGGCCAGCAGGTTTGGACGGGAGCTCCAGCCAAGAGGAAATCTGATCCAGATGAAAGTCTCATTTCCAGCACCTAAAAAAAGGCCCGGACAGCTCTGTGTGCGCAGGGATTTTTCCCTCAAGCAATTCCATGTGTTTTCCGAGGGGATTCCAAGCCTTGTGCTCTCACTTCTGTGACAGGAACAAAACCCAGCTCCTTTTCCTGCTCCTGGAAACCCTCCAGGCTCTGCTGGAACCAGGATCCCCCATCCTCCTTCCCAGCCTCCCGTTTTTTCCACAAGGAGTGACCTGAAGGGAACTTCCCTGGAGGTGCTGTTTTCCTGCTTCCCGAGCTCCTGGCAAGCTGGCAGGGGCTGGAATTGGGCTGGGACACAAAGTCTGGAGAAAATTCCCAACTGTGCTGCTCCCCTGCACACCCAGCCCTGAGCAGAGGCTGAATTCCAGTAGCTGTCCCTCAGACCAGGAATCTTTTCCCTTTAAAAACGAAATCTGCTTCCAAATCTTCCAAAGCTGCTTCAAGGCACAGAGTGATCCAAAACTCAGAGCATGGGGCGGAGTTTTTATCCCATTTCATGGAGATTTCACTCTCCTTCCGTTCTCTGAAGGGAGGTTGTAGCAAGGCAGGGCTCGGGCTCTGCTCCCAGGGAATGGGGACAGGAGGAGAGGGAACGGCCTCAGGGCAGGCTCAGGGTGGACATCAGGAATTTCCCCATGGAAAGGGCGCTCAGGAATTGGAACTGCCCAGGGAGGGTTGGAGTTTCCAACCCCTGGAGTTTCCAAGGAAATCCTGGACGTGGCACTCCGTGGGATCAGGCACAGCTTGGGCTCGGGGATCCCAGAGGTCTGGGATTCCATCCTGGAATCTTTAATCTTAGGAATGATCTCCAAGTCCAACCTTCAAATCCCACCATGCCCAGTGAAAGATTTCCTGCCTTAGCAACCCCAGTCCTGTGCAAAGGCAAATTCCTTGGATTTTGGAGCAACTTCTTGGCCATCAAGGGGAAGGAGTTGGATTTTCCAAGTATTCCATTATTTTTCCAGCGGGATTTTTGTGGCTTCCACTCAGGCTTCTGATCTCCTCATGCTGGCTGCAGCACAAACTTGCAGATTTAATTGTCCAGAGGAATTGTGGATGCCTGGAAGTGTCCAAGGCCAGGTTGGATGGGGCTTGGAGAAACCTGGGATAGTGGGAGGTGTCCCTGCCAGGCAGGGGTGGATTGGGATGAGCTTTAGGGTCCCTTCTATCCCAAACCATTCCAGGATTCCATGATAATCCAATGTCTAATGTGTCCAATCCATTGATTCTATAAATTACTGGATAGAATTCCTGCCCTGACAGTTTTCCTGGGAGCTCAGTTCTCCAAAGGATCAACGGATTGGAATGCTCAGGATTTTTCTACTTCAATTATTTCTGCCCTGCAAATTCCTGTAAAACTGAATTACCCTGGGAAACTTATGGATGGCTAATTGCTAAATCACATCCTGAAGATTTCATTTTGCTGCTCTGGTGTCAGGCATTTAATTCCCAGCCAGTTCCATGGCATTGTCCTACAAATTCACAGCTTTTATGGGAATTGTAGTGGGAATCTTGTGGGATGAGTGGCCTGGGAGCTTTTTCTCCCCGTGTGCTCATCGTGAGGCACGGATTCTTTCACAGGGATTGATTTGGGGCGTGGCCAGAGGTGGAATTCAGCCATAAAACTTTCACCCCACGGAGGAAACGAGATTCCAATCCCTTTGGAGGCTCCGGCTCTCCCACACCACGTCAGAGAGCCGGGGTTTGATGAGGAAAAATCCCCAAACAAAGCCCTGTTTCAACAGCTCAGAGTTGAGCATTTTCATTTCCGGGAGGTTAAAATGTTCCTGCTCCCATGAATTATGGAGACAAAACAGTGGGGGATTTTTCACTGGAATTCCTCACGGTTTCTATCCCACAAAAAACATGGCCAAGATGTTTTGGGATGGGCAAAGGGAGGATGGAAATTTCCAAATCTCTGCTGCAGAAGTCACCAAATGACAATAATGCAGAATAATCCATGGGCTGGAATGGATTCATCCCGAGGGATTCACAGCATTCCCACTGAACAATGCAAGGACCATCCCGTTGCCTTTTCCTGCAGAAAGGAGCTGTGTGATGCCACCAAATATCCCAGGAAATGATTGGTAAAGATGGGAATGGAGCTGGATTCTTTTCCCCCATAAATATTTGTAATCCAAACATGAGCTAAAAGTGGGAATGGCTTTGAGCTGAAGGAGGGTGGGTTTGGATGGGAAATTGGGAAGGAATTCTTCCCTGTGAAGTTTTGGATGCCCTTGGATCCCTGGAAGTGTCCAAGACCAGGTTGGATGGGGCTTGGAGCAACCTGGGATAGTGGGAGGTGTCTGCACCAAAACCCTCCTGGAATTCTGGAATTCTATGAAACATACTTATTCATTTATTCATTTATTATTTATTATATTATCATTATTATTTCTATTTCTATTTCTATTTCTATTTACATTTACATTTACATT
>VWZS01002964.1:222993-253483 GCA_013397075.1 Rhabdornis inornatus | reverse complement strand
TATTTCTATTTCTATTTCTATTTCTATTTACATTTACATTTACATTTATATTTATATTTATATTTATATTTATATTTATATTTATATTTATATTTATATTTACATTTACATTTATATTTATATTTACATTTATAGCTATAGCTATATATTATTTCTTCTGGGGAAAAAAAAATGATAGCAAAGAAGAAGTGAAGCCTGAAAATTGTCCGGATTCCTCTTTGCAGAGCCGAGAATTTGGGATCCTCCCTGAGATAAATAAGAACAACCCATTTGTTATTTCCAGAGGAAGTAACAGCCTGAATTTATCCAGGGATACTCATCCAGGGGGATAAGAATTTTGTGAGGAACCATCTCTGATTTTCCATGAACTGTTGAAAGGTCATTCCAAGAAGGGGAGGTTGTGGATGTTGCTTAATTGCCATAAATTAATTCCCTTGCTCCATTAATTGTCAGGGGCTGCAAGCCAAATAATTCCCAAGAAATCCGATGGATAGGTGGATTTGGCCTGGAATGAATAGGTACAAGGCAGCTTGGAAGCTTCATTATTTAGCTCTAATTTCCAGCCCAGATCCTAAATCCCACCTGGAATACCACGGAATTCCCAAAACCCTGTGGACAGGAGGCCACTCCCCGCTGGAATTTCTTTAACACAATTATTTTCACAAATAACGGGGCCGAGCTCAGCGTGTCCCTTGGATCTCCCTTCCCAACCCCTCGTAATTCCCAGCGGAGGAAACACCTCCTGGGCTGCACATTCCTGCTTGGAAGGGTGAGGGATGTGGAACCAAGGAGGTTTTGTTGAGAACCTGCTGGATGTTGATGGAATCCATCCCATAATTGTTATCCATAACAATTCCTGGATGCTGCCAGCTGTGGGATTTTGTGGAATCCTGCAGTGATTTGTGCCTGGGTTTCAATCCCAGTTGCCATTAGTAGAAAAATCCTGAGCATTCCAATCCGTTGATCCTTTGGAGAACTGAGCTCCCAGGAAAACTGTCAGGGCAGGAATTCTATCCAGTAATTTATAGAATCAATGGATTGGACACATTAGACATTGGATTATCATGGAATCCTGGAGTGGTTTGGGATAGAAGGGACCCTAAAGCTCATCCCAATCCACCCCTGCCCGGCAGGGACACCTCCCACTATCCCAGGTTTCTCCAAGCCCCATCCAACCTGGCCTTGGACACTTCCAGGCATCCACAATTCCTCTGGACAATTAAATCTGCAAGTTTGTGTTGCAGCCAGCATGAGGAGATCAGAAGCCTGAGTGGAAGCCACAAAAATCCCGCTGAAAAAATAATGGAATACTTGGAAAATCCAACTCCTTCCCCTTGATGGCCAAGAGGTTGCTCCAAAATCCAAGGAATTTGCCTTTGCACAGGACTGGGGTTGCTAAGGCAGGAAATCTTTCACTGGGCATGGTGGGATTTGAAGGTTGGACTTGGAGATCATTCCTAAGATTAAAGATTCCAGGATGGAATCCCAGACCTCTGGGATCCCCGAGCCCAAGCTCCATCTAAAAGGGAAATAAATCCAATCAAAAACCAATTGCCATCAAAAAGGGGAATAAATCCGAGCAAAAGCCTTTTTGTGCTGCACTGCACCGATTTTCCTGATGGACCCGGAGCTCCCGAGAACAATTCCACATGAAATAGGGAATGCTGGATAATAAGGAGCAGCCCGGTTCCTCAGGATAACGCCAAGGGCAGCTACAAGTGAGGAAAACATCCTGATCATGTTTCTCCTGTGACTTTTCCAGAGCAGCTGCTGCCAAAGGAGAGAGGAAAAACAAGGAAAAAAAAAACAAAAAGTGGAGGGGAGGGAGAAATAAAAAAGCAGGAGCTTTGGAATTGTTCTACAATCCAAGGGAATGGTTTTCCCACATGGACAAAGGTGCTCCTGCATGGGGGGGAGTGAGATCAGAGCCTTGCTGGAGTCAGAGGAGAGATTCCCTTTGGGCTGGGAGGTTCTGGATCAGCCCCAGCATTCCCAGGAGGATGGCTAAGCCAGGCCTGGCTCCTGGGATGCCTTAGGCTGGACAGAGCCAAGGAAAACCTGCTCCTCTCAAGAGGAGTTTTGTTTCCATGTGGCTGCTGGAAGCAGCACCTGGAATGATGTCCTGGAGCCCCAGGCTCCCCGCCGTGGCACAATCCCGTGGGAGATCATTTCTGGACACCAGGATCCACAGAAATATCTTGGAATTTGGTGTCACCTCCCCTCAGCTGAGTGTTTGTCACAGCAGGAGGTGCTCAGGCAAGTTTGGGATGGATATTCCCGTTTTATTCTCCTCCCTCACCCACAGGAGCGGCAGAAATAACGGGAAGTTTGCAACCAATCCCACTCCAGGGGTTATTCCCCCAAAATGTGTCAATGTCCCTTCCCTGGAAGTGGCCAGATGTTGGACACTGGGGTTTGGAGCAGCCTGGGACAGTGGGAGGTGGGGTGGGAATGGGATGATCCTTCAGATCCCTTCCAGCCCAATCCACCCTGGGATTCGAGGCTGCCTGGACATGCCAAGGTGGAGCTTTTCCCAATCCATGCCCCAATCCCAATGTCAGCCCACCAGGCTGTGATTCCAGCTGAAAATCGGGGTGTGGGAATTCAGCCCTGCTCCCTTGTCCTGACTGAATTGCCACAGGAGAAGCTCCCAGAATTCCCTGTCCCATCCCAAAGCTTTGGATGGATCCCAGCCAGCAGTCAGGAGCCGTGGCACCAGCCTGGCTTTCCTGGAAAACCCAACTTCCCAGACTTTCAGAGGGAGAACAGGAATTTCCTGGCAGCTCCCAAACACGGAGCCCATGTTTGGAGATCATCAGAAGCGCCTCAGCCCCTGGGAAATTTCCTCTCCTTTCCCAGCATTTCTCACCGGGGTAAGGAATTCTTCCCTCCCTCTGGATGCTTAGAACTGCTCCAAGCTGGAAATTTGCCTGATTAGACGATGCTCATTAAAATAATTAATATTTCTTTCATTCAGTTTAATTTATTATTTCTATTCATTAAACCATTTAATATTTCTTTATTTGGATTTCATTCATTATTTCTATCCATTCAAGTATTTACTATTTATTTAATTAATTTTTTTCTACACATTCAAATATTTACTATTTATTTCGTTCTATTTCATTTCTTTAATTATATTCCTTAAAATATTTCCTAGGCAGGACATAAATGAGATTTTTTTTTTTTTTTTTTCCTCCTGTGCAGGCTAGCTTTATTCCCTGGAAATTGTGGGATCCCATTCCTATCTGATGTAAATAAATGAATTTAAATCACTTTTTCTGTGGGAACCAAAATTTGACCCCAGAGACCATTTAAGATCAATCAGGAATTTTCCTTTTTGGCAGCACATTTTGGATCCGACTTCTCCCGAATTTAGGAAAAGCGGTTTTAAGTGGGAGAGTCTCAAGGTTGGAATATTCCGTGATCCTTTTTTTTTTTTTTTAAACAAATCCCACATCCCAAAGTGTTTCCAGCACCCCAGGGAATGTTTGGAATATCCCACCCAGCTTTAAACCTTCAGGTGTTCAATCTTCCATTCCCCATCGTTTTTCTCCTGCGTGACGCTTCTCCCTCAGCCCAGAAAAACGGGAGAATTGCGGGAACATTGGTGAGGAATAAATAACTCCGGTGCTTTTCCATGGTGCTTTGGGAAGGACATTTTTATGGCACTCAGGAAGTGAATTTGGGGATTGTTTTGAGGCTGTGCTGCAGCCGGGAACAGGAGATGGGACAGATCAGAGGGATCCAGGGCAGCCAGGTCTTGTTCCTCGGGATGGAAGAGTTCAGGTTTATCCCTGTCCCCCTCAGCATTCCCAAAGGGATTTTTTAACATTTTTTTGATGTTCTGCCAGTCCCAGACTCCCAGTTCAGGGGAATTTTGACATTCCTGTGTTTGCCACAGGCTCCAGGCAGTCACTGCAGGAAGGGAGGCTTTGGGAGATGGGAAACATTCCCAATTCCAGGATTTAAGGAGACAAAGTGGGTTTTGATATGGGAAGAGAAGGAGAGGACAAGGGGAATGGATTTAAATGGAAAGAGGGGGAATTTAGATGGGATATTGGGAATTAATTCTTCCCTGGGAGAGTGGGGAGGGACTGGGATGGAATTCCCAGAGAACCTGTGGCAGCCTCTGAATCCCTGGAAGTGTCCAAGGTCAGGCTGGATGGGACACTTGGAGCAGCCTGGGACAGTGGGAGGTGTCCCTGCCCATCTCCAGGGACTGGAATTTTCCCAAGGTCTCTTCCCACCCAAACCATTCCAGGATTCCCAGAAGAGATGGAATTCTCAGATCCCAGGATCCGTTTCCAAAGGGTTTTGATGTCACCACCTCCACCCTTGGTGCTGCCGTTGGAGCTGCACAAAGCAAGTGCTGGGAATATTTTCCTCTCCATATTCCAAGCTTCTCCCTATGGATTCTTGATTTCTGCTCTGATTTCCTGATGTTGATGCCACCAGGAATAATGGAAAAGTCCATTCCAAACTTTTTTGGGGGGAAAAAAACAGCAAGGCCAAAGGAAATCCCCAGTTTTGTGTGTGTGTGTGGTTCAGGAATGAAGGGAGGGAAGAGGGACGATTGTCCCCACTCTGTTTTTTTTGGAAGCAGGAATTACTCATTGGGATCATCCGGGAAATGGGAAGGAGTGGGAATGGCTGGAAAATCCATTGCTGTCAATTCTGGGGGTGGAAAAATAGAAAATAAAAAAAAAGAGAAGAAACCAAACCTGCTCCTTTGGCATCCCGGAGTGGTTTGAGGCCGTTTTCCCTTGGCTGATCCCTGTAGGAATTTTTAGCTGAGTCCAATATCTGAGGGAAGGAACAACCAGCTGGGAGAGCAGGGAATTGTACCTGGAATTGCAGCATCAGCTGGGAATTGTACCTGGAACTGCTGTGGCAGCAGGGAGAGCAGGGAATTGTGTCTGGAACTGTGGTGTCAGCAGGGAATTGCACCTGGAATTGTGGTGTCAGCTGGGAATTGTGTCTGGAATTGTGGTGTCAGCTGGGAATTGCACCTGGAATTGTTGTGTCAGCAGGGAATTGTGTCTGGAATTGAGGTGTCAGCTGGGAATTGTACCTGGAATTGAGGTGTCAGCTGGGAATTGTGTCTGGAATTGAGGTGTCAGCTGGGAATTGCACCTGGAATTGAGGTGTCAGCAGGGAATTGTGTCTGGAATTGAGGTGTCAGCAGGGAATTGTACCTGGAATTGAGGTGTCAGCTGGGAATTGCACCTGGAATTGAGGTGTCAGCAGGGAATTGTACCTGGAATTGAGGTGTCAGCAGGGAATTGCACCTGGAATTGTGGTGTCAGCAGGGAATTGTGTCTGGAATTGTGGTGACAGCTGGGAATTGCACCTGGAAGTGTGGTGTCAGCTGGGAATTGTGTCTGGAATTGTGGTGTCGGCTGGGAATTGCACCTGGAATTGAGGTGTCAGCTGGGAATTGCGTCTGGAATTGTGGTGTCAGCTGGGAATTGTGTCTGGAATTGAGGTGTCAGCACATGTGGAGGGATGTGGCTGGACAATGAGACGGCTCCTTGTGATCCCTGGAGAAAAATGACCTGTCCTGAACCTGGGACAGGGAATTCTGGAATGGGCTGGATTGGAGGAATCTTAAGGATCATCCCATACCTTCTACTATCCCAGGCTGGAGTTATTTGGAATTTGTCGTTCCCTAATTCCGCCTCTCATGTGTAAATCCTCATGCTGAGTATCCCATTCTTATTCCCATTAACAGCTCCCATTCCCCCCAGTTCTCAGTCCCCCAAATAATCAGGATTGGTTCATTCCAACCCCACAGGCAGGGACACCTCCCACTATCCCAGGTTTTTCCAAAGCCCGTCCAGCCTGGCCTTGGACACTTCCAGGGGTGGGGGATCCAAGGGGAGCCGTCACAACCTTCAGCACAATTCCAGAGCCGAGCTGGAAACCTTCCCACGGGGAATTGCTTTTCCTGCTCCTCTTTCCTTGTTCCTGCAATCTCCCCCTCTTTCCCTGGGATTTGCACATCCTGGTGTCTTCTGTTGGGAAACATCTGTTCCAGAAACCTCTGGAGTTCCCAGGAATGTCAACAACTCATCCCAAGTATGTTTTTGATATTAATTTTATTTTTTCCCTGGCAGCTTTCTGGCTTTGGGGGTTTTTTCCTTCAATGAGCAAAATCCTTTAAAAAAAAAAAAAAAGGAATAAAAAAGAGTTGGGGCCAAGTGTTGCAATGCAAAGGTCAAGTGCATGGAAGTGTGAAAATTCCCAAAGGAGCCAAACTGGATCCGAGCACACGGAGCCGACGTCATCCACGGACACTCAGAATTCGGGATGAGCTCAGGGAATGAGCTGTGCCAGAGCCTCTGCTCCCAGCTCCTCCTTCCAGAGGAAAATTGGTGTGGCTCCCAAGTTTGGGTTGGAGTAGGGAATTAATGCCATAGCCGAGGAATTTTTTATTCCTCCCCAAAACAAAAATATTTTCTGGGAGAAGGCAGAATCTGCATCCCAAACTTTGTTTCCTGGGAGTAGAAAAGGCAAAAATTGTGGAAAATGAGAATTGTTTCTAATTCTTGTCTTTATTTTTTGGTTTAAAGGCCAAATAATTTGATCCTTAATAATATTCCAGGATAAAAGCCAAATTCCAAAGAGTTCCCAGATAATCCACAAGGCTCTGTTTTGCCAAAATCTCTCTTCCCTGCCCTCTCACCGTCCCAGATCTGTTTGCAAACTCTCAGTGAGTTGGGAAAAAGGATATCCCAAGAAGTGCTCTGATCTTTGCTCCTCAGATTTCTGGGATAAACCTGTCTGGATCCTCTGGTGATGTTTTTGTAACACGGGGGGATTTTTGGGCCAAAATCTGCAGATTTTTGCTTTGTTGTCCTTGGTCTTCCTCCAGCTCTGCCACAATTTCATCCTATGGATGATTTTCCCAGAACAAAGCCAATTGTTCCTAATTCCTTAACCATTCCTGATGTCTCCCTCTCAGTTCCAGTTAATCTAATAACAGATTAAAAAAAAATATTCCTCCTTTTGCCTTTTTCCAGCTTTTCCCGATTTCTTGTGCTGGCACTGGCAGAGAAACAAGTGGGGAAAGGAGAAAAAAAACGGGGGAAAAAAATTCCATTTGTTCTCGAGACCAGAAGGAGAAACAAGGATATGAATACAAAACACTGCAATGCTCCCTTTGGAAAGAACATTTTCATTTTTTGAGCTGTTTGGAAGGAATAAACCCTCGTTGATTCCAGGGAATGATGCTCATGCCCAATCCCAGCCTAATCCCAGGAGGTTCAAAACCTCAGGAAATCACAAAAACACAATTTCTCTCTCAAATCCAAGCAGTGGCATTAATTTTCCCTGGAATTATTCTTTGCAACCTGCTCTCTCTCTCTCTCCCTGCTCTATTTTGGCCTTTTTTCCACTCCATTTATTCCCGAGTTTCTGCCTCCAGCACCTGTTCTCCATTAAAAGCCTCTCCAAACAAACATTCCCGGAGCAGACAAGGAAAATTCGGAGCTGAGTGTTCTGCTCCATTAACTTTCCCGACGGGGTGATGTCCTTTGGTTTTGGACATTGCTTTTAACAGCCTGTTAAGGATGGAGCAACTTGGGAGCTGGATCACCCTGGAATTTCAAAAACAAGGAATTCAAAAATCCCTTTTTCCTCCTCTCCAGCTGCAAACTCCAGGCTGTGGAGTTCCACCCTTGGTAATGAGGGGGTTTTAATTGATGGGTTTTACTCTCAGGGCACTTGGAGAGCGATTTTCCACTAGGAAAAGAAATAGGGGGAGGGAAATGTGGAAAAAACGCTGGGAGAGGACATAAAACTCCCTCAGCTGTGAAGGGGGAATCGAGGTGGTTCCACTGAATCCCTAAAAATGGGAGCTGGATTTGGGGGATGCAGCTCAGGCTCTAAATTTACTCCGAGGGGATCCAAATGATGCAGGAAAAGAATCCTCAGCACATCCGTGGGCTTGCAAATATCCACGTCTGGGATCCAATTCCATCCTGCAGCTGATCCATGGGAAGGAAATGCAGAATCCAAAAAAAAAAAAAAAAGTCACACCAGAGCTGCTGGACTGGGGGCTCTGTCAGTGCCACGGGATTCAGCGCTGGGAATTGTCCCGGATTCAGGGAGCTGGAGTGGAAAAGGATCTCCTGCAGGATTGCTTTTTCCTGTGGAAAAGGGGTGCTGCAGGATTTCTGGGAATTGTAAATCCAGGAAAAAGTGGCTGAGTTGTGCAGGAGTCAGTTTGCAGATTCCAACTCGGGTTTTATGGGAACGTACACAAACATTGTCCTGGTGTCATTCCCAGTCTGGAGCTCAGTCCTTATCCCTGGAAGTGTCCAGCTTGGGCTGGGAGCAACCTGGGATTGTGGCAGCTATCCCTCACATGCTGCAATTCCATGATCTTTAAACTCCTTTCCAACACAAATAATTCTGGGAATCTCTGGCTCGTGGAGATGGAATCCAACATGGAAATGGATCCTTGGAAACCTCGGAGCTCCTCCAGCCCAGGAGCTGCACCTGATCCTTGGATTCCATGGATATGGACACAGGACCATGAGGTTCTAGAGGTGGGAAAGGCAGGAGCTGAACCTGGCAGCGTTTTTTGGGATTCTGTGGCTAGGACTGTCACACCTAGATATTTATTCGGGAAACCAGGGATAAGGAATTGTCCAGAAGAGCTGAAAACAAAACCAGGAATTCCTGTTTGTGTTTATCCCACTGGAGCCCTGCCAGAGGGGGTTTTTTTTTGGGATTTCTTGATTAAGAAGCAGCCCAGAGGTAAAACAGGATTGCAAAAATTCCCTCCAAGTTTGGAATATTTCTCCAGCCTCGGGGACACTCCGTGCTTGTCCGTCTGGCCACATCCCCACGGACTTTTCCTTTTTTAGCCCTGCTGTTTGCTGTTCCTTCTGCTCCTGGGGGGATTTGTGGGAAGCCACAGGGAGAAGGATCTGTCCTGTGTTTACCCAGGGAAAGTTGGGATGGGCTGAGCACGTTCCCCCTCTGGCAACAATTCCCTGCTGGCCCTGCTGTTGGCACTGGGGACAGGCTGGAAAAGCAGCTTTGGGATTTTTTGGGAGCTGTTTTCCTTGGCTGTGCTGCTCTGGCTCCAGACAGTGCCCGTGTTCCCGAGGTTTTGGTAATTGATGGATTATCTGTGTCGGAATTGAGGCTCCTCCAGGGAATTGGGGATTGCTGGAGTCAGCAGGAGGGAAGGGAATGGAGGAAAATCCAGCCTGGAGGTCCCTGCTCCACAATCCAGCTCCATGGAAAATTCCAGCACTGTTATCCCAGAGCAGCTCCTGGGTAGGTGGGATTTTAGGGAATACAGGCAAAATCTTTGCTTTAAAGAAGGGGAGATGGACAGAGCTGCACGAGGAACTTCAGGGAATTGCAGGAATTTCTGTGGTCAATAAAACTGGGAATTGAGCTCAAATCGCCGATTCCTGAAGAAATTGTTTGGAGTTGTTTTATCCACAGTGGAGGGAAAACCAGGGATTCTAAAGGGAATTAATCCCTGAGTAAAAAAAAAAAAACAAAAAATCATGGAAAATGGAATAAGTCAGCTGGGAAAAATTAATCCCAGGATCAGCTCTGGGAAAATAACCTACAGATTCTTTAGGAGGAAATTCGGGTTTAAAATCAGGGGCGATTTTGGCAACAAATTAAAAAAAAAAAATTTGCTGTCAGAGGAAGCTGTCGGAAAGATAAAAAATATTTCATTCCAGGGAGATGCAAATGGATTAATTAATTAATTGGTTAATTAATTTAAAACAGCTTCTCAAGGGAGAAGGAAAGGAAAGGAAAGGAAAGGAAAGGAAAGGAAAGGAAAGGAAAGGAAAGGAAAGGAAAGGAAAGGAAATATTCCTTATTTTTTCTGATTTATTCCTATTTATTCTATTTGCTCTCCCTGGTGATTTTCCTTTCTGGTTGCTCCCTGGCACATCCTGGGACAGTTTGTGTATCCACGGAATTTAAATTACCTGACCTGCTCAGCCATTCCCATCCATTTGTATCCCAGAATTCCAATATTCCATTGATTTTTCCTCCACTAAACTCGGAATTTCCCTGTTTTAACAACCCCTTCTGCTCCTGGACTGGTGCATCCAGGTTCTTGTGCATTCCCTAAAAACCTCTACCAGCTCCTGGCCTCTCCTTTTTCCAGCCCCAGAGAATTTAAGTTTTTTTCCTTACTTTTTCAATTATTATTTTTCAATTATTATTCCCCAGAAAAATCCATGTGATTTTCCACCCTTCTCGACTTTCCCTGGCCTCTGCTGAGGTTTCCCCCAGGATTTCTTTCCTTTTCCCACTTCTCTCACACAGACACAGAAACAACAAGCAAACAAAGATGAGGAAAATCCCATTTTTTTACTGTAAAAACTCCAGGACCAGGATGTGTTTATTAGAACAACTTCCAATTTTCCTTTGGGGAAGACTTTTCCTTGTTTCCTAGGGAAATTATTGGAACGGGAAGGAATCCTCATGGAGAAAAGATGGATTTTAGCAAATTTTCCTTTAATTTGGGACTTTTTTTTTCTACTTTTATATCCTTAATTTTCCAACATCCAATGCAGAGCAAAAAATGTCATCAAGGTTTTGTTTGTTGCTGATTTCTGGGAATTCCACATTTTTTCCCTAGGGATGAAGGATAGGATTTATACTCGTGTCCCATAAACACAGGGGAAAGGAGGAGTTTGGGATGGAAAAAGGAATCAATCATTTTTTTATTTATTTATTCGTGAAAAGAATTCCTCCCTTTTCCTCAATTTTGTGTTTCTGTTTATATCCTTCATCCAAAAGAAATTCCCAGGGATTCATATTTCACATTCCAGTTTCTTCCATTGGATCTCCGCAGGATCCACGCTCTTCCCATGGAGGAACAAGGCAAAATAAACAAAAAATCCAAATATCTTTAGGGATTTAGGCACATTTTGGAGCTCTGGAATGGGAATCTGGGCTGAAAAACAAGGAGAAATTCCAGCACGTGGAAATCCAAGGCCGATATCCGGAATTCTCGGTGCTTATCTTGTCCTGGAAGATAAAGATATTTTCAAGAATCAGAGGGAAAATGAAAGAACAAACAATTCCAGTAGAAATCATCCTCAGTTTGCCAACAACAAGAGCTGCCAGAACACGGAACCATCCCAATCCCACAATTCCACGCTCAGTGATGGAGAAAACGTGGGAAACAGCTCCTAACACCCGGAGCCAATCCAGCTAAGAAAATTCCATATAAAATAATCCCAATTCCCTCAGGAAATGTGGAGAAAAGGAAAGCAGGAGAAAGGAAAAATCATCCCGCTACGGAGTCGCATCTTTATCTTCCCTCCATCCCACGGGAACGGCCAAGAGACGGAGCCGTTCCCGGATTGTTGGGCTCAGCTCCAGATTCCCACCGAGTTCAGATCCCAGGGATAAAGGAGCTTCACTCCTTCCAGGCTGGCCATTCCATTTGTCCTTCCCTAAACATTCCCAGAGCCCCACAGGCAGGGTGGAAGGGCCACCACTGGATGACACCACCGAGGCTCGTTGGTAAATCCCGGGAATGTTCATTTCCTGGGAAACACAAGCTCCCAGCCCCCCTTCCAAACCCATCAGAAGCAAAATTGCTTCCCAGTCCTGTTCCCAGTTTTCCAGCTCCCCAGATTTCTGTCCTCACTTTATCTTCTCTGGTGGCCGATGTGGGTTCCCATTGGAATGGGAATTTTCCGTGGCAGTGGGTTTGGATTAAGGGTTGGAAACATCCCTAAACAACAGGCAGGGACCAGGCATTGGGATTACACCAAAGCTCCTGATCCTCGCTCTCAAAAACTGGGAACCAGTTGGAAAAGTCTAAGTTCCAATGTCAGTGCCTTAAGGAAAAAAAATGGATTCTAGTAGGAGAAGAATAGAAATAAAGAAAAAAATAACCCAAATCAAATCTGGGGTTTTTTAGCTTTTTTCTGTTTTGTTAAATTGTATCTTGGAACAAAATTCCCGAAAAACCTGGTTGTGACTCTTACTTAACCCAGAATCAACAGCCAGGTCAGCTCCAAAACCAAACCAAAGCCAGGCCTAAAAATAATCCAGAGACAAGGGAAAAGTCTAAAAACAAACAAAGGAAACCCAAAGCATCCAGCCCAAAGCCGAGTGCAGCTTTTCCCAGGATATCAGAAGAGATGGATTGGTCAGAGAAAAGCCAGACAAAGGCAGTGGGCACCTTTTCCAGTAAAACTGGGATGAACCCAGCCCAGGAAATCCTGGAAACAAAGCCCAGCTCCTTTGAGGTGCCCTCAGTGGTGCCGTGGTTTGGATGTGTTGGACAAAGCTCTGGCCTTTTCCTGGAAAACCAATCCATTGTCAGGAGATGGTGGGAGCTGGATTTATAGAAAACCACTAATTATACTCCTGGTGGTGCCAGCATTCCTGATTCCTTCTTATCTCTTTTCCTTCTTTTTTTTTCCCTTCTATCATTAGCTCAACTGCTTTTTTTCGGAGTTTGGGAGCAGGGATTTGTAAATGTACATGGGAAATATTTATCCTTGGAAGTTTCCAGTCAATCCTAAAGGAATGAGGATGTGGGAATCCAGGAGAAAGGCAGAGGGAGCTCACCTGGGCTCAGTTAGCCATGATGTGTTTCACAAAAGCTGGAAAAAAAAGAGGGAAAGAAGGATTGGTTTTCCTATATTAACCATAAATAATTAAGTTATTAAAAAACATAATTAACTTTAATAAATGGGGTTTATCAGAAGAATCATAGATCCAGAATTGGGCTAAACTTGGAAATTTTGCTCCAGATTTTCCACGGATTTAAACTTTCCTGGGAATATTTTAAGGAAGCCTTCAGGGGTCCCACCCACCTTCGTAGTTGATGCAGCCGTTGGCGTCTTCCTGCCCAGCCATCAATTTATCCACTTCCTCCTCAGTCAGCCTCTCCCCTGCACGGGAAACAAAAGCCCTGGATCAAAATCCCCCATTTAGGAATTCAGGAAGCTCCTGAAGGACACAAATGGGAATGAGAGAGAAGAGGGGAAGGATTCTCCTGGGGGAATTTGGCGTGCTGACCGTGGAAAAAACTCCTATTGGAGTTGCAAACTGGGCCCAAATCTGGATCCAAATTTGAGAGTAAATTTGATCCAAAATCCAGAAAGGCGGGAAAAAGATGGAAACCCGCAGGATATTATGGGCACAACACATTTTCCTAAGAATAAGCTTGGTCTAAATGCCAGATCTTGAAGGCTTGGGTCGGTTTTAACCAAGTCCTGAGGAAAAAACTCTCAGGGAAAACTCAGTTCCCCTCTGAGTCTGAGGTTCCAGAAGATTCCAAGGTCAAGTTCGGCATTTCTGGTGCCAAAATTTTGATCAGTGATGGATTTAATTAAATTTAATTTTATTATTTAAATGTTTGGTGCCTATTGGTTTGTAAGGATTTGTTTTGGTGCAGGAGAATGAAGACAATAGCTGGGATTGGGAATGTTGGGATGATTTATAGTGATGGGAATTTAATATTTATGTGAGAAATCAAACACAGCAGGAAGGAGGGAGGGAGAGGAGAAGGCAGGGATGGAATGCAGAAAAATGGGGACAAACCAAGGGAAGAGGTGGGGCTGGAAATTTCGGGATAATTTTATGGTGGCGTAGGAACGAGATATTCACAGGGGAAATAAACCATGAAGGGAAAAGAAGGAGGGACAAAAGGAGGGCTGGAAATTCCCAAGGGAAAGTTTTCCTCACCCAGCGTGGCCAGGACGTGGCGGAGCTCGGCTCCCATGACCGTCCCGTTCCCCTCCTTGTCGAACACCCGCAGCCCTTCCACAAAATCCTCGTAGGTGCCCGTGTCCTTGGTCTTGGCAATGTGCTGGAGCATGGGCAGGAAGGTCTCAAAGTCGATCATCTTGGAATTCATCTCTGGAAAACACGGGGGAAGTGGGAGTTTGGGGGGGTTCTGGGAGAAACGGGAATTAGCCCCGGGATATCCAGCATGAGCACAGAAATGTGGGGATAATGTTGGGTACAAGGAGAGGAGAGCCTGGAAATGGAAGTTTGGGAGGATTCTTGGGAATTAATTGCAAGATATCCACTGTGAGGGCAGAACTGTGAGGATAAACTTTGGATAAATGGAGAGAAGAGCCTGGGAATGGAAGTTTGGGAGGATTCTTGGGAATTAATTGCAAGATATCCACTGTGAGGGCAGAACTGTGAGGATAAACTTTGGATGAATGGAGAGAAGAGCCTGGAAATGGAAGGTTTGTTGCATTCTGGAAGAGCTGGGAATTTACTGCAGGATATCCAGCATGAGCACAGAAATGTGGGGATAATGTTGGATACAAGGAGAGGAGAGCCTGGAAATGGAAATTTGGGAGGATTCTTGGGAATTAATTGCAAGATATCCACTGTGAGGGCAGAACTGTGAGGATAAACTTTGGATGAATGGAGAGAAGAGCCTGGAAATGGAAGGTTTGTTGCATTCTGGAAGAGCTGGGAATTTACTGCAGGATATCCAGCATGAGCACAGAAATGTGGGGATAATGTTGGATACAAGGAGAGGAGAGCCTGGAAATGGAAATTTGGGAGGATTCTTGGGAATTAATTGCAAGATATCCACTGTGAGGGCAGAACTGTGAGGATAAACTTTGGATGAATGGAGAGAAGAGCCTGGAAATGGAAGGTTTGTTGCATTCTGGAAGAGCTGGGAATTTACTGCAGGATATCCAGCATGAGCACAGAAATGTGGGGATAATGTTGGATACAAGGAGAGGAGAGCCTGGAAATGGAAATTTGGGAGGATTCTTGGGAATTAATTGCAAGATATCCACTGTGAGGGCAGAACTGTGAGGATAAACTTTGGATGAATGGAGAGAAGAGCCTGGAAATGGAAGGTTTGTTGCATTCTGGAAGAGCTGGGAATTTACTGCAGGATATCCAGCATGAGCACAGAAATGTGGGGATAATGTTGGATACAAGGAGAGGAGAGCCTGGAAATGGAAATTTGGGAGGATTCTTGGGAATTATCTGCAGGATATCCACTGTGAGGGCAGAACTGTGGGGATAAATAATGGATAAATGGAGAGAAGAGCCTGGGAATGGAAGTTTGGGAGGATTCTGGGAGAGTTGGGAATTAACCATCCTGCATGGGCACAGAAATGTGGGGATAAATGTTGGATAAAGGGAGAGAAGAGCCTGGAAATGGAAGCTTTGTTGGATTCTGGAAGAGTTGGGAATTAACCGTGGGATATCCAGCATGGGGTAGAAGATCTGTGGTGAAAAACGTTGGGTAAAAGGAGAGGAGAGCCTGGGAATGGAAGTTTGGGAGGATTCTGGGAGAGTTGGGAATTAACCATCCTGCATGGGCACAGAAATGTGGGGATAAATGTTGGATAAAGGGAGAGAAGAACATGGGAATATGGAATACAGAAGGACATCACTGCAATCACTACAGGCCTTCCCACCCATCTTTCGTGGAACAATCCGTGTCCTTACATCCAGGTTATCCCTTTGTTTCTCTGGGTGTGTTGGAAATATCCAACATTTAGGAAAAACAAGGAAATTCCTCCATAAATGCAATTTTAAAAGGCAAAAATTTGTCATTTTAAAACACATTGATACCCAGGGCTGTTAAATTAATTAGTTCCCCTCAATTTAGGTCAATTGTCTTGATTCCCAGACCAATTTTCCCTCCCTTTCTGCTCTTCCCTCCACTTCCAGCGCCTGCTCCATACCCTGAGTTACTCCACACTTAGGAAATGGTGACCACACCTTCTCCAGGAATAATTCTGGGAGTGGCCTTTCCCAAAGCAAACAGAGGAGGCCACCAACCTTCGGGTTTGGGTCTGCCCAGCAGTTTCATGACCTCAGCCTGGGTCGGGTTCTGCCCCAAAGCCCTCAGCACGTCTCCACATTGGGCGTAGGTGATTTTCATCTCCGACTTCGGGGTCCGGTCGAAAAGGGAAAACGCTTCCTTAAATTCTGCAAGGGGAAAAACGTCGGGAGAAATTCATTCCGTGCTCCCCACGGATCAAATAAATCCAATCTAAACCTTGCCCTCCCTAAGGGCCTGGCTGTTTCGTTTTGTGGTTTGGGAAAAATTTGGATGAGCTTTGTTATCTCCGACGTTCGTGTTCCTCCTTCCCTGCATTTTCCGGTTCCAGCGGGGAACGGGATCGGAGAGGTCAAAATGCTTCTCCCGTGGTATTTCCGTCTCAGTTAACCTCAGAAAGTGTGGAAAACAGGAGAAATCATTGGCCTTGGGAGCTTCCCAGCTCCTCAGGAGCGCTCAGGAAGGCCCAGGATCCAACAGCAGCTCTGCTCATGCCAGAACTGGATCTTGGGTGAAGCCTTGGATACTTTGAGAGCACTGACCCAGCACCCAGAGCTCCAGGAGCACCTCTAGGAGCTGGAAATGAGACATTCCAGGAAAAAAATCCTGGGATTATCACCCAACAAGCAGTGTACAAGAGGAGGAAGCTGCATGGAAAACCTTATCCCAGAATCCCAGAATGGGCCAGGCTGGCAGGGACAACAGTGGGCACCTGGTGGCACCTCCCTGCTCCAGCAGGGCCATCCCAGAGCACAGGGCTCCGGATGACATCCAGATAATTCTGGAGTATCCCCAGGAAGGAGACTCCAGCCCCTCTCAGGTCTCTGTTCCAGCTCGATCCCTGCCCAGGGCAGAAGTTCTGCCTCCTGTGCAGGGGCAGTTCCTGGGATCAGTCCCTGCCCGTTCCTCTGGTGCCACTGCTGCGCTCTGGAGCAGAGCCTGGGACTGCTCTGACCCTCCCTGCACTCAGGGACACTCAGGGACACTCAGGGACAGACGGGGACACTGAGGGACACCCACGGACACTCAGGGACAGACACGGTCACTCAGGGACACCTAGGGACACCCAGAGACAGACAGGGACACCCAGGGACAGACAGGGACAGACAGGGACACCCAGGGACACTCAGGGACAGACAGGGACAGACAGGGACACCCTGGACATTCCCTTCAGAGGTTTCCCATCCCCCTGAAGTGAGTCCCTCCCTGCTGGGAGGAGCAGGATCCTGGTACCAGCATTCCCATGGGAGAGGTTCTCCTTTCCACCCCTGGTTTCCTGTGGATGTGGTGCTTGAGGACGGTGGATGCTGGACTTGGGGTAAAGGTTGGGATCAGTGGTCTTAAGGATCTCTTCCAAATGGAATGATTCCATGATTCTCATGGAGTCAGTGCAGGATCCAGCACAGACTTGCCCAGACACTCCAGCTCCTCAGGCTCTCCCTTCCCTCTGGAATTGCAGGGTTAGAGGAGCATCCTGTTATCCTTTATTGTTATCCTTTATTGTTATTCTTTAACTTCATCCTTTATCCTTCAACTTCATCCTTTATCCTTTAACTTTATCCTTTCATTTTATCCTTTATCCTTTAACTTCATTCTTAATTCTTTAACTTCTCTGTAATCCTTGACTTCCCAGTGCACCATCCACAACTGATCACAAAAATTCCCTTGGCTTTAATTCCCTGGATCAGCCCCTTGTGCTGTGTTGCTTTTCTACCTTTATTTCCTTCCCATTTTTCCAGACTCTGGGAGATTTTTCCTCTTTTCCCTAAATTCTGATTCATTCAACCATTCAGGCACACACTCTGCACCCCAGATTTTCTCCATCTTCCCCAATTCCTTCTCTTCATTCCATCTCCCTCTTTTTTCTTTCTTTTCCTTTGCTTCTTTCCCTCTGTCCTTCCTTCTTTGAGTTTTGCTGGATTTTCCTCTCCTTCTTTCTCCGTCCCTTTCCATTTTGATCACTCCACTCCAATTTTCCTCATCTCCTTCTTCATCCAACACTTCCAAACTGCACTGAACCTTCTCATTTGGGACTAATTAACATTCCCTTGTTTTCTTCTTTCCACTCTCCTGTTTTCTCCTTTCCCTGCCTCTCTCCCCTCCTGGAGGATTTTCCCTGCTGTCCCTGGGCAGAGCCCCGATCCCTTTCCAGCCCCTCATTCCAGCAGAGGGCAATCGTGGATTTTCCCGGCTCTTTGCTGGCAGTGCAATGGGGGCAGAGTCCCCTTCCCAGCTCCTTTCCTGGGGGATCTCACAGCCGAGGTGGCTGAGGAATAACGGGAATTATTCCCACTTCCCTGAGCTCCTCACCCATCCCCACTCCCCAGCTCCCTGGGACCAAGTGCTGAGCACCATCTGCTGAAGATTCCCAATCCAGCAAAATCCCTGACAGCTCCGATTTCCAAAGGTTTGGGTTTTTTCTTTCCCCTGCTATTTTAATCTCTTCATTTGCATTTGCTGACCCCACGAAATTCCCCTCCAAGCACCGAAACCACCTCGGTGTCCTTTGCCCTCCCTCAGGCCAGGAACTGTCTGGCAGGAGCAAAGGATATTTTCAGATTCCTGATTGCTGCCCATCTGGAACAGCTCCTATTCCCTCCTCTCCAGCAATTCTGGGAGCTGCAGAGCCCCAAATCCAGGATTCTAAACAGACATTGCCACGAGGAATGGGTTTAGCTCGTGGCTGAGGAGCAGGACACATAAAAATGGGATTATTCCACAAAGCCTCACCCCAGACCATCAATTCTCCTCCTGGAGCAACATTTTGGGCACCAAAACATCCACCCTGAATCCTTTCAGGGAATCCTTTGTTCCACACAACCTTTTCCTTGGCAAAAAGAAGGAATTTGGGGAGTTTTAAAAGCCCTTGAGGTGCTGCAGCTTCTGTTTCTCCTCCACCACCTCGATTTGGAGTCAGCTGCCAGAACCCAAATTAATGGTGCTAGACCAGGAATATCCCACCCTGAGGATGGAATTCCTGCTGCTTTGGGATCAGCTGAAAAATTGGTTATTGAAAAATCCACCCTTCCTGAGACACCTGGATCCTCCTTGGATCAGCAGGGAAAGACAAGGGGAGGTGATAATTAAACATCTCTCCTCTCTGACTGATTTCCCCCTTTTCTAATTTTCCCCTTCCCCAATTCCATCCTTTAGGGGCTCTCCCAAGGGTTTAAAGAACAAAGGTAAATCCTGCCAGATGTTTGATTCCATCCATCAATTATCCCATAAAAGCCAGGCTGATTTTTCAGGGAAAAGGGGACAGCTGCAGTCCCAGGGTTCCCAGGACTTCAGGCAGGAGGTTTTGGGATCAGTTTCTTGAGCTGGGACAAAGGGTTTGGAAATTAATGCTGATGTTTGGCTTTGAAAGGATAAAGAAATTCCATGCCTGGCTTTATCCGCTGGATTTGGGAGGGCTGGAACACATTAAGTTCTGATGGAAGGCAGGAAAAATTCTCTGAAGGAGAGTTGAGGGTTTTCCTTTGAAAATATTGATACTTGTGGGTTTCTTCCCTAAAGAAAAACCTGTGCTTGGGCTGCTGTGGGGGTGTAACTCTTGGAAATGGAAATGGGACATGAATTCCCTGCCTTTTTTTTTTTTTTTTTTTGGAGGGAAGGATTTTGAGGAGGAGCAGAAGAAAAGCCAGGAATTAAAGCTCAGCCTTCCCAAAGCTGTTCCAATATCCCAGCACTCCCCAGGGATGGATTTACTGAGGCCGGAAGAGAAAAATCTTCCTCACCTTCGATCTGGTCGGGGGTGAATTCCACCTGGAAGAGACAAAAACAGGAGAAGAAAACTGATAAGAAGGGGGAAAAAAAATGAATCAGATAAGAAGAAATTTGGTTCACTCTCAGTTTCCTGATCCCAAGGGATTGGGAGGTCCATGGAGGATTCACTTCCCACTATCCCAGGCTGCTCCAAGCCCTGCCCAACCTGGCCTTGCACGCTTGGGCACACAGGGGAGGTTCAGGTTGGATATTGGGAAAAAAATCTTCCCAGAAAAGGCTCCCCAGGCCTGGCACAGCTGCCCAGGGCAGAGGTGGAGCCTCCATTCCTGGGGGGATTTAAGATCCATGTGGATGTGGCACTTGGGGACAATGATGGCCCTGGCAGGGCTGGATTAATCGTTGGATCTGCTGATCTTTGAGGACTTTTCCACCCTAAATGAGTCCCTGGCTCTACATTCCCCTTTTCCCTGGAAGGACACTAGGATGGCTTCCCTCCCTTGGGGTTTTTATTGTGGGAAATATCCCAGCAGAAAGGATCTTCTGCAGAAGAACTGAGTTTTCCCGGTTTTTCTGGTTTTTTTTCCCATTGAGAATGGAGGACATTTTTTTTCCATTGAGAATTTTAAAGCCAGGACATTCCCATCCAAGGCTCTCAGTGGTGGGGTTTGGTCCAAATCCATACAGGAAACAGAGAAATTCCCATTTTTGTCCTGCCCTGATGTAGAGACAACACCACACATTCCATGAGGACGTCACCCATCCAAATCCAAACCTTTCCATCAGCGTGATTCCAGCTTTCCTTATCTGCAGCAATCCTGGCTTTAGGGATTCATCACCTGATGGATCAGCTGGATCCTGATGCCACTGGATTCTTTCCTTGCTTTTGTCCTGGAGGCTCCAAGAGGGATTAACTCCACCCTTGGCCCTGCTGACGTCATTCACAACTTCCAATCTCCTGGAATTTTGATCAAACCCCGTCACTCCACACTAAGCCAGGCATGGCTAAGCCTGACATCAGTCCTATTAATAAATCTGTTGTCACCCAGCAGGCAGGAGTTGAAGCATTTAGACAATGGAGCCCTTCCAAGAGCAGAACAACATTCCTGGTTTTTCATAGGACACCGAGGGCTCCAGGGATGAACAGCAGGATTTTCTCTTGGCCATGGCAGGGATAGTTTGGGAGGAAGAGGAGGTTGGATTTTAGGGGTTTTTTAATGTATTTCTTTATTTTGTTAGGGTTTTGGGTTTGTTTGTTTGGGTTTTTTGTTTTGTTTTTTTTTGAGGGGGGGTTGTTTGGTTGGGGTTTTTGTTGTTGTTGTTGTTTTTGGGGTTTTTTTACTGTTCCCTCTGGACACTGATTCAGGAGACAGAAATGCAGGAGCTGGAAAGAGGCCAGGAAAACCATCAGGATCAGGATCCTGGGGTTGAGGTTACATTTGGATTTCACCATCCTGTGGGGTTTTTTCCTTCCACTAAAACCTTTTTAATCCTATTAATACACAACATTCCCATCCTCCCCTCTCCCATCACGTCCCACAGTAATTATGATGGATATAAACTCCTCCAATCCAGGCATGAACATTGATCCAGTCCCCAACAGCTCCAGCCCTCTGAAGGAAAGGGAAGTAAAAACAGAAATCCACCCTTAATCCCAGCTTGAATCCCAAACCAAAATATTTCAGGAATAGGAAAGTGAAGCCGAATCTTTGTCAATGTCATGCAGAGGTTGCTGCTGCATAAAACCCCCACAGAATTATTCCTTATTTTGTGTCTGCTCTTAAAATTCCAGAGGGCAGGCATGGATGGGATATTGGGAAGGAATTCCTGGCTGGGAGGGTGGGGAGGGGCTGGGCTGGAATTCCCAGAGAAGCTGTGGCTGCCCCTGGATCCCTGGAAGTGTCCAAGGCCAGGTTGGACACCTGGGGCAGTGGGAGGTGTCCCTGCCATGGCAGGGGTGGATTGGGATGATCCTTAAGGTCCCTTCTAACCCAAAACTTCTGGGATTCTATCATCTTCCACAGCTGCAAAGTTTTGTTCCCTTTGGAAGTGGGACTGGGTTAGAGAGGGATAATTTTGGGAATGCTGTGTCTGCCAGCGTTGGGAAACAAAAGCAGAGCTCTCCTGTCACCACCTCAGCCCGTTATCCTCTGGGACAGCTCATTCCTGTTGGTTTTTCAGGACAGTTCCAGGGCAAAGGCCAGGACATTTCAAAGAGCTCCAGCTCCTGGGGCTGGATTTTCCAGGAGCTGGAAGTGCCTGAGGATGGAGGGGCCCGGCAGTTGGAATTATTCCATCCCTGAGGTGGAATTAAACGGAAAAATCCAATCCATGTCTCCCAAGAAAACCTCCCCAAAATCAACCCCTTCATCCCAAGAGAAGCTTCCCTTTTCCCAGCCTCACATGCAGCACTTCCACCTGTGGAATGCTCCAGGCTCTGGAGCTGAACAGGCCAATCCAGCAGCATTCACCATTCCTGGTGCCACTCCCACCCTGGATGCTTTTCCCTCTTTCCATGCAGAAAACGGGAGGAAGATTTTCCTTCCCAGTATCCCTGCAGGGCTTTCCAGGGACAACAGGATCACAGGATCACAGGATCCACAGGATCACAGGATCACAGAATTCACAGATTCACAGGATCACAGGATCACAGAATTCACAGGATCATAGAATTACAGATTCACAGAATCACAGGATTCACTGAATTCACAGAGTCACAGGGTCACAGGATCACAGATTCACAGGATCACAGGATCACAGGATCACAGAATTCACAGGATCATAGAATTACAGATTCACAGAATCACAGGATTCACTGAATTCACAGAGTCACAGAGTCACAGGATCACAGAATTCACAGGATCATAGAATTACAGATTCACAGAATCACAGGATTCACTGAATTCACAGAGTCACAGAGTCACAGGATCACAGAATTCACAGGATCATAGAATTACAGATTCACAGAATCACAGGATTCACTGAATTCACAGAGTCACAGAGTCACAGGATCACAGAATTCACAGGATCACAGAATTACAGNAGGCAAACCATTCCAATTCTTTATTATTCTTTCCATAAAAACCTTCTTCCTAATATCCAACTGATATTTCCCTTGGTGCAGTTTGAGGCTGTGTGCTCTGTTTCTGTCAGTGCTGCCTGGAGACAGAGACCAACCCCACCTGACACAGCCACCTTTCAGGAGCTGTGGAGAGGGATAAAATCAGCCCGGAGTCTCCTTTTCTCCAGGATAAACAATCCCAGCTCCCTCAGTCATTCCTCACAGGGTTTGTGTTCCAAGCCCCTCACCAGCCCCCTCTGGATGCACTCGAGCCTCTCAACATCCTTCCAAATAAAAAAAAAAAAATAAATTAAAAAGTACCAGGCAGCTACACCCGTTATCCATCTCTGTTAAATTTTCCCAGTCCCAGTGAAATTTGCCTCGTTTGCCCATTGGAATGTTTTCCCAGAGGTTCTCATGGGATCAGAGCTGCTCCACAATCTTTACTTCAGGCACGTTTCAGTGAGGTTTCCACACGGCCTTGAGATCCTGGTGCTCCCCAAAAATAACCCCTGGCTGCTTTTTTCCCCAGGAAAGAATGGAAAACGTGGCATTGTCTATCACAGATAACTCCCTGTGGAAAAGCATGGCCCTTCCAGGTCCTCACGTGTTCCAGCTGTCTCCACGTGGATTTCTATCCCAGTCACCTCACCCAGCTTCAGCCACCGAAATGCTGGCACCCAAATTCCCAAATTCCCAAATTCCCAGCTCATCTCCCTTTATCCCAGCTCAGCAGCTCCCAAGGGTGACTCAGCCCACCCCGATATAGAAGTTTGGCACCACCCCAAGGGATGAACTTCCAGAGATTTTCTCCCTGTTCATCATTGAGGATTTAAATCCAATGATCCATTTTCCCGTGGTTAAAGCTCTAGGAGCCATTCCCACTTTCTGTGTCCTTAAAAATCATCAATTAATCCCATTTTTCAGGTTATTTTTCATGGGAGCAAAATATATTCCTGGGAAAATGTGCCTCTCTATTAAAGAGCTTCCAGGTGGGAATGAAATGAATGTATGGAAAAGACAAATTTTTTTTGCTACCAGATCTTTTCAGGACAATTTTTTCCTCAAAATAAAAAGTTCAGGGATCATCCTGGACAAACACTTCCTTAAAAAAAACACTTTCCAAGGAATGAACCCAACTCTTCTGGGAAAGGCAGAAATAAAATCTCATTTTGGATGAGTTGCAAACAACATCCAATTGCACTCACTCTTGGAAATTTGGGAAATCTTCGGAACACTGAAAATTTCAGGGCATTGGATCAAATCCAATGGGATTGAGCGTGTGAGAAACACCAAAAATTTGGGATAATGGATGTAGCTAAGGGATGGATCCCACATTTAGGCTCCTGGAAGTGGAATCCCAACAGACACAAAAAAAAAAACCAGACTGGGAGCATCCAAAGGTGAGAGAAAAAAAAAAAGAAAGGAAAATCTGATGTAATTCCAGGTGCCAAATAAAATCCTGGGATCATTATCAGGATTGGGAGAGGCAGGAAAATTCCACCAAGGAGCACCTTTCCCTACCAGAGGAGTATTTAGATTTTGAAACTTTTTACTGGTTAAAAAAAAGTCTCAAAATTCCAAACACAACCAATAAAATCTGGGAAAAAATAGAAATAATTTGAGAATAGAAATAATTTCAGACATTCCCATAAAAAGGTGGATTTGGAATATTTTGTTTGGATACAAGGTTGTTTTTCCAACTTTTTTTTTATCCATAGATTATGGAAATAAGAATGGATTTCATCCTGCAGTGCAGAAATTGGGGTATTTGGAGAATTCCAGGCCTCATTAAAGCATTTTTCCCAAACATTGGGAAGGGATTCTGGGCTCCAGCAGAGCTGGATTTATGGAGCAGGAATTTGCACAGACAGACAAGGGCATTCCTGATCAAATTAAAGAATTCCCAGGAAAACTTCTCCAGGAAATATCCCCTCCCCTTTCTGTGAGTTTGGGGGAAAAAATGCCCAATTTCCCAATTTCCCAATTTCCCAGGTCCAATATTTGGGAATGGGATATTCCCTGCGGAGTGGAAGGGGTGTTCTCACAGCAGCACTGGATTGGGATTTGTTAATTATTTAGGAATTCTAGACAAGCTTTTAGCACCTTAAAAACGGGATAAGGACTCTATAAATTATGTAATATTTGTAATATACGTAACCTTCATAATTCCAAATTGTGCCGAGGGGAAACATAAAAATTTCCATGAAAAACAAGAATTTTCCCAAATAACTGTGCAGAGTTAGACTTAATTTTTTCCAAGATAAATTTGTGGAGCATGGAATTGGTTTGACTAAAAAATTAAGGATTTTTTTTTTTTTTTGAGTGATGCCAATTTGGGTTTGGGGTTTTTTTTTAATGACAACTCATCCCTGCTGCCCTTGATCCCACAATGTCCCAGAATCCCAGTGGATATTCCCACAAAGTCATGGTGTCCTGGCTGGAGCTGCCTGTGCCTCCAAGGGAAATAATTCCCTTTGTCCCTGTTCCTTTTTAGTGCTGGAATGTTGAGCACAGAAGTGTTGGACAGAGCTCGATCCCATCACAAACCTCTTCCCCAAGGTCATGGAATTGTTCTGGGAGCATGGCACCAATTCTGGAATATTCCCTAAAAAACTTCCCCAAAACTGAATTCCTCAGGACTTGATTTCTTGATATGCTACAAGCCATTGTTTTTTCAGCAATATATAAAGATTTACAGGGAATTTGGGATTCAAGGCAGGAAAACGCCCTCCCAGTGCTTCCTTTGTCCCAAATCCTGAGCTGCAGGACTTGGTCTCATGTGGAAGAGGAGAAGGATTTAATCACTGAGGAGACAAAGCAACTTATTCCCTTTCTCACAAAATTCCCATATTTTCCTGAGGAAAAACTGGGAATTTTGTGAGGAGAAGGATCCAGGGAGAGCTCAGAGCCCCTGGCAGGGCCTGAAGGGATCCAGGAGAGCTGGAGAGGGACTGGGGACAAGGCATGGAGGGACAGGACACAGGGAATGGCTGCCACTGCCAGAGGGCAGGGCTGGATGGGATCTTGGGAATTAGGAATTCCTGGCTGGGATGGAATTTCCAGAGCAGCTGTGGCTGCCTCTGGATCTCTGGAAGTGTCCAATGCCAGGTTGGACATTGGGACTTGGAGCAACCTGGGACAATGGAAGATGTCCCTGCCCATGGAATGGGATTTAAAGTCTGTCCTAATCCAAACCATTCCAGGATTTTGGGACTCCCTGACTCTGGGATTGTCTGCTCCGAATTCCTGCCAAAAAGAGATCCCACAAAGCTCCTTGTTGTTTCCCAAAGGACAATCCTTTATCCCAAAGGGCAAAGAAATCCTCCTGTGCCTTGCAGTGTTTATCCCTCATGGGATATTTACTTTCTGGCACCAAACCAATTCCCAGCTAATTTTTGAGGATCTGAACTCCCAGTATCCACCAGCTCCAACACCACCACCGGATCAATCCACCTACTTTGACCGAAGCCGGGTTAAACTCCACTTCTTTTTTGGGCTCTGGTTCTGCTGGTTTAGGCGCTGGCTTGGGTTCTTCCTTCTTAGGCTCGGCCTTCTTAGGCTCAGGCTTCTTGGGAGCCATGGCTGGTTTGGGAAGGAGAGAAGGAGAGGGTCGGAAAGGCAGGAGAGAGGAGCTGCTGCAGGGAGAATCCCGGGCTCGGGTGGGTCTTTATCCCCTCTGGAAGTGGCACATTGTCCCTCCCCGACCTGTCACATGCCACGGCTCACAATGGGGCCAGGGCTATAAAAGGACAAGACTGGCCCCGGCTATTTTGGATCCTGCCTTGGATCCTGCCCTTGGATGCAGCATTGTTCCCAATTAACACTTCCATGGAAAAGAGATTTTGGGGAGGGGGGGGAGTTTAGGCTGAGCCTGGCGCCGGCTCAAACACGTTTGCTGTGCAGGGACGAGGGGGAGGCTGGGTTATGATCCAGGTGCTCCCGTGGGTTTGATCCATGCCAGGGTGACATTCCCAGCTCCTGGATGACATTCTCAGCTCCTGAGTGACATTCCCAGCTCCTGGGTGACATTCCCAACTCCTGGATGACATTCTCAGCTCCTGAGTGACATTCCCAACTCCTGAGTGACATTCCCAGCTCCTGGATGACATTCTCAGCTCCTGGGTAACATTCCCAACTCCTGGGTGACATTCCCAGCTCCCGGGTGACATTCCCAGCTCCTAAGTGACATTCCCAACTCCTGGGTGACATTCCCAGCTCCTGGGTAACTTTCCCATCTCCTAAGTGACGTTCCCAGCTCCCGGGTGACATTCCCGGCTCCCGGGTGACATTCCCAGCTCCCTTTCCCAGGCTGGATGCCCCGCTGGCCTTTGTCACGCCGAGATAAGCCCGGGTTTATATTTAGAGCTGAGGATGCGGCTTTAGGGAAGCTCAGGCATCCCCACGGTGTCAGCTGGCCCAGGCAGAATTCCTGTCTCGGATCACACGCTGCCCTTCTCCTGGGAAGGGACCCAAAAACCAGGATTGCTTGGAGGAAAAAGCATCCCAGAGCAGGGAAAACACGGCCACACAGGGAAGGGGCAGCACTGGAAGTGCATCCCCAGGGCTGGCATTTTCCAGACCTTTTTAGGGACTCGAGTGCCAAATTCCTGTCCCAAGGGCCGAGATAAGAGCGTCCATTCTGAGCTTTCCTGATCCCAGCCTCACTTGGATTGGATAACTCTTCCCCTCAAAGCAGAATGCAGGGAATAATTCCCAGATTTACCCCGTTTTCCCAGGATGTTTTCCATTTCCAGGTCATTTTTCTACACCAGGAGGACCCTTTGACACAAGGGCACGTGCACATTCCTGGGATTATTTTTATTTTCCCAAAAACCTGGAACAAAGCAGCCACCCACCAAATCACAGTGTATTTGTGAGGGGATCCAGGCTGGAATTCCAATAAATATCAATTAAATCATAAATCTCTCGGAGTTCCTTTTGATGTCATCCTGGATATCCACAATCCAAACCCCTTTAAGCTGCCTTTCCTGGCTCTGCTGCTGGCTGGATCCCCTCTCTTCCCAAATTTTTCCTTCAGATGGCAAAGCCTGGCCAGAAAGGTTTTCCTGCAGGTTTCTCTTTCCCATTTTCTGTCCCATTTTCTGTCCCAACAGGAATTAGCACAGGAAAGTTTCTGGTGATCCTGCTGCTCAGAAGGGATCCCTGCAAATTCTGCATGCTGCAGATATCCCTGGAAGGAAACAGAGCCACGGGATCACTGAATCCATGGAATAGTTTGGGTTGGAAGGCTCCGGTAAGGTCATTTATCCCATGCCAATGGACACCTTCCATTAGACCAGAGTATTCCAGCCAGGAATACTGGGATAACTACTGGGAAAACTCCCAGGGATTGGGAGAAAATATTAGAAATAACAGAAATAATTCCTTGTTTTCATGTCCTGGGAAAGTTTTCCCTCTTTAATTCCTGCTTTGGAATGAGTTGTGACTGGAGAACTGGGGGAGCTTTTACAGATCCCAAGAAATCCCAGGGATTTATTTCACCATGTTCACTATAAACTCCTCAATCCACATTTCTGGGATCAGCACAGATCCAGGGAATTTTGGATTCTGCTCATTTAGAGCAGCAAAATTCCAGTGAAAGAAAATTAATTTGGGATCTGGGACAGGTTTTACACATTTTTGGGCCACATTCCCAAGTGGAAAATAGCCCTGGAAAATATCAGGCCATTAAGATGCCAGCTTGGGATCATCACCTCCACCTCTCTAGATAAGAAGAACCCAGAAAAACCAGGAAAAACGGAATTTCCCTTCTCTCCCAAATCCCACAAATCAGCCACTCTTGGGAGGTTGAAGGGGTTGGTTTGGGATTTTTTTTTTCCCCCCCTCAGCTTCTTCCTGCTAAAAAGAAATAATAGGAAAGATGGTCCAGAAAAAAGGCTGGAAATCACCTCACTTGGATTTTCAGGAAAAATTCCGGATTATCCACCATTTTCTCAGTAATATTTTTATATATTTATGGTAAAGAATATTCAGGAAAGATCCTCTGCACTTCTGTCAACATCAAAAAGTTCTCATATCCAGACATTTTATGGGAAGTCACTTCTGCTTGGGTTGGAAAATTCTGGATAAAAATCCCGGTTAAATCCTTTGGGATTTGATTCTGTTTCCTGTCTGTTCCTCTTCTAAACCCAGGGCAATTCCATGGATTTTGGGGGAGTTCCTTGGTGAAATTCTGTGGATGGCCAAAATCCCTGAGCAGATCATGTGGATTTCACAGGAAACAGGAGGGCAGGGATAGATGGGATTGGGGAATAAATCCCAAATCCTTCCCTGGGAATGCTTGTCCCTGGATCCCTGGAAAGGTTGGATAAGGCTTGGAGCCCATGGATTGGAAGTTGATCCAAGATTTCTGAAGTTCATCTTGATTTAAATATCCAAAATCCACCCAAACCAGGGAAGCCCCTGATGGATTTTTAATCCCTGCAGGAACCAAACTCCTGCTTGAACCAATTCCATGGATTAAAAATCCAAGATATTCCAATGCCCTGCAAATCCTTCTGCCAACAGCCAAATCTTTTCCTACATCCCTCATCCATCTCTTCCAGGAAGATCCCTGGAATCCCAGCAGCTCCCAAAAAAGCCCCCAAAATCCCTTTTCCTACAAATGGAATTGGAGTGGAGATTCCTCCTCAACTTTTCTGTGCCAAGAAGTTTTTCCAGAGTCCCACAGAAGAAGCTGGGATAGCTGGGAATTCTCTAAAATTCCCTGGATCCTCGGAGTAGGATAAGTTTCTCCAGGACTCAGCAAGACATTTGCCACAAAACTCAAAAATGAACCCAAAACCCAACTGGATTGAAGGACCAAAAAAATTAGGATTGAGGTGAAAACAAAACATTCCAGGCAAAACCCTGATCACTGAAATTTGGGAATGCTGCCACATGAGCCTTGGCAAGTCTGGCTGTCATTTGGAATGGAATTCTGGAATGTCTGCTGGAATCAGGGAACAGCCCAGGTTAGAAGGGACCTCCAAATATCTGGAGCCACATTCCATGGAAAAAGGGCCTGGATGGGATTATGTCCCAATTTCCCTCCTTTTCCTGCATTTTGCCACACTCCCCCTCAGATAAAGCAGGTGGAAAGGGAATGTGAACCCCCTTTTTCCAAGGAAAACGAAAAGCTGGGAGAAGTGACCAATTCCCATGGAAGATTGTTGTGGGCTATTAAAATTCAATTATTTGGGGCAAAAAAAAAATATTTATCAGTTTCCAGATGTTGGATTTCTCCCCCTCTGGAATGTTTTGGGATTTCTGTTCGAAATAATAATTAAAAAAAAAAAAAAATCAAATTATTTGGGATTTTTAACTCCAATTCTCCCTTCCAAAACATCCCTGGAAGGTCTCCAGACATCTTTAAACGAGAGCTTGACACGTCAAAGATGTTCCCATTCCAACCAAGAATTGTTGTGCAACTTTTCCCACCAAGGAATTCTGCCCTTGGAATTGGGAGATGGCCACAGCTTGAGGCCTTCCCCAGAGAGCATTTAAAAAGTGTTTTTAGAAGATTTGCAACCCAAAAACGAGGAATTTTTTTTTTTTTTGGGATTCTCCAGGCCCAGATGTTCGTGACAGATGTTGGATGAGGAAAACCAGCTCCAAACCACATCTGCTCCTCACTCTTTAGCAAACCCAGTCAAATGCAGAAATTCCAAGCTTTCCAAAAGGTTTTGGCATTTCCAGGATAATTGTGGAAGAGAAATTCAAAATAGTTTAAAAATAAAAGGGAAATGATCTCTAAAAAATAAAAAAGAAAGGAAAACCAGATGGGGAATTCAGAAGAAATTTCAATTTCTCTCCCAATTTTTTGTCAGATCTTCCATCCCTGCCGGAAAGGAAAGGAAAGGAAAGGAAAGGAAAGGAAAGGAAAGGAAAGGAAAGGAAAGGAAAGGAAAGGAAAG
>VWZS01002964.1:170364-222855 GCA_013397075.1 Rhabdornis inornatus | reverse complement strand
ATTCCTTCCCAATTTCTGGGATCAGGACAGCACACATCAGCTCCTCCCTGGGACAAGAAAAGAAGGATCAAAAAATTCGACTCCAAAATGTCTTTTCTGTAGAAAATGCAACATTAAAGATACCAAACAAAATCCAAGGAAAAATGTGCTCTTCCTCATGAAGCCATGTGGGATTTAATGGAAAATGAGTTTCTGGATATAAAAAATGGCAGCAAAAAATTCCAAAAGCCTAAAATAAAAAAAAAACCCAAAGGGATCCTTCAGGGGTTCATTGTTAATAATATATAAATAATAATAAATAATATATTAAATACATTTATATAATATAGAAATAACAATAAATAATGTATTACTAATATCTAAATGATTAATCATTAAAATTATTAATTAACAAATTTTTTGCACACTTCACTATAGTCTATTTCTGTTAATTACAGACTTCTATTCCCTTCAGAAAATTATCCGGGTCCTCCTCCTGTTTTTTCTCAAAGATATTTAAAATTCCAGCTGTATCCATAAACATGGATCCCTTTGCAGCGATTGTCCAAGGAATTCACAATTTTTTATTGTGATTGGAATCCTGGAATTCCCTTGAGGTTGCAGCAGGAACCACAATTCCAGCTTTTATCACGATCAGATACCGGGGGGAAAAGGGAATTTTAAAATTATGGGGGAAAAAAAGGGATAAAACATCAAAATGAAGCCTAAATATAACTGGGAAGAGGAGAAAAAAAAGGGAATGGGGAAAACTCCCACGGGAATGTTTTAAAAGTAAATTTCCTTCATTTCCTCGGTGTTGATGCTGTCCCGTGTTTGAACAAGGNAGAAAAAGGAAAAAGACACAGAAATAAAGTGAAAAAAGGGAATTTCCACCTGGATGAAAACTCCTGCTCCCAAATTCCATGGGGTTCTTGCCCAACGTTATCCGTGTTTCCTATAGGAATTTTAGCTCCCAAAAAACCCCAATTCCTGCCTTTCACCCAACTCTTCAGCTGCTCTAAAGCAGCCACTTCCAAATCTTCCAGGGGAAAATGCTGATTTATCCCAGCTGTGGATACGGAGCAGGATCAGAGATTTTCCAGCACAATTCACCCATTCCTTCCCAATTTCTGGGATCAGGACAGCACACATCAGCTCCTCCCTGGGACAAGAAAAGAAGGATCAAAAAATTCGACTCCAAAATGTCTTTTCTGTAGAAAATGCAACATTAAAGATACCAAACAAAATCCAAGGAAAAATGTGCTCTTCCTCATGAAGCCATGTGGGATTTAATGGAAAATGAGTTTCTGGATATAAAAAATGGCAGCAAAAAATTCCAAAAGCCTAAAATAAAAAAAAAACCCAAAGGGATCCTTCAGGGGTTCATTGTTAATAATATATAAATAATAATAAATAATATATTAAATACATTTATATAATATAGAAATAACAATAAATAATGTATTACTAATATCTAAATGATTAATCATTAAAATTATTAATTAACAAATTTTTTGCACACTTCACTATAGTCTATTTCTGTTAATTACAGACTTTTATTCCCTTCAGAAAATTATCCGGGTCCTCCTCCTGTTTTTTCTCAAAGATATTTAAAATTCCAGCTGTATCCATAAACATGGATCCCTTTGCAGCGATTGTCCAAGGAATTCACAATTTTTTATTGTGATTGGAATCCTGGAATTCCCTTGAGGTTGCAGCAGGAACCACAATTCCAGCTTTTATCACGATCAGATACCGGGGGGAAAAGGGAATTTTAAAATTATGGGGGAAAAAAAGGGATAAAACATCAAAATGAAGCCTAAATATAACTGGGAAGAGGAGAAAAAAAAGGGAATGGGGAAAACTCCCACGGGAATGTTTTAAAAGTAAATTTCCTTCATTTCCTCGGTGTTGATGCTGTCCCGTGTTTGAACAAGGAGAGGGGAGATCCAAAGGGAACAGGGAGCCCCTTTTTTTTTGGGATGCCACAGGTGGAACATCGATGTCACATCCCAAAATACTCTCCTGCCTTTTTCATGGAGTGGAATTTAGGCTCTGGCTGTGACGCTCCCACCTTCCATCCCTGTGGGGCTGTAACCCAACCTGAGCCACCAGCTCGGGAACAATGGACACGCAGGAACGCCGGGAATGTGCCGGGATCAAGGGCTGAAATCCTGGGAATGCTCTTGGCTGGAGCAGCCTGGGAGGTGTGGAAAGAGCCGAGCTCTGGAACACGATTCGGGAACATCCAAAGGTGCCCCTGGGTCGGCCTGGGGTGAACCGGGAATGTGATCTCGTGGTCAGGAATTCACACCCAGGATTTGCCCCAGGCTGGATTCCAGGTTACTTTTGTTTCTCTGCCTCGCTTCCCACCTTATTATCCCCTTATTCCTTTTCTTTCCCTCATTTCTGAAGGATTTTGGGATCTTTTTTAATAAGGCATTCACCAAACAGCATTTTAATCCTGACATCCAATTAAAATTCCACTGTCCTTCAAAATCCATCCCTTCCCCCTTTTTAAATGTATTTTTCCCTCTCTCTTTCCCCTTTCTTCCAGGAGAGATTTCCCACATCCAGTCTCCAGGAGCTGGAATAACATTTGGATCCATACCAAGGACTAAGGATTGCATGAGGTCTGGGACAGCTCAGCTGATCCACCTTTAACATCCACGGAATTTCATTTGGGAAAAGGAGGGCAAAGATTTATGGGAGCTGGAAAGTTGCCTGTCATGAGCCAGTTCTGTTTGAGGAGGGTGATCCAAGGCATGGAGCAGCTTTCCTGTGAGGAAAGGCTGGAAAAATTGGGAATGTTCACCTGGAGAGGGGGAGGATCCAGGGAGAGCTGGAGAGGGACTGGGGACAAGGCATGGGGGGACAGGACACAGGGAATGGCTCCCACTGCCAGAGGGCAGGGATGGATGGGATATTGGGATGGAATTCCTGGCTGGGATGGAATTCCCAGAGCAGCTGTGGCTGCCCCTGGATCCCTGGAATGTCCAAGGCCAGGCTGGATGGGGCTTGGAGCAGCCTGGGATGGTGGGAGGTGTCCCTGCCATGGCAGGCGATGGGATCGGATGATCCTTAAGGTCTTTTCCAACCCAAACCATTCTGGAATTCTCTGAGTCTGTTCTTAATGTGCATTTTTCCCCAGGGAATCCAGTGAGGATCACTGCCCTCTCCAGGGATCATTCAAACCTTTCCTTTGGCCCAGGGACAGCAGGGATAACGATGGATACCCTTCACCTCCAGGACTCTTCCCTCATCCCCACAATCCTCCTCGTTATTCCCACGTGGATGGAGTTTGTTCATCGACCTGGAATCAACGATCCCTGGGGCTCTTTCCCAATGGATCCTCCAATCCTGGCCCTCTGAAATGCCATCATTTGGCAGAGTGTGGATGGCTGGGAAAGAGCATCAGAGCTTCTCTGGAAAACTGTGCTGGAGCTTCACCATGCCCAGAATAAGGAATTCCTTCCTAATATCCATCCAAACCCACTCTCCTTCCATTTAAAGACATTCCCACTCATCCCAGCACTACCTATCCTTATACAAATTCCAAATGGGCCAATCCAAGACCTGCTGAAGTTGAAATTTTCTCTGGGAATCAAGCACAGACCATGGATTGCTGC
The DNA here is from genome assembly GCA_013397075.1 of Rhabdornis inornatus. Classification (NCBI taxonomy): domain Eukaryota; kingdom Metazoa; phylum Chordata; class Aves; order Passeriformes; family Rhabdornithidae; genus Rhabdornis; species Rhabdornis inornatus. The sequence goes on along the minus strand of VWZS01002964.1, from coordinate 219,247 downwards.
TAAATCCATGGCTCAAAGCACACAAAACTCCGTTCGCAGTGCTTGTTAGGAAAGCTTAACCTGCGCTCCATCTTCCTGCTGAAATGTTTGGAAAAACTCCGTGTCTGGATGAATCCCGGGTGCTGGAATCTGTCTGATGGAAAACCTGGGCCTGCTGGGAAGCTTTAAGCTGAGTTTACACAAAGTTCTGTCAGGAAAAGCAGGGATGTCGTTTTTCCTGCCTTGGGATTGGATGGTCACTCAGGATGTTGAAATTCCCACTAGGAATCGGAACTAATCCCGCCTGTCATTCCCACAGCTGTGAAAATCTGGGGTTTTCCTTTCCAGTCACAGCCAAGAAGGAGTAAATCCCCACAGCTCCATTGCCCCTGGCCAGTTTTTTTGGGATTTCAGGCCTGTCCATCGATTTTCCATCCCTTTATCCAGCCCTTGTTCCCATACCCTGATCCCTGTTGCTGCTCGGTTGGAAATCCCTTACAGCCATATGGAAGAAACAGGAGGAAAAAAAAAAACCCAAAAAGCATCAAATCCCAAATAAATATCCCTAAATATAGTCAGGGCCAGCTGGGTTTAATTAGGATTGTCCCAAGGCAGCCATCCCAAAAGCTATTGGAGCAGGGATTTCTGGCAGGAGCCACGGAGCTGCCAAAATCCACCCGGGTTTATTGGATCCCTGCAGCAGAATCCCATCCCTGTGGAACACAAGGATGGAACATTCCAGACATTTTTTGTCCCCTGAGAGGCAGAGTTTGGGATGCAGTGGGAGAAATTCCTGTCATCTGATCCCAAAGATCTGGTGATCCTGAAAGCGAGCTGGGCTCAGGAATCGAGGTGACCTCATTGGAGGAGTTTTCCATGAGGTCCACGGAACCAATCCTGAGGTTATTCCAGCATTTTCCATTTCCTGACCACCCAAGGCGTGGTGCAGTGGGGCAGGGACTGGCACCAGCCGTGCAGCCAGCTAGGTCCAGGTTCCCTGGGAAGTTTTCATCCATGGGATCCAGGTTTTCTCATGGAAACAGCATTCCAGACTGGGATAACTCTGAATTCCACATTCCAAAATCCATGAGCCAGAAGGGCTGGGACCAGTGGGGCAGGGACTGGTACCAGTACAGCCACGTAGGCTGCCACTGGTCCAGGTTCCCTGGGAAGTTTTCATCCATGGGATCCAGGTTTTCTCATGGAAACAGCATTCCAGACTGGGATAACTCTGAATTCTCTCCGTGAGGGACTCAGCTTCCTGCAGGAGCAGAGGGGACTGGAATGAGCCAGGGGAGCCCAGAGTAGGGATTTTTCCCTGATTTCTTGGAAAAGCCAAGGAGAAAGGAAAGGAGGCCAAATCAGGCCCATCCAGGCGGATCAGGAGCTATTTTTATTCCCAGGATCAGGAATATTCCAGCTCAACTTCTTCCACCACCAGTGAGAGATGAGAGGTAAGGAATGATCTTCCATAACCTCCACTGGTCCGTCTTGGAATGCCTTGGAGCCATCCCAGCTCCACCTGGAGGCTGAGTTGATTTATCCATGGTTTTTTCCCAGCTCGAATTGGGTTTTCCTCGTGGGAATTCCAAATGGGCCAATCCAAGACCTGCTGAAGTTGGAATTTTCTCTGGAAATCAAGCACAGACCATGGATTGATGCTAAACCACGTGTCAGAGTTTTTCCAACTGGCATTTGGGATATCTCCATATTCCAAAGGTTCTGGCAGATCCCATTTCCCCATGGCCCCTCCTGTGCTGGGAATTGTTCATCCCACAACTCAGCTCCTGTATCCCATCACTCAAACAGCTGGGAAGCATCCCTGGAAACTGAGAGGAAGTCCTGGAGAGTCACCATGTCCTTGGGAGAGTTTGGCTGTCCAAACTGGAACTGGAATTCCTTCCCAGCCTTGTTCTTCTGGATAAAAGTGCATCCAGCTGTTTCGATTCCCAGTTTGAAGTTCATGTTCCTGCATCCCAGATGGGATAATGCTGTCATTCCTTACTCCAGGCAAAGCCATTAAATTTCCTGGGTTTTTATTCCATGGGGTATTCCTGGGAAAAAATTAAAGTCATCCTTTCAGCTTGTGCTGGAATAATCCAAAGCCCAGAGAAACACATGGAATTGCACATGGAATTCCAGGCGTTTTTCACACCTGGCAGAAATCCATCACTGTAACGTTATTCCAACAGCCAGGGGATGTTTGCAAACAAAAATCCCTGGGGATTCCACTTTTCCATGCCAGGAGAGCACTCAGCATGGCAGGAATTCCCCAGAATCCAATGGAAGGAAATCCCAGCGGATGAAAAATGGAAGGGTGGGATGGGAACCAGTTTGAGCTGGGCAGTATCCCCACCTATTCCCTCATTAAAACAGGAGAAAAATCAACCTTCACCGTGTTTATCCCATTTTTTCCAGAGTGTTTCCTCCTCTCTTTTTTCCCTCGGTGTTTTTTTTAGCAGATTTTGGGAATGAGGCCCTGCTGGGAGCTCCTGGATCCCAGGGAGTGTTTATTTAAGGCAGTTAACTTCCATAAAACACGTTATTCCCGCTGCAGGCAGCCTGGTTGTGCCTAGAAAAGCTCAGCAGCTCCTTCCAAGAGAGGAAAATCCAAGGATGGAGAGGTCCAGGCAGCTCCAGCAGGGCGAGGACAAAATTCCCAGCCCCGATGTGACACCAGAGTGATTCAGGAATGAGTGAAAATTGCTGGATTATCCATTTTATTGTGGAATCAGGGAATGCTTTGGCTTGGAAGGTTAAAAGTCAACAGGGACATGTCCCACTATCCCAGGGTGATCCAGCCTGGCTTGGGACACTTCCAGGGATCCAGGGGCAGCCACAGCTGCTCTGGGAATTCCATCCCAGCCCCTCCCCACCCTCCCAGCCAGGAACCCCTTCCCAATATCCCATCTAAACATTCCCTCTTTCACTTTGAAGCCATTCCCTGTGTCCTGTCCCTCCATCCCTTGTCCCCTTCAGGCCCTGCAAGGGGCTCTGAGCTCTCCCTGGAGCCTTCCCTTCTCCAGGTGAACATTCCCAATTTTCCCAGCCTGGCTCCATCCTTTGGATCAGTATCCCCGAGGGAACAGCAGAGAATTCCAGGCACAGGTTATGCAAAGTTATGGAGGCCAAGGATGAAGCAGCCTTAAAGCAGGGCTTTGAAACGGGCTGGCAGCTGTGGAGGCTTAAAAATATCCTGGGGATGGCCTCGGGATCCTCTTACAACGCCTGGGATGGAGAGAATTACCCGGGCTGGGAGTGTGGGAGGGAAAAGCCAGAGGGAAAAAATCCTGGGAGATGTAAAGTCCTTAATGAGCTGTTTACAAGGGATCGCGTCCTGGGGCTCTGCTCACAAATCCCGCCCTCAGGATTAACGGCTCCTTAATCCAGGCTGAGCTTTCAAGGAACAAAGCTCAGCCCTGCCTCGCCTCAAGGGGAGAAGCCGATGGGTGTTCCCCGGGATTGGCTCCTGATAATCAACAAACTCGGGATAAAGCCCTTGGGATGGGAAATGGAGGTGTGAAACAGAGGGATCAGCCCCGGCTCTTCCCTGAATTTTCCCCATTTTCCCTTCCCTGAATTCCCTCATCTTCCCTTCTCTGAATTCCCCCCCATCTTCCCATCCCTGCATCTCCCCCTGTCTTCCCTTCCCTGGATCCCTGCATCTTCCCTTCCCTGAATTCCCTCATCTTCCCTTCTCTGAATCCCTCCTGTCTTCCCTTCCCTCAATTCCCCCCTGAATTTCAATCCCTGAATTTCCCCCATCTTCCCTGAATTCCCCCCATCTTCCTTTCCCTGGATCCCCCCTGTCTTCCCTTCCCTGGATTCCCCCTGAATTCCCATCCCTTAATTATCCTGAATTCCCCCATCTTCCTTTTCCTGAATTTCCCCTGAATTCCCATCCCTGAATTTCCTCTGAATTCCCTTCCCTGAATTTCCCCCATCTTCCTTTTCCTGAATTTCCTCTGAATTCCCTTCCCTGAATTCCCCCATCTTCCCATCTCTGCATCCCCCCAATCCCATTCCTTGGGATCCCTCAAACACCCACTGAAACTTTGGGAAAAGCAGGGTTGGATCGTTGTTTGGGATGCAAACCAGGAAACCCTAAAAGGAATCAGTGGAGTGGAGGACAGGGATGAAGATGGAAACACTTCAGGATGCAGGGAAATCTATTTGGGAAAAAGCTCAGAAAATTCCCATTAAATTCAGAGTTACCTGCACAGTCCAAAAGGGAACGATGGGATAAGGGATATTTTCACTAATATCCAGGATTCTTTGTGGGAAGGTGAAGGATTCCCTCTCTCTGCATTTCCTGGGAATAAAACACATTAATAAAGGCCAAAGCACCTCATTTTCTTATCTGTGGAGACGAGGTGACTCTAATTAAGCAATTTTAATTAAAAGTTGGGATTTTTTTACATTACCAGGATGAGGGAGTGTGGGTAATGTTGGAATAAGAGTCCAAGTTCCACAAAAACTGGGAGAAAGTGGCCAAGTTTTGTTTAGTGACCATTCTTCCACAGGAGAAAAGAGAATTCTTGGGATTGGGGCTTTCCTAGAGGGAAGAAAATTGAAAAGAAGTTTGTGGTCTCACCCTTAAACTCTAAGGGGAGGATCCATTGTGTGGATAAAACAGGAACCAGGTGGGAAACAGGAATTCCCAGGCAGGAAAACTGAAATTCCAGGTGCTGTCCATAAAGCAGGATTGAGATCCCCGTGTTGCCCTTGGGATCCTTCCACTCCTTGAGCACCAGAAGTGCTGAGATGGATAAAATTCCTAAATCCCAAATATTGGCAATGGCAGAGCACTTTCCTGGACTGTATTCCAAGTCTGGATTTGACAAACTGGGAGAATCTTCCCAGAAAAGCCCCAGAAGCACCCCAGGCTTTGGTTCACCTTTTGTCTTACAGATATTTCCATGGAACTCTGGAATTTCAGAGCTTCTCATTCCTGGTTTGGGAATGTGTCCCAAAGGAGACATTTAAAGGAGAGAATTGCCAAGGAATCATGGAATGGTTTGGGTTGGAAAAGATTTTAAAGCCCATCCAGTGCCACCCCTGCCATGGGCAGGGACACCTCCCACTGTCCCAGGGTGATCCAGCCTGGCCTTGGACACTGCCAGGAATCCAGGGGCAGCCACAGCTGCTCTGGGAATTCCATCCCAGCCAGGAATTCCTAATTCCCAATATCCCATCCATGCCTGCCCTCTGGCAGTGGGAGCCATTCCCTGTGTCCTGTCCCTCCATGCCTTGTCCCCAGTCCCTCTCCAGCTCTCCTGGAGCCCCTTCAGGCCCTGCCAGGGGCTCTGAGCTCTCCCTGGATCCTTCTCCTCTCCAGGTGAACATTCCCAGCTCTCCCAGCCTGGCTCCAGCCCTGCAGCAGCTCTGGATCTCTCCAGCAGCTCCAGGTCCTCGTGCTGTTGGATCCATGGCAGCTCTGCAGGTGGGGTCTCACCTGAGCAGGGCAGAGGGGCAGAATTCCCCTTTTCCTGCTTCCCAAGATGTGGGATCACCCCAGGACACCTCCAGATTTCGGGGCTGCTGGAGCACCAGGTCAGGGCGTGTCCATTCCTCACCCAGCAGCTCCCAGACCTCCTCCAGGGGTTTTTCCCAATCCCTTTATCCCTCTGCTTCGGCTGATTCCAGGGATTGTCCCAATGTGAGTGCAGGACAAGAAAACAGATCCCTGTTAATTCCCTGCCGTCACCAGGGGCACATCCCAGTTTTAACAGACACCATTCCCAGCTGGAGCTGGATTTTCCAAAGGTTTTTGCACAACTTCAGCTCCTCAGGCTCTGAATTTTGATCCAAGGATTTCTTTCCTGTTCTGCTCCTGTGTGGAAAGAGCAGGAAGTTTTCTCCATTTGTTCCTCTGGTTTGGTGTGGAAAACCAGGAGATTTTTTGGTTGGGAATGTCGGTGGGAAATGAGCCCAGGCATGGAACAAACTCCATGCCCAAACCACTGGGTGGGAATCCAGGGCTAAGGAACTTTCTGTCAATAAGGATTTGTTTCCTCCCTTTGCTCTTCTGAATTCAAGTCTGAGCCTCCAGATCCTCCATTATGATTAGGAATTATCTCTGGGAATATTTCCCTTATCTCAAGCACATCTCAAACACAATTTATCCAGGCTAATCCCTGGAATAGCTGGGATTCCGGCCGGCCAACATTTCGGGGTCTAAATTTAGAGCAGATAAATCCTCTGCTCTGTGTCCCAGCAGCTGGAAAGCCATAAATAAAGCAGGGACATTCTTTGGAGTGACAGCTAAAAACCCCTTAATGTGATTTATTTTTTAAAATTTATTTTTATTTTTATTCTTTTTTGTTTAAATTATTTTTATTTTAATTTTTATTATTTTTATTTCTATATTTTTATTTACATTTTTACCATTGATATTTTTCTTATTTACCATTTTTTTATCTGTTGCATTTAGATTTCTTTATTGCTCCGAATGCACGAATCTACTCACGATGATTTTTTCCAAGGGTGATTTTCTTGGATTTTCCTGCCTGTCTCCAGGCTCCCCCAAACCCTTCTCCCAACCTCAGGGAAGTTGAGGCTCACACTTTAATTTGGCCCAAGCCAGGGTCCTTCCAAGGCATCCCAGAAATAGCAGTGGGAAGGAACAGAACCTGCTCCTCAGAGCCAGCCACGGCCTTCCCTCCTCATTCCAGGTTGGATAAACTCTCTCCTTATTTCAGAGTCATTCCCAGCCAGGGATCACAAAAATTCCATCACATAAAGGGGAGTTCAAAGGGTTTTTACCTGGCCTGGACCAAGCTCCAAAGAGAGATGTCCTCATCCAAATCCACGTAAAGATGTCCTCATAAAAATCCAAATGGAAATGTCCTCATCCAAATCCACGTAAAGATGTCCTCATAAAAATCCAAATGGAAATGTCCTCATCCAAATCCAGGTAGAAGTGCCCAAATCCAGGTAGAAGTGTCCAAATCCAGGTAGAGGTGTCCTCATCCAAATCCAGGTAAAGGTGTCCTCATAAAAATTCAAATGGAAATGTTCTCATCCAAATCCAGGTAGAAATGTCCTAATCCAAATGGAAATGTCCTCATCCAAATCCAAGTGGAGATGTCCCCATCCAAATCCAGGTAGAATTTTCCCCATCCAAATCCAAGTGGAAATGTCCTGATCCAAATCCAAGTGGAAATGTCCTCATCCAAATCCAGGTGGAAATGTCCTCATCTAAATCAAGGTAGGGGTGTCCTCATAAAAATTCAAATGGAAATGTCCTAATCCAAATCCAGGTAGAGGTGTCCTGATCCAAATCCATATGGAAATATCTNCCCCATCCAAATCCAGGTAAAAATATCCTAATTCAAATGGAAATGTCCTAATCCAAATCCAGGTAGAGGTGTCCTGATCCAAATCCATATGGAAATATCTCCATCCAAATCCAAGTGGAAATGTCCCCATCCAATTCCAGGTAGAAGTTTCCCCATCCAAATCCAGATGGAAGTGTCCTCATCCAAATCCAAATGGAAATATCCCCATCCAATTCCAGGTAGAGGCGTTCTCATCCAAATCCAAATGGAAATGTCCCCATTCAAAAATGTCCCCATCCAAATCCAGATAAAAATGTTCCCATCCAAATTCAGGTAGAAATGTCCTCATCCAAATCCAGACAGAGGTGTCCTGATCCAAATCCAAGGGGAAATGTCCCCATCCAAATCCAGGCAGAAGTGTCCCCATCCAAATCCCTACGGAAATGTCCTCATCCAAATCCCTGTTTCCTGGGGAGACTGGAGTGAGGATTCCCGGAATCTTTCATGGCATTCCACAGAACTGTTCCCATCCACAGCCACACCGATGGCTCTGACCTTCAATCTCTTCGCTCCCAGCTCCCAGGGTTTAGGGGCTTTACAGGTTTAGCTTCCCCGACAGAATCCTGAGGAATTCTTTTCCAATTGGAGCAGAGCTTGTTCCTCCTCAGAGGCGTGAGACGTTGTGGAGGAAGCAGGAAGAAAACGATGGATGTTTCCAAAGCCATCTCACCTGGATCACAACAAAGCTTGGAGATGTTCCTGCTCTCACAATCCCTGGACATTTCCACTTGGATTTGGATCGGGACATTTCTATTTGGATTTGGATGAGGACACTTCCATTTGGATTAGGACACATGTACCTGGATTTGGATGGGGACATTTCTATCTGGATTTGGATGAGGACACTTCCATTTGGATTAGGACACATGTACCTGGATTTGGATGGGGACATTTCTATCTGGATTTGGATGAGGACACTTCCATTTGGATTAGGACACATGTACCTGGATTTGGATTGGGACATTTCTATCTGGATTTGGATTGGGGACATTTCTATCTGGATTTGGATGGGGACATTTTTATCTGGATTTGGATGGGGACATTTCTATCTGGATTTGGATGGGGACGTTTTTATCTGGATTTGGATTGGGACATTTTTATCTGGATTTGGATGGGGACATTTCTATCTGGATTTGGATGGGGACGTTTTTATCTGGATTTGGATCAGGATACCTCTCTGGATTTGGATGAGGACATTTCTACCTGAATTTGGATGGGACATTTTTACCTGGATTTGTACGAGGACATTTTTATTTGGATTTGGATCCCTAGAGATCCCACTAATCCTGAGGAGATCAGAGCAGTCCCCTCCCATTACCTGTCCCTCCATGATCCACAGGGCTAAAGAATATCCCAATCCTGAAAAAACCCAGGAATCAGGAACATGGACAGGCCCTACTGGAGCCTCTCAGTGATCCCAGGGTGGGTGATCCCTGTTTTCCCCAAGCTCCCCAAAATCCCAGCGTCCCACCCGTGCAAACAGAGACATCCCTGGGGAGGAGTTAAAACCAGAGCCTGGAATTTCCCTCTGGATTCCTGAAGCCAGCGGGGTGGATCTCCCAAATAACTCCTGCTTGGCCCAACAGCCCCTGTGCTGAGCCCTCAAACCTGACAAACAGCCCGGGCACGGAAAGAAAACACCGGGAACAACGAGGGTACGGAAAACCAGGAAATCCATTGCCTGGATTTAAATAGAGTGGAGTGGCCAGAGCAATTCCCCAGAGCATTCCAGGGCTGCCAGGAATTCACAGAGTGTCCCTGTGGGAGTGGCTGGCAGGGACATGGGGCTGTCACCCCACATCCATCCTGACCTGGCCGTGGTCAGCCTGGAGCATCCACAGGGAAATGCCACACTGGACTTTTCCAGACAACATTCCTTGGTTTTTATTCCCTTTATTTCTGGTTTAGAGCTGAAGCCAACCCAGCATTGTTCCTTCCAAGAAATTCCAGAGGGGGAAAATATTTTAATATTTTACCTGGGCTTAGAATAAGTTTTCCTTCTCTTTTCCTTCCTCCTGTCTCTCCTCTCCTCTGTCCACGTATCCTGAAGTTCCCTTTTCTTCTGCAAGATCCCAGATTTCTTTGAATGGTTGTTTTTTCTCCCTCCCTGCCTAAATCCTGGTTTGGATCCTGGGTTTTTTTTCCACAAATCCTGAGGCTGCAGGACTCACAGATGACAAGTGGCACCATGGAGCTACAGAGCAAGGAAAAGAAAAATGTGTGGAAATATAGGGAATAAATACAGGAATGTTTGGAAATATCTTTTTTAGTGGCACATTTTGCCTAAATCTATTAAAAACCAAACAAACAAACAAACAAAAAAAACACTTGAAGTTCTTGCAGGCAAGAAACTGCCCAAATTCCAATAGGGAAGAGTGGATGGAAAGCACTGGAGATTCATGTGGGAAATTATCCATGGCATGTGCAGGATCCTGAGGGTGATAATTCCTTTTTCCATGGATTTCTGGTGTCTAACACAGGGGTTTTGTCTTTTCCTGTGACTCCATAAGTGCAGAAATCTATAGGTGACCTCTTCCTTTTAGAGGCCTTCCAAACTCCATCTCACACTTCCAAGGAGTGATTTTTCCCAGGTTATCCAGGGGGGACTGGGGTGAGAACCTGACTGGCTTCATCCCACTGCAGCTCCTGGAAAAAGGGAAATTTTTGGGGATTTGAGAGTCCCAGGACTCTGCCTTGGGTTTGGAAGCAATGACAGATCCATCAGCACGAAGAATATGGGAAAATGCTCCAACAAAGCCTTTAAAATACCTCATGGAAAAGCAGAGAATTCCAGAATATTTTGGGTTGGAAAGGACTTGAAAGATTCCCTCATTCCAATGCCACCCCCTGCCATGGGCAGGGACACCTCCCACTATCCCAGGTTGCTCCAAACTTCGTCCAGCCTGGCCTTGGACATTTCTAGGGATTGGTCCACAAAGTTCTCTGGGCAGCCTATTCCAAATAATCCTTGAGAAACCTTGGATTAGGGATGGATCTTTGGGTCTTGGAGAAGAACAGGATCAAATTCCCCTAAATTCAGAGTTTTCCCTTCAGCATCACCAGCTGTCAATGCTGAGGAGGAAGAAGAACAGGGACAAAAAGAAAAAGAGGGGGGGAAAGGAAAAAAAAAACCAGAGTCTGACCCTTTCCTGGTTTTTCCTTCCCATCTTCCAGCAGATCCCATTGGAAGGAGATGATTGTTGCTCTGGGATCACTTTTGAAGGTGTCTGCACATTTCCACTGAGCATTCCCAAAATCCTGCTCAGAATGAGATGGAAAAGTGCAAAATCCCCTTTTGGGGACAACAAAAAGCTGGAGTTGGAGTGGTTTTCCATGGATAGTTGGAAACTGAGTTTTCCATGGATTTCTATCCTCATTTTTCACCTCCAGTGTTTGAGCTGGTAATAATAAAACCTCATATTCCTGTGGGGCCACTTTTAGGGAATTCAAAGGTACTTTTTAACCAGTTTTAGGAAATGAGGGATTGGATCCCAAATCCTTTGCCCTCATCCCCATTTCCCCCCAGTAATTCCAGTTAATTTTGTTTTTCCCTGTTTTTCTTTTGTCAAAAATAGGGAATGGATACGAACCAAAGGGATCATCCCCTGGAAATATTAAATCTCCGCTTTCCATAAATAACTTCAAGGATAGTGGTCAGAATTTCCCAAACTCCAAATCCCTGGAAAATTCTTTGTTCCTCTCGGAACTCAGGAATGGGACAATTCAGCCTGGGATGGCAGCAGGGAATGATGAAGAACACTGGGAATTTTTCTTTTTGGAAGCTTTGTTGTCCAAATATTTTGTTCCCAAATCATAACTAAGCTGCCAGAATCCCATCCACTGATGAGATCCATGGGAAAAGGATTAAATGAGGGAAAAAGTGACTTGGGAGCTGGGACCCAGCTCTGGGAATGTCTCCTCCAAAGTGATGCCAGAGGAAAATATTCCTTAATTTTCCCATGCTCAGATAAATCCTTTCAGTGTGTGCAGAGCATCTCCCAATCCATGTGCTGCTATCCAGGCGCATGGAATGCCAGGGATTGCAATGAAATGTCTGGAAATATCTGTTATCTTCCAAACCTGGAAGCAGAACGGTCCTGGTTTGGAAATTCCCATAAAATCAAATCCTGCCAGTTTCACCTGATGTTATCTGGGCTCCCCAGCAATTAAACATGGAATTGGAAAATGGACATGGAGCCAGCAGAAGGGAATGTTCTTCCTGCCTGGACAGAACCGGATAACCCTATAAAACTCCCGGAATATCTTCTGAGCTCTTTGCCACTCTTTTTTTTATTTAAGGAACTGGAAAAACCCGGATGTTTGAGCATTTTGGATATGAATCCATCTGTGGGGCTCTCCAGGCTCAGGGTGAGGGGATTCTTTTTTGGATGGCCATGGAATGAAAAAAAGGAAACAGGAGGAAAAGGAGGATAAACAGGGCAAATCCAGCAAAATAAAGCTTCACCAAGGAAATTTTATATCAGGAAAAATCCTTCCCTGGGAGGGTGGGGAGGGGCTGGGATGGAATTCCCAGAGGAGCTGTGGCTGCCCCTGAATCCCTGGAAGTGTCCAAGGCCGGGTTGGAGCAGCCTGGGACAGTGGGAGGTGTCCTGACCACAAGGTTTTATCCAGAGGGTGCCGGGAGATCCTGGCAGGTCCCCAGCCCTGGGATGTGACAGCTCAGCTACCACTGGGAAAAACTCCCACTCCTGGTTTAAAGAAACCCCTCCTGCTCCATCCATCCATCCATGGATCCATCCATCCATCCATCCATCATCCATCATCCATCCATCCATCATCCATCATCCATCCATCCATCATCCATCATCCATCCATCCATCATCCATCATCCATCCATCCATCATCCATCATCCATCCATCCATCATCCATCATCCATCCATCCATCATCCATCATCCATCCATCCATCATCCATCATCCATCCATCCATCATCCATCATCCATCCATCCATCATCCATCATCCATCCATCCATCATCCATCATCCATCCATCCATCATCCATCATCCATCCATCCATCATCCATCATCCATCCATCCATCATCCATCATCCATCCATCCATCATCCATCATCCATCCATCCATCATCCATCATCCATCCATCCATCCCTCCATCTCTCCCTTCCTCTCTCCAATTTCCCAGTGCTGCATCCCACTGGAAGGAGCAGCTTTCTCCACAAACCCCAATCCTATTTTAGCACTTGGAGCTGATTCCCTGAAAAAATCCCATCAATTCTGATTTCATTCCAATCAATCCCATTTTTTTTCCTATTCTAATCCAATATCAGCCAGAAAAAAAAGCCTAGGCCTGGTTTTCCTGCTGTTCACCTCCCTTTTTGCTGACAACGCCTCGGAATTCCCTGAAATGCTCTTTCCCTCCTTTCCAGCGGCCGGCTCTCCTGATAAATTCCCTTTCCTTTGTGTGCCGGGCTGTCTCCACCTCGGCCCTTGAGGGGACACTCCCGGAGCAGCGCTCGGAGCTGGCTCCGAGCACAAACCGTGGCGCAGATCCAAGGAACGACGCGGGATCAGAACGTTTTACGCACGTTGGCCTCGTCACCGCCACCCAGAAATCCCAGCCCACGGAGTTGTTTTGCCTCCTTTATTATTTTCCTTGTGGTTTTCTGGCAGCGAAATCCAGAGTGAGCAACCAGAAGTGAAGTTCCACTTCCAGAAGCGGAGCAGAAATGTTGGAATCTCTCAGGGCTGCTGGAGCTTTCCCAAGCTCCTCCCAAAAACTCCCGACTTGTGCTGCTGCTGCTGCTCCAATTTGTCCATACAGCTTTCAACAAATTAAGGACTCATCCTGAGCCAGGAATGGGAATGTGAGGAAAAGAGCCCTGAACTAATTCCTGGGGGTTGGATTCCGAAGCTGGGACAAAGGTGAGAAGAAATTAAAAGCTGAGAAGAAATAAAGGTGTTTTTTCTGGATTTTCTTTCCTGTTTTTTATTCCCTCCTGGATTTCTGGAGCTGTGCATGAAGCACTGAAGGTTCTGCTGTTAATTCCAAGAGGAGAAACTTTTCCCTGCTCTCCTGCATCCCATTCCCACAGGATGACACCGTGATGGTATCGGTGACACATCCCTGACAGGGATCATTCCCATTGCTTTGTCACCACCCTGTGCCTCCTTCAGCATTCCAAAATTTTGGAGAATTAGGGGGGAAGACCCTTCATTTAGGGAGAAATCTTCCTTTAGGTCCTTCTGTAGGAGCTGAGCCTTAAAATTATAAATATTAAAATTACCAAGGTCATGGAATCTTGTCCTGGGTCAGGATTTCCAGGTGTTTTCCTGTGGATTTTCACACCATCTCCTGCTTGGGCAGCTCCTCATGTCCCTGCAAGGTCATTCCCACCAATCCTTTCCCAGCTTCCCACAATTCCTTCCTCCTTCTTCCCACAGAAGTTGCTCCACCCTCAGATGTGCTGGAACTGGGAGTTAATTACTTCCCAAAAATCCTGAGGAGTTTGGGATTAAACCGCAGGCAAATCCTCCTCTGGAGTTTCTAAATTCACCTGGAGAGTTTGGGCAGGGCTGAGGGAGGGGCTGGAGGCCGTGCAGGAGGAATGGAGCTGGGAAAAGCGGCTTTGGCATCCAGGGAATCCTAAAATCACAGAGGCTGGGAAAGATCTCCGGGATCATCGAGTCCAAGCTGTGCCTGATCCCCGAGTGCCACATCCAGGAATTCCTTGGGCACCTCCAGGGGTGGGGACTCCAAACCTCCCTGGGAAATTCCAATACCTCAGCACGTTTTCCATGGAGAAACGATCCCAAATATCCAATTTAACCCTTCCCCGGAACAACTTCAGGCCATTCCCTCTCCTCCTGTCCCAATTCCCTGGGAGCAGATCCCAATTCCCTCTGGCTGCCCCCTCCCGTCCCAGAAGGTCCCCCTGGAGTTCTTTTTCTCCAGGATGAACATTCCCAGATGAGCTCCAAACTCCTCACAACCTGATGCAATCAGAACATCCAGGAGCTGGAATGAGATGATCCCTTCCAACCCAAACCATTCTGGGATTCTATGGAATCCAGATTTTCTAGGAATTGCCTGGATGTTCCTCTCCTGCATGGAGCTCATTCCATGCACCCCTGGCTATCAGATCCAAGCAGTGGATCCAAGATTTTGGAATTTGTCTGTGTTCCTTAAGGTCCCAATTGCCCTCAACCTCATCTGAGCGATGGTGTCCGCAAAACAACGATGGAAAAGTCGGATAAATCCAGGATGGAACCCCATTGGATCAGGAAATGACGTTCATTAATCCATGGGAACAATTAGGAATTAACCCAGGTGTTGTCCTGTGGACTCCAAGCACAGCGGAGTCGCCCAAGCAGAATTCCTGTCTGGAATTACACCAGCAGTGAGTGCCTGGATTCTCCTGTTGCATCTGGAATATTTTTAGCCTTTTCCCAATGTCCCCAAGCCCCTGCTGACAATCTGCACTGCCACCTTGTGTGACTCCGGATTTCTCTCCGCTTTCCTTCGGAATCTTCCCTCTCCATTTCTGCTGGATACCCCTCCTTCCCAATCGCAGAATTTTCATCTGATCCCAAAATCTTTTCTTTATTCCCTAAAAACTTCCTGCTATTCCCGTTGTCTCAGCCTCCAGTCAGGCTCTGATCTCATCCCTCCTCCTGCTGGTGGAAAATCCCTTGGAAGTGCGTGGATGGTTCAGATTCCCGAACATGGATTTTACCAGGACTGGTATTCCAGCTCCTCATTCTCTTCCCGCTCTTCCCCCTGGCTTGACTCTTGCTCAGGAACCTGGGGAGGATCAGACCTGGCAGGAAAAGATTGGAAATTTAGGATTCATCCCCGAGCTTCCATTTCCCACTTGCCCGTGGCTGTGCCTGTTCCATTCCCAAATCCAGGTCAGGGAGCTCGTCCATGACTGATGTGTGAAGAACTTGCATGGGATCAGATCCTATAGGATGCAGAAACATCCAGGAAAATCCCATCCCACAGGATTTTCCCTCAGATCACTGCTGCTTTAGGGAGATAACAGGAATCTCACCCTGTGTGGAAAACCCAAACCAAATCCAGGTTTCTCCTCCCTCCTCCAAGGAAAAAAAATCCGTGTTTTTATTAGTTTT
Organism: Rhabdornis inornatus; assembly: GCA_013397075.1. NCBI lineage: Eukaryota > Metazoa > Chordata > Aves > Passeriformes > Rhabdornithidae > Rhabdornis > Rhabdornis inornatus. Next base: position 203,818 of record VWZS01002964.1, on the reverse strand, counting down.
CCTTTAGTGACATTTGGGGCTGGTTTTGTCATCAAAGGTTAAGTGGGGAAGGAGAAAAACCAGGGAATTTTGTGTGTCCTGAGGAGCAAATGGTCAGGTTGGGAATTTATTCCCAGGAATCCCAATTTGTTCTGACCCTTTCCACACATCCTGACACATCCAGCAGCTGGATCCAGGTTGGAGAGGATTCCTGCCAAGAAAAGGAGACACCTGGACTTTCCTCTTGTCCCCATTATCCACATTCTATCCTGCTTTTCCCACACTAAATCCGACTTGAAATTCCTTGTTGCAGCCCAAAGCCATCCCCAGTGATCCCAAAAAATGCCTCAGTGTCCCAAATTTGCACATCTGCCCTTGGGAACCCTGTGAGCTTTACCTTTATTCCTAGCTCTGACTTGAAATTCATCCATCCTGATCCATGGAGCAGATCGAGGCCCAGATTGGAATTCTGGGATGTTTATGAAACAGCTGATGGGAATTATTCTGGAGCAGGGTGTAATTAAGCTCAGCCTAACTAAACCTGGCTCACAGCACTCAAGTTTAACACAAGGAAGTCCCTCCAGGAGCTTCAGAAGAATTGAGTTCAGGTGATCCTGGCAGTGCTTCCCAATGGGATTTTAGGCAGAGCTGGATTTGGATCCAATGGGAATGTGTGGATATGGGGTCATTCCCAGCTGCTCCCTCTCTGCTGGGAGGGGCTGGTGTGCAGCTGCCTCCCAGTAAAGAATCCCAGTTTAAGGAGGACATGGGAAAGTTGGAGCAAGTCCAGAGGAAGCCACAGAGTTGAAAAAGGGACTGGAGCATCTTCCCTATGGAGCCAGGCTGGGAGAGCTGGGAATGTTCACCTGGGGAGGAGAAGGACATGGGGAGAGCTCAGAGCAACTTCCAGGGTTTGAAGGGGCTCCAGGGAAGCTGGAGAGGGAATTTTCCTCAGGAACTGGAGGGACAGGACAGAGGGATGGGCTCAGACTGACAGAGAGGAGGTTTAGATGGGATATTGGGAAGGAATTCCTGGCTGGGAGGGACTGGGATGGAATTCCCAGAGCAGCTGTGGCTGCCCCTGGATCCCTGGCAGTGTCCAAGGCCAGGCTGGACACTTGGAGCAGCCTGGGACAGTGGGAGGTGTCCCTGCCCATGGCAGGGGGTGGAACAGGATCATCCTTAAAGTCCCATCCAACCCAAACCATTCCATGATTCTGGGATCCACTTGGATCACCAAGGCCTTTCACATCCTGATTTTTGTCTTTCCGTCAGACTCCTTAGGAATCTGTACGTTTTCCCTGCCTGTGTCAGGCAGAGGAGACCAAGAGATGGAAAAATTCCTTCTCCAAACTCCGAGTTCCAGTTCTAGGTGCAGAACAGCCAAGGAGTGCTTTAGGCAAACATTATTCCTGCTTTTTCTCCTTTGATATTCATCCCTGTTTTATCAAATCCTGACTCTGTGACTGAGATCAGGGAAGCCAGGCCTGGAACCCTATCCCTGCTGTACCCCTGTCTCTGGAAGTTGTTTTTCCCTGCTTTACACATTAACTCTGTGCCTGATTAAACATTCCTGCCCCAAGCAGAGAAGTGTGGGACAAAGGGATTGTTTAACCACCCCAAAGGGGGTTGCATGGATGGAATAGCAAAAACCTCCTCATTTATTCAGGACTGGATCTCCTCTCCACTCCCCTTCTGGTTTTCCATTTATTCCAAGCTCTGATCCTGTCGAGTTGGAGAGCATCGACCTCTGGCAATGTTAAACCCCAGGGCCGGGCTGGAGTTCAGAGTGGAATTTTTAGGGAGCGTTTTCCCGTCCCTAAGGAATCATTAATGAAGTTTCATGGATAAGAAAAGTCCTGCCACACCAAATCCTTGTCCTGGGCGGTTCCTGAGATATCCATGTCATCCTGGAATGGTTTGGGATGGAAGAGAGCTCAAACACCCCTAATTCCAAACCCTTCTGACTGTTCCAAGTTTTGCATTTTGGGGTCACTGTGCTGCAAGGAAGCCGGGACTGTGATGCTCCATCAAATCCATGTCTGCAGGGCAATGAGGATCCCAGAATTCCTGGTGGTTTGGGTTGGAAGGGACTTTAAGGATCATCCCATTCCACCCCCTGGATGGGCAGGGACACATCCCACTATCCCAGGCTGCTCCAGGCCCCGTCCAACCTGGCCTTGGACACTTCCAGGTCAGGCTGGAGGAAAATCCTTCTGATTTTCTCCTTTCAGTGCCCTTCAAGGGCTTCTTTAATCCCAAATTCTCTGGTGCAGCTGGAAAGGAGATCCTGGCATTCCTCCTTCCAGGAGCCCCAGGGTGACACCCGAGAGGGGACACTGAACCAAGGCAGTGACACTGGCCAGACCCTTCCTGCCTCGTTCTGCTCCACTTTCCAGCACTTTGGCCAAGAGGACTCCATGGAGATTTCCCAACCATTCCCGAGGCTGAGGATGAAGCCTCAGGTCAATGAGGTTGTTGTGTTCTTACCCAACTGTCCCCCTATTCCAGGCTGTTGGCAGCTCCTCGGGCTGAATCCAGGGAATGCCAAGGGTTTAATGAGGTGAAGGGAAAGCCAAAGGTGTTTTCAGAGACCTTGTGTCACCTTTCCGTAAATATTTAATTGTTGGAATGCAGTGCCAGCTTTCCCTGCAATTCCTGTCACTGCTCCCTGCTGGGACAACAAAATTTGCTTTCAAGCACATTCCCATCCTGAATCCCCTTTGGAAAATGGAATTATTCCCGAGATGTTTGGGCTGGAAGCAGAGTTCAGGAAAATAATCACAACTAAGCACAGGGAGATCCCAGAAAATTCCCTGCATTTCCACAAGTCCCACATGCAACAAATGGAGTCACAGCTTGGATTCCAGGATCTCAGAGATCTCAGAGATTCCAGAACCAGCAGAATTGGTTCTGTGATCCTGTGAAATGCTGGATTTTCTCCATGGATGAAGCTTCCCAGCAGGGCAGGTTCGGGAGTGTTTGGAATTTGGGCTGGATGATCCCAAAGGATATAAAAGGGGGGCAGAGTTCATCCAAAGGCTCCGAGCTCTCTGTGGGTTCCTGGATAATCAGCTGCTGGCTCCAAAGGTTCATCCTATTTGACTGTGCTTCCATCAGAGAATTCCTGCCCAGACTGAGAAAATTCCTGCTACATCCCATGGAAAGTCTGGAAAAAGTGTTCTGGAGTCACTAAAAACTTTGGTTTCCATAAGTCAGGGTCGGTCAAAAAAAAAAAAAAATTAATAATTGTGGAGCAACCGCCTCTGGGGGTCCCAGTACGGGACCCCCATTAAATTTAAAATAATTGGGAATGGCATGGGCATCTCCTCAGGATTTTCCAATGTTTTTGGAAAGAAAATTAATGGATCCATACTGTTTTTAGTTTTCCTGCCTTTAACAAAAAAAAAAGGTGGATTTTTTTTGCCCCCCAGACTTGAACTGGAACTGCTGGAAGTGAATCCAGCAGAGGCCCCAGAGGTGCCCCAGGGCTGGAACCAGGCTGGGAATGTTCACCTGGAGAGGAGAAGGATCCAGGGAGAGCTCAGAGCCCCTGGCAGGGCCTGAAGGGGCTCCAGGAGAGCTGGAGAGGGACTGGGGACAAGGCATGGAGGGACAGGACACAGGGAATGGCTCCCACTGCCAGAGGGCAGGCATGGATGGGATACTGGGAATTAGGAATTCCTGGCTGGGATGGAATTCCCAGAGCAGCTGTGGCTGCCCCTGGATCCCTGGAAGTGTCCAAGGCCAGGTTGGACATTGGGACTTGGAGCAGCCTGGGACAATGGAAGATGTCCCTGCCCATGGAATGGGATGGGATTGGGATAATCCTTAAGGTCATCTCCCACCCAAACTGTTCTGGGATGCTATGACAGGAGTTATGGACTGTGATGATCCCAAATTCCATTTCATTCCCAGTCCAAGCTCTCATTTGCATTCCAGTAGCAGGATGCTCCGGAACTAAACCCCCTCTGATGGAAAAGTTGGGCACAAGAAATTTAAATAACTTTTTCTAAAATTCTCAAGGAACAATATCCAACAAATATCCACGGATTCTGCGGGTCAGGAAAGGATATTGGAACGAGCATCCAGGTGATTCCTTCCACAAAAAGCAGGATCTGGGATTTTTAAAGCTGCATCCCCAAGCGCTGACCGAGGGCAAATCCTGAAGTTGCAGCCATGAGGAAAACAAGGAGAATCCTCCCTGGTTTATTTCCCAACCACAGCAACAGCGGGAGTCGGATTTCACGAGGCTGCGATGACTCTGCAGAGTAAACTTTGGGAAACTTTGGAAAACAACTCCATTGTCGGGAACCACAGGCTGCTGACTGACAGCACGAGAACAATGGCTTCACACACATTCCCAAAGCCAGCCTTTATTCCCTCTTTTTGACTTCTGGGATTGGCAGCACTTGAAAGGCTTGGAATTTTCAACAGCCGGCTTTTCAGATCTTCCTCTCTGAAAATCGCATTCGACACCTTTAAATGATATTTTAATTCTGTTTCTAAAAGTCTGATAATGGTGGAATTAGTAATTACTAATGAGATAATTTAATAGGATGTTTAGGGGTTAAAAATTCCAGCTGGGAAGGGAATAAAATCGGTGTTAGCCATGCTGAAATCGCAGCTGATCCACAAGAATTGCAGCCATTAATCCTCTATCAATTAATTCCAAAAATCCCAGTATTTACTCAGGAGCAGGACTGGGAGCCGGGAGCATCAGGAGTTTCTTGGAATAAATCCTGCTGCTCCCTGTGTCAGCCAAGAGTGGCAGCCCAGGCTCTGACCCTCTCCACCCAGGAAATTTTATGGATTTGTCCGTTCCCTGCAGATCCAGATAATGTTTGTGCCATGATTTATTTGTGCCGGGGGGAGGGGGGGGATTGCTGTGTTCCCACAACCTCCTGGCGTAAATATTCCTCTTTTGTCAGCAAGAAAAGTCCGGGATGCCGATGGCAAAGATAAGGATCCGTGCCAGTGGATTCCAGCGGATTCCAGCTCTGCTCAGCTCCAGGAAAGGAGAAAGATGGGACTGGAGAGGCTCCTCCAAGTTCAAGTTGCTCTTTGGAGCCGTTATTCCCGCTGGATTTTGGCCGGGAGCCGGAGCTGTAAATAAAGCAGTGGCCTCTCCTTAAAAAGGCCGGAGAGTTCAGCCGAGTGTTGGGAGCCTTTTCTCCAGCCTGGGATGGCACAGCTGGAGCTGGAATTGTTTAGGAGAGAGGAGAATTCCCATTTTCCATAGGATGCTCCTTCCACCCTCTCCAATGCTGGGTTTGGGTCTCCTCATCCAGGAGAATTCCAGGCTCGTTGTCACACCCCAGCTATTCCAGAGTTTCATCCAGCTGCTCTTGGGAGGCTCACCTAGATGGAAAAAACGGGAAAGGGACTGGGAATTGCAGTCCTGCACTCCTGGGATATCCACATCCCTAAAAATCTCGGTGCCAACACGGCCTGAAAGATTCCCATGTACAGCAGGGCCTGGGATTTAAGGAGACTGATGGAAAAAATCCTGCAGAGACCAGGGCAAGGAGATATTTGTGTTTGTATGGAAATTTGTGGTTATGGAATTGTAGCAGAGAGAATCCCAGGATTATTAAAGCTGGGAATGATCTCTGGGATCACCGAGTCCAAGCCGTGCCCCATCCCCACCAGAGTCCTGAGTGCCACATCCAGGAATTCCTCGGTCACCTCCAGGGATGGGATCTCCAAACCCTCCTGGGAAATTCCAAGGCCTTTCCATGGAGAAATGATCCCAAATATCCAATTTAACCCTTCACTGGCACAACTCAAGGCTGTTCCCTCTCCTCCTGTCCCTGTTCCCTGGGAGCAGATCCCAACAATTCCCTCCTGTCAGGGAATTGTGCAGATTCAGAAGATCTCCCTGGAGCTCCTTTCCCAGCTCCCTCAGTTGGGAATTTCTCCCACATTAATCCTGGAGCATCTCTCAGCTTGCTCATGGTAGAATTGGAGTTCCCGAAATCCAGGGAAATCACCCCAAAATCACACCGGAAACAGAGCTCAGCTTTTATCCTGAAGGAACTGCTGGACATCAAATCCCAGCATGGAAAAAGACTTGGAATCAGCCCATGGCTCCCCTGTGTTTTATTTTTTCCTGGATATTTTACGTCTCCTCAATTAAATCCTTCCTATGATTTTCCAATTAAATCATCAGTACCCAGCAGCAGCGCACAATGGATTTGGGATGGAGATTCTCTTCTCATATCCCAAAAATTCTTTTTTTCCATCTTCTACAGACAGCCAAAATTCCCTTCACATTCCCAATTTGAGCAGCCAGTCCCAGTCTTTAAATTTAGAAAGAATTTTTATTTTTAATTTCAGTTTAATTTCAATCTTCAGTTTCATTTTTTAAAGAATAGTCGCAATAAGTGGCTCAAAAAGAAGGAAAAAAATCATCCTTAAAATAATTAGGAATGGAATGGGCATCTCCTCAGGCTTTTCCAACGTTTTCGAAAGGAAAATTAATTTATTCATATTGGTTTTAGGAGTTTTGCAGCCTTCAACAAAAAATATGGAATTTTTGCCCCCCCAGACGTGAAATTTATTTTAAAAAAATGTTCAGGATGAGCACCAAAATATCTTTATTTTGAGAAAAATTGATGGAATCACTTCCAGCACTGGAAAATTCCCAAAGTTAACTACATTACCCAGGATCCTGTGGGTTTCATTTACCTATTAAGCTGTGGGGAATGATGGGAAATTCCATCTGTCCCATGGAGAAAAATGGGAACATCTGAACTTTGGAGTCCCTCAGGCTCCACAGCCACGTTGGGATTCCTGATGAGATCCAAACGTTATTCCCAATCCCATTTTCCTGAGGAAAAACTCATTGACTCTTGTTCATCCTCAATAACTCAGTACAGAAATTTCCTTTTTCTTTTCCCTCCCTCCTATCCCAGGGAATAGGAAAATTCCTCAAGACCAGCACCGTCTCTGGAGCAGAAGCCTGGAATAATTAAAGGAATAATTAAAGGAATAATTAAAGGAATAATTAAAGGACAACGCTTCCCTCCCCACCACTTCAATTTCACCCGTTTCTCATCCAAAACACCAGGAATTTTCCCCTGGATCAGCTCAAATATCCCTTTCCTGTGCCACGAGGAGTTCCTGCTCTCCCAGAGAACCCGGCAACAAAATTAGAAACCAGGGAGAAGATCCAACCGAGGGCAAGGATCCTCCAGCCCTGAATTAATCCCTGAATTCTGCTGTTTACTCAGGGAAAGAACACAAGGAATTTTATTTTTTTTTTTTTCTCTCTCTTCCTTTTTTTTTTCCTTGCCCCGAGGAAACCAGAGAAGGGTTTTTAAAAATCCCAAACCTTCAGCGCTTCCCTTAAATTACGGAGTGGGAGTTGGTGAGGGCACAGCGTGGCTCCTTTTTGTGCTGCTCCTGCATTTTTGGGTGGCTGCAGTTCCTCTGGAATGGTTCAGGCTCGGATTCTGTTTTGTTTTTCTGGTTTCCCTCCTCTTCTGGCCGTGCTCCTCAGCAACTTTATCCTTGGATTTGGGGAGCTGGTGGGGACAGGGGCCAAGTTTAGTGAAGAATTCATTGTCCGGGTGATGTCAGGATTCCAAATCCGTGGCGTGGGCAGAGCCCGGAGCGAGGTCAGGTGCCAAGGGAAGAGGGGAACACCTAAAATGGGAAGGGGATCAAGAGGAACGCTGAAAAAAAGAGAGAATTCCAGATTTTGGGGAAATATTCCGATTATTTCCCTAATGATCCTTTTGTGGAAGAGCAGCTGTAAAGAAATCCTGGTGTTTGGAGCACGTCCTGGTGCTGTTCCTGCAGGAATGGCTGGGAAAGGCTGGCACAGGACATTCCCAGACTCCAGGGACACAAGTGCTGGGAGAGAAATGGCAGCTTGGGATCAGTGTGGGATGCAGGGAAGCTGGGAATGGCTTGGGAATGGTGGTGCCCAAAACATCATTCCCTGCTCCAGGAGCATCAGCAGCAGAGCTCACCTGGGCCTGGCCAGGGCTGGGAACTGCATCCACCTCCAGATTTATCCAGGTCTGGATCCCTCCTTTCCCTCTCTGTCCAAAACTCCATCCAAAAAACAGGGATGGCACCCAAAGCGGCCAGAACCCACCCTGGACACTCCCCTGGAGAGCCGGGAATGTTCACCTGGAGAGGAGAAGGATCCAGGGAGAGCTCAGAGCCCCTGGCAGGGCCTGAAGGGGCTCCAGGAGAGCTGGAGAGGGACTGGGGACAAGGCATGGAGGGACAGGACACAGGGAATGGCTCCCACTGCCAGAGGGCAGGCATGGATGGGATATTGGGAATTAGGAATTCCTGGCTGGGATGGAATTCCCAGAGCAGCTGTGGCTGCCCCTGGATCTCTGGAAGTGTCCAAGGCCAGGTTGGACATTGGGGCTTGGAGCAGCCTGGGACAGTAGGAGGTGTCCCTGCCATGGGATTATCCTTAAGTTCCTTTCCAAATCATTCCAGGATCCCTGAGTCTCCCTTCCCTACTGTTCTGTACTTCCTCTGGGATCACAGCCCTGGCTTCCTCAGAGCAGGATGATCCTGAAATCCCAAAATTTCCTTGAAAACCCAAACTAAACAATACAAATGTTTTCCCAAGACCCTTCTTGACAAGGAAAGGAAAGGGAAAGGGAAAGGGAAAGGGAAAGGGAAAGGGAAAGGGAAAGGGAAAGGGAAAGGGAAAGGATCGAGGTTTAACCAACACAGAGGAACTCAGAGGAGATGAAGAGGAGTTGGATTTCCCTTCCAACCTCCTGAATATCCCTTGGGAGAGCCTCAGATTCCAGTCTGGGACACAAGATTGGATTTTCCAGCACATTCCCACCCAAACTGGGCTGGGATTGTGCCTGGGTTTACAGGGACTTAAAATAGAGGTGGCTTTTTTTGGCTTATTTAAACTAAACTGCTAATTTAGACTAACCTAAACTGCTAATTTAAACTGAACTGCTGATTTAAACTGAACTGTTGATTTAAACTAAACTGTTAGTTTAACACCAAACTGCTGTCCAATTTAAACTGAACTGGTAATTTAAAATAAACTGCTAATTTAAACTAAGCTGTTAGTTTAACACTAAACATCTGTCCAGTTTAAACTGAACTGCTAATTTAAACTGAGCTGCTAATTTAAACTGAACTGGTAATTTAAACTGAACTGCTAATTTAAACTAACCTGCTCTCTAATTTAAACTAACCTGCTCATTTAAACTAATTCCATGTCAGAGAAGCCCTCATTTGGGGAGGAGTTTCCTCAAATTCCCAGCTCCAAACCCCACATCCCAAGGTCCCACACAGATCCCTCCGGCTTCTAATTATGGAAATTATAAAAATTATGGGAATTATGGGCTGTGCAAATGCAGAGTAAGGGAAAAAAAGGGAATGAGGGCTGTGGTTCATCCCAAAGGTGGGGTGGGTTAAATCCCAGGAAACTCGACCAGCAGTCCTGTCCTTAAACCTCTTCCCACAGCACAGGGTGGGTTCCAGAGGCTGGGAGAAGATATTCCAGGGATTTTAATTCTGTCAGCTCCCAGAGTCCAGGAATGCTGATTTAAAGGGAATGCTGATTTTAAAGGAATGTTGATTTTAAAGGAATTCTGATCTAATGGGAACGCTGCTTAAATGGGAATGCTGATTTTGAGGGAATGCTGGTTCAATGGGCATGCTGATTTTAAGGGAATGTTGATTTTAAAGGAATGCTGATTTAATAAGAATGCTGATTTTAAAGGGATTCTGATTTAAAGGGAATATGATTTAATGGGAATGCTGATTTAAGGGAATGCTGATTTAAAGGTAATACTGATTTTTAAGGGAATGATTCATGATTAATACTGATTTAAGGGAAAGCTGATTTAAAAGGAATGGCGATTCAAAGGGAATTCCATGGAGAGCAAAGGGCCCGTCTGGAAAGAGGAAGAGGAGCAGGACTGAGCTCTATGCTGAGATTCCAGCCTGGATTATAAATCCAGGTCTAAAAAAGATGGATAATTTTACTTGGAGGTCACTGAACCACTCGGAATTTAATTTGAATTTGGGACCACAACAGAATTCCAGTATTATGGACATAAAATCCATAATTCCCAGCACCCTGCAAGAGGCTGTGGCACTCAACCCTTGCTCCTGAGAGAAAACTGGGAGAATTCCAACTTTATAAGGATCAGCGAGATCTCACGGAGGAAGATTTGTGCAGACTCCAATTAAATCATCCTCCTTGGTTGGGAGAATCCATTCCCAGCTCCAGAGCAACCTGGAGAAGGTGGAGACTCCCACTGGTGACCCAACCAGGCATGAAACTGGTTTGAACTGGACATAAAAAAGGATTTATTTTGTATTTGTGGGGCAAATTTGAGGTCGTTTGGGGGTTTTCCAGGTGTTTTTCCAAGGCTACCACAACCCAATTCCAGGTGTTTTCCTTAAATCCTTCAAGGTGAAAGATCTCTTTTTAGCTAAAAACGGCTGATTTTTAATAAAAGCAAACAGAAAGGGAAGGATAAAGTGGATATGGGCTCACTTAATTCCAGGGCCCAGAAAAATGGGATTCATCCATTTGATTTTTTTGGAATTTCCATAATGTGTTGCCTTGGGATAAAAGCCACCGAAATCACTGTTGAGTTTTGACCTTTTTCTCCCCAAAATTAAACAGGATTGCTGTGGGGTAGGATCAGCACTCTGTGGGATCAGCATCCCAGAAAACACTGAAGGACCATCAAGGAGCCAGAAATTCCATAAAAAAAAAAAAAAAGATTTCCTGGGATATGAACCAGCTTTAGAAGGGAGCAGTGAAGAGTTAACCTTTGAGAGATGTCAAATCCGTGATTCCCAGAACGGAGACTTCCTGCTCCCCGTGCCAAAAACCTTTTGCTCCCAGATGAGATCATTCCTGGGAGTTGTAGGAATCATAGGATTAGGATTCATAAGGATTGACATTTATCATTTAAAGTTCTGGGATGTCACGGACATTTCAAGGCTGGGATAAAAGCTGGAATCTGACTGGGAGGAGCAACACTGAATTACTCACCACAGCTTCTCCCAGGGTGGGAATTGTCTGTTCCTCCCTGGAATTCGCTGCCCTCTCCTTGATGTGGTTAAAGGGGAGGATTATCCGTAGGAATATTACAAATCCTCGCTGGCTTTAAGGAAAGGAAACATTTACATTGGCCAGACGTCCGGGATAATAAATCCCAAATTCAGCAATCTATTAAAACAATGGCCTTAGGAACTGGAGGAGGATTTTGGGCCACAGTTCCGAGCCCCTGTTGGAGGGAAATGATGGAACAGGAGGGTGGGGAATTTGGGATAGTCCTGGTGTTCTTTAAAAGTCATCTTTGGATGGACACAAAGGATTTTCCCTCCCTGTGGGTGGGTGTGGAGTTGTTCCATCAATTCCGTCACCTGCTGAGTCCTTATCCCACAAAACCACAGGGATGAGACCCCCCAAATAGCAGAGCCTCCTTTCCCCTTTTCCCCGCTCTTCCCACTGCAGCAGGATCCAGGAAAAGCCAGGAGCACAGGGAATTCAGGGATCATGTCCACAAAAATCACAGGGATGAGGTCCCCAAATGGCAGAGCCTCCTTCCCCTGTTCCACAGCAGCTGGATCAAGGAAAATCCAGCAGAACAGGGAATTCGGATCCTGCAGGATCATGGAATGGTATCCACCAAAATCACAGGAATGAGACCCCAAAATAGCAGAGCCTTCTTCCCCCTTTTCCATGCTCTTCCCATTGCAGCAGGATCCAGGGAAATCCAGCAGAACAGGGAATTCAGATCCTGTAGGGTCATGGACCAGTGTCCACCCAGCCCAAAGGATTCAAGGAATACACCAGGGAGATTTTGGCCCAGCAGGGAAATCTCCTAAAAATTGTGAGGGGGATGGACCTGAGATGGAATCCCAGACTCCCATTTAATAATCGGATAAAATCCACCGTGTGCCAAAATTCCCAGCCAAGGGAATCAGGAATTCCAGAGGGGATCCCTTCCCTCCCATCCAGCTGTGGAGAGACAGAAGAAAACGAACCAAAAAATGTCCAAACCCCCAAACCACCCTCCAAACCATCTGAGAGGGGACAGTGGCACTGGAGACTTTTTCCATTGGAATTCCAGCCTCAGGAATGGTTTGGGATGAGCAGGGATCAGTTTTCCACCTCCATCCAAGGATTCGAGGTTCCAGGATGGCCGTGACGGATCTGCTGGAGCTTCTCCTGCTCCTTATTTTTAGATCATCTTGTGCAGTCCTTCCCTCAGGATGAGTCACTTGGAATCGGCCGCTCCAGGAGTTACACAAAAGTTTTATTTTCTCCCAGAATTCTGGCAAGGGACGGAGCTGAGCACTGTCAGCATTCCTGGCTGGAAGCGATAACTCAGCTCCGGCTGCCAGGAGGAAAACTCATCCCAAAAATGCTCCCAGGGGAAAGAAAGAGCTTTAAAAACATGTGGGGGCTGGAAATAAATGGGGCTTTCAGCTGATCTGGGGCTCCAGGGATTCCTAAAATTTCAGCCAATCAGGAAGTCCAGAAATTCCCAAAATTTCAGCTGATTGGGCTGACAGCAGCTCCAGAGATTCCTAAAACTCCATCTGATCTGGAGCTCCAGAGATTCCCAAAATTTCAGCTGATTGGGCTGACAGGAGCTCCAGAGGTTCCCAAAATTTCAGCTGATCTGGGGCTCCAGAGATTCCTAAAATTTCAGCTGATCTGGGGCTCCAGGGATTCCCAAAATTTCAGCTGATTGGGCTGACAGGAGCTCCAGAGATTCCCAAAATTTCAACTGATTGGGCTGACAGGAGCTCCAGAGATTCCCAAAATTTCAACTGATTGGGCTGACAGGAGCTCCAGAGATTCCCAAAATTTCAACTGATTGGGCTGACAGGAGCTCCAGAGATTCCCAAAATTTCAACTGATTGGGCTGACAGGAGCTCCAGAGATTCCCAAAATTTCAGCTGACCTGAGGGCTCCAGGGATTCCCAAAATTACATCTGATCAGGAAATCCAGAGATTCCCAAAATTTCAGCTGAATGGACTGACAGGAGCTCCAGAGATTCCCAAAATTTCAGCCAATCAGGAAATCCAGAGATTCCCAAAATTTCATCTGATTGGGCTGACAGGAGCTCCAGAGATTCCCAAAATTTCAGCTGACCTGAGGGCTCCAGGGATTCCCAAAATTACATCTGATCAGGAAATCCAGAGATTCCCAAAATTTCAGCTGAATGGACTGACAGGAGCTCCAGAGATTCCCAAAATTTCAGCTGATTGGGCTGACAGGAGCTCCAGAGATTCCCAAAATTCCATCTGATCAGGAGCTCCAGGGATTTCCAAAACCTGGGGGAAAAAAAAAAAAAAAAAGTCCTGGGAAAATAAAACCCAAAGCCACCCAAAGCAGGCGGAGTCCAATGGATGAAATTCCGTGTTTCCACGTTATAATCCGTAAGAAATCCAGGAAGGAAACGCTTCCATCCCTTATGAAGTGGATAATGGGACTGATAAGGGGTCAGCTCTTCTCCTGGGGGAGGGGCTTATCAAAACTGAGGAAAAATTTGGGAATGTTTGAAAGGGATTGAGGTTTTCCCAGCTCCCTGTGGAATGTGGCGGGGAAAGCGACGCTTTGTGAAGGGTTCCTGTTGCACTGCCCTCCTAAAATGGGACAAAATCCGTGGAATTCGGCGGGATCGTGGATGGAAATCCCTGGAATATCAGCCTTTGGATTGGCCCTGCAGCCATCCGATAAATTTTACAGAGAATTTTTCGTAGTTTTTATATTTTTCCCTCTTTCATAGAAACCTGCCTTGATTTCGGCATCTTGGAGACACAGGGAATCAGGGAATGGAGGGAAAAGGAGGAAAAAAAGGGGGAAACCCCCCAGTTCTGCATCCCTTTGGAATTTGGCTTTCCAGCTGCCATATTGGAACTGTGAAATTCCTTCTGGAGATAAAAACATCTGGATCTGAGACGCCTCTGTCTCATCTGAGGCTGGGCCTCATTCCCAACTTCCCAAGAATATCCCTACGGAATTCTCCTTCTCCAAAGAAATGAAGGAATAAATCAATCCCTGGGATCAGTTGCTTGGATCAGGGATTCCAGGATCCCGCTTCAACTGGATCAAGTATTTTCTCCCAGTATCCATTTTTATCCAAATATTCCCTTTATCCCAGTATCCATCTGAAAGTCCACACATTTTATTCCCTTTATCCCAATATCCAGCAGGAAATCCCAATGTCCATCAGAAAAGGGAAGCAATAAATAAGGAATAATAAATCCCATGGGATTTCTCCCTGTTGCTTGTGCAGTTCACATCCTGCTTTCCAGGGCCTCTGGGATCCCATTGGGAATCACATCTGGGATTCTCTTGGTCACGGAATCACGGAATGCTTTGGATTGGGAGGAATTTTTAAAGATTCCACATTCAACCCTTTCCCATGGCCAGGACACCTTCCACTATCCCAGGGTGCTCCAGGCTGGCCTTGGACAATTCCAGGGATGGGGATTAAGGCTGGAAAAGGCTTTTAGGATCATTGAGCCCAATCACAAAATATCCTCGAGGGGCACCTTGGCCCCACGGGGATTTTGAAGGAATTTTTTCTCCATTTGGATGTGGATGAACAACTCGGACACTCCCAGGTGTGAACCTCCTGCCCTCTGTGCCTTCCCAATTTCCATGGAAAGAGATAAAAATAACTCCATGGAAAAGCTCCGTGGGCAGGGATGGCCTCGTTTGTCAGGGGTGATTAACGCCATGAATAAATTATCTCCGAGTGCATTAATTAACTTCCCGTTCTTTCCATTCCCAGGGGCACGGATTGAACCTTGGGATAGAGTTCCCAGCCAAAAAAAGGGTTAATCCCAAAAAAAAATGGGCACGAGCGGGAGCCAAGGACAGGAGGGCAAAACAAAAGTTGTGCCAACAGATCCAACAAAACCAGCGTGGAGCGGGAAGAGAAATCCATGGAAGAATTCCCAGCGGGAAAGGAGTTACTCATTTATCCTGAAGGTCGTTGTTGGAGCTGGAAGAGGAGTTAAAGATTGACCCGGCCCGAGCTGAGGCTGGAAAACGGGAGGGGAATCCGGGATTGGAGTCTGATCCCAGGCTAGCACATCCCAAATCACAGCAGTAACTTCCTTCGTTTTCACCGGGATCCTGGGAGCACTTGGATAACACCTGGAGCAGGGACAGGCATTCCCAGAGAATCTGGAGAGCAGCAGCCTGCCTGCAGCTCCCTGGTGATTCTGGAATCCCAGATTCCCGGAATCCCAGAGTCCCAGAATCCCAGAATCCCAGAGTCCCAGAATCCCAATATCTCAGAATCACAGAATCACAGAATCTCGGAATCCTAGAGTCTAAGAATCCCAGTATCTCAGAATCACAGAACCACAGAATCCCAGAATCTTGAAATCATAGAATCACAGAATTCTGGAATTCCAGAATCCCATAATCACAGAACCACACAGACTTCCAGAATCTCAAAATCCTAGAATCACAGAATTCCAGAATCCCAAAATCCCAATATCCCAGAATCACAGAACCACAGACTCCCAGAATCTTGGAATCCTAGAAACACAGAATTCCAGAATCCCAGAATTCCAGAATCCCAGAATCACAGAATCCCAGAATTACAGAACCATGGAATTACAGAGCCACAGACTCCCAGAATCTTGGAATCCTAGAAATACAGAATTCCAGAATCCCAGAACCACAGAATTAAAGAGCCACAGCCTCCCAGAAT
Source organism: Rhabdornis inornatus (assembly GCA_013397075.1). Classification (NCBI taxonomy): domain Eukaryota; kingdom Metazoa; phylum Chordata; class Aves; order Passeriformes; family Rhabdornithidae; genus Rhabdornis; species Rhabdornis inornatus. Next base: position 188,128 of record VWZS01002964.1, on the reverse strand, counting down.
CTCAGAATCCTAGAATCCCAGAATTCCAGAATCCCAGAATCTTGGAATCCTAAAATCACAGAATCACAGAATCACAGAATCACAGAATCACAGAATCACAGAATTCCAGAATTTCAGAATTCCAGAATTCCATAATCACAGAACCACAGAATTACAGAGCCCCAGACTCACAGAATCTCAGAATCCTGGAATCACAGAATTACAGAGGCCTGGAATCTCAGAATCCCAATATCCCGGAATCACAGAACTACAGACTCCCGGAATCTTGGAATCCTAGAATCCCACAATTCCAGAATCCCAGAACCACAGACTCCCCCATGGCTACGGCTGGAAGGGACTCCACACTCTGATCCAAGCTCTCTGCTCCAGCAGGACGGGATTTTTCCGGTCCCTCCCTGCTTTTCCAGCTGTAATTCCTCACATCTCACTTCCAAGAGGATCAGCTGGGATCAGCTCCGGATCCATGTCCCATATTCCGGGCTCTCTGTCCCATATTTCACTGTCAGGGTGGGAATTGTCCCAAAATTATCAAAATCTGGTGGACCTGGAAGTGCTGGTTTATGGCTGCACTCAGTCCTAGAGGTCTTTTCCTTAATAATTTCCTTAATAATTCCCTAATTCCACGATTTTAATCTAATTTATGGGATAAAAAATACAGAAATGAAACGACTTCATACCCTGGCAGGACTCGTGTGGGGGCATGGTGTCATTCCCGAAAAACAGCCGGGAAAAGGGGCAAACGATGGGAATGTTCTGCTTGGAAAATTCTCTCCTTAGTAATCCATTCCAAAATTATGGAATTTTAAAATGTGAGGAATGAGGAATTGGAGGAAGGGTAGAACTTGAACCTTTATGAACCCCCCCCACTCACAGGATTTTTGGGATGAATTTCATATTCCTACTGGGAATGGGCTGGATTGGGATCCTGTGGCTGCTTCCCAGCCTTCCATAGGAATTCCTGACTGGGATTTCCCTTTCCTGGGTATCCCTTAAAAGACCATTTGGGATTCAATTTTTTTTAAAAAATTAATTTTTAGCTGCTTCCCACTCGCCCCAATCCTTTTCCAACAAGATTTTTATTCGGAAACCTGCAAGGAGAGTTAAACTCGAGCCGGGCAACGGAACTGAGCCCAGCTCAGCTCTGAAAAGCCAGGCCTGAAATTAAACTCGGGCCACAAATTCCTTTTTTAAGCTGGATTTTCAGCTGAGATCAGGTAATTCCCAGAGAATTTTGTTGGGAATTCATCGGGTGGTTTAGAGGGATTTGATCCATTTTTACGCCGGAATTCCCTGCTTTTGGAAAAGTGCTTTTTCCTGAGGTTTCTGAATATCCAGCAGCAGGAATTCTGTCCCAAGGATTGAGGGCATGGATCACACCCAGGATCACCTGGATACGAGGCCCAGCACCTCCACAACCTCCCCGCCCTTCCCTGATGATGCAAACACTCCCATTCCAACAAATATTTCCAGGGATTCGAGTCAAGGGATCTTAAAGCACTTCCCAGAATTCTGGGATGAGGACACGGATATAGGATTGTAAATTCCCTGTTCTTGGGAAAAGCTGCAGCAGTAAAAGTCGCTGGTGGTGAGCTGGAAAATCCCAATTTATCTCCTTATCCAGAGGGGATAAAGGTGGGATTTGTTGTACCTTCCTGTCCGGGTGGAATGTTCAGCATCCCGTTATCCATGAACTTTGTGCTCATCTCAGTCCCACCCAATTTTTCCAAGTGCTGGGAATTTTCCTCATGGACTGAAAAATCATCATCGTCTGTTTCAGCAGACCCAGATTTTCCATGGGTTTTCTTCTGGTTTGAAATGGAAATATCCAGGTTTGGGCTTCTCTAGGGACAATATTCCCTGATATTCCCTCTGTTTCCCAGTCCCTGTTGAATGTGTCCCCTGCAAATTCCTGGATTTGTGGCTCCTGTGTGGGAATCTTCACCCAAGAAAGTTTCCCTGGAGCTTTTTCTTTCCAAGATTGAGTTTCAGCCCAATCCAGGATCATTTAAAGGGAAATTCCCCAATTTCTGTTCCCTTCCTTTTGTTTTCCTCATTCCTATAAAAGCTTGAATGCTTCCAAGTGCTTGGAATTCTTTATTCCCATTTTTTGCAAATCAAAAGGCAAACCCAATGTTCCAGCATGCATTTAAACGTTTGGAATTCTTCTTTATTCCCATTTTTTGCAAATCAGAAGGCAAAGCCAACACTCCAGCATGCATTTAAACGTTTGGAATTATTTTTTATTCCCATTTCCTACGAATCAGAAGGCAAACCCAACATTCCATGATGTATTTAAAAGTTTTGGGCTACTTAGAGCCGGTCTGGGCTACTCAGGTAGAGCTGCCCCAGCCCTGGATCCAGCACGGCAAGGAGCTGGAGCTGCTGCAGAGAATCCAGAGGAGGCACCAGGATGATCCCAGGCATGGAGCAGGAAAGGCTGGCAGGGCTGGGAATGTTCAGCTGGAGAGGAGAAGCTCTGGAGTGACCTCAGTGTGACCTTCCAGGAGCTGGAGGAGCTGCAGGAAACACAGAGAGAGACTTTGGAGAAGGGATGGAGGGACAGCACACAGGGAATGGCTCCCACTGCCAGAGGGCAGGCATGGATGGGATGTTGGGAAGGAATATAAAAAAAATAAAATCAATCAGTTTGGAGGAGCTGGAAGTTGGATGGAGAGGACATTTCAACTGGAATCATGGATTTTATCCCTGAGAAAATGAATCGTGGGGTGCTCAGGTTCAAACCTCTAGTAAAGGAAAAATCATGGATTGAAGGCATAACCGAAATTTATCGTGGGAATTAAGTATTCCTTGATTTTTCCCAGCTCATCCTGAGCTCTGCAGAGGTTCTGTCCATGGGAAATGAGATTCACCCCCATGGACACACATCTGGATATTCCCACTGTGTTATTTGGGAAAAGGGAAGCAGAAGGGGATGAAGGATGCAGGGAATGGCTCCCACTGCCAGAGGGCAGGGATGGATGGGATATTGGGAATTAGGAATTCCAGGCTGGGATGGAATTCCCAGAGCAGCTGTGGCTGCCCCTGGATCCCTGGAAATTTCCAAGGCCAGGTTGGACAGGCTTGGAGAAATCTGGGATGGTGGGAGGTGTCCCTGCCCATGGAACGGGATGGGATTGGGATGATCCACAGTGAGGTCACCCCAAAGCTTCTCTTCTCCAAGCTGAACATTCCCAACTCTCCCAGCCTTTCAACATCCCAAAATATTTTGTACAAGCCTGTCCTTCATCTCATGCCAAGGAAATCTGGGATTTCCTTTGGGATCCGGGACCTGTGGGCTCTGATGTTTTGGGCCTCGATGTCGCTGAGCCCTCAGAGATTCCCAAATTATCCCAGGCTGACAAATCCTGGGAATTCTCCTGCTGGTGCTGCCTGTCCCCTTCCAACCCCACAGCACTCTGGGATTCCAAGACTCTCGGATCTGTTTCCAAGTGACCTTCCCAGTGAAGATTCCTGGAAATGCAGCTCCAGACAGGTTTGTCTGGAACCTGTCCCACCCCTGACCTCAGTGGAGGAGCAGCTCTGTTTTTATCACCTCCCCATGTTTGTCCTGCTTAACTCCTGGAATTCCATCGGAATTGCAGGGGAGGCGGGAACGGGGTGAGAAGGGCCAAGGGTTGCTGCAATCAGGTCACGTGGGAATTCTGCTCCTGCGGAAAAAGAACAACACAAATCCTAAAGAAAAAAATCATGCTGGAAGGTCGAGACCAGCCCCGTGTTGAGATATTCCAGGAATATTCCATCCTTTCTCCCCCTGGGCTCTGCTTTCCTCTCTTTCCAGCAATCGTGGATGAGGTTTTGGTGTTTTCCCAGGTTTCTTGGGATTTTTTTCCATATGGAAAGTCACCAAACAATTCATCTCCATTGCCTCTAAGTCAGCAAAAATGCCTTACCTTGGTGAAATTAAAATCTCCATTAACGGAGAAAAATCAAAAATTCCAAAGGGAAATCCTTCCCCTGGGAAGATATTTGGGACAAAGTGGTGAAATCACCGTCCTTGGAATTTTTTGAAAAACAGTGGATGCATCACTTTGGGATATGGTTTAGTGGGAATTTGGTTAAAGGTTGGAATTGATGCTCCTGGAGATCTTTTCCCACCTTTGTGATTCCCTGATTGGCCTAAACCTGGAAAAATCCTACAGGAGAGAACTTCCCACAGGGAAAAGAATCCAAATATTCCCTTCCAATTAAGGAATGTTGACTTTGGAACAATGATCTCAGGAATAACTGGATTTAGGAAATAATTCTGGCAGTGTAGAAGTGGGACAGACCCAGCCCCGCAGCTCCAGGAAAAGAATGGGAACTCTTCCCTTCCTGATTCCTGGATATTCACAGGGAGGAGGGTGGGATCAAGGAAGAAAATTCCTTTTTCCAGGTTTTTTGTGTTTGTTCTTGGGTTAAACATTTCCACATGATCCAAATATTTGCACTGGGGTCCAACACGAGGCTGAAGCTCCTCTCCCGTTGGATCAAGGGCATGGATATTTTATTGGCATTGCTCCCCAGCCCATGGAAGTGGGAATTTCCCCTCATCTTCCTGCTCATTCCTGAATTCCCACAAAAATTTCCCCCACACTGGCTGGAGAAGGAACTTCTGGAGTTAAAACCAACCCCGAATCAATGGAATTTGTTTTGTTCTGGATGAGTTTTCCTGCTGGTCCAGTAGGATTGTGGTGGCCCAAACACGGATTGGAGGGGGCAGGAATTCAGAATTAATATTCAACATTTATTTATTAACGTATGGGAATGAGGAATATATAAAATAAGGGAATATTCAACACATATTTATTAATTTGATAGCATTAATTTATTTAAATATATATTTATTAATTTATATATTTTATTTGCTTAAATATGTATTTATATACTTAATATGCATTCATTATCTATTTTCCCATATGTATTTATTTAATATCCATTTCTTCATTTATAATATATTTATTAAAATAAGTTGTATGTATTTAATTTATTTAATTTATTTAATTTATTTAATTTATTTAATTTATTTAATTTATTTAATTAAGATACCTTAATTATGAGGAATGCCATCCTGAGAAATCTATGAGGAAATTAATAATTCAGCTGCAAGGGATTCCACAGGGTTTAAATTGGAAATCTGACTTCCCATAAAATGCCCATCATGGAATTATTTATAAAAAGGGCTCGTGCTGAGGGAGGAAATCCCTCCAAGGCAAATTTCCATGTTCCTTTTCCTTTTCCCATTGTCCAAATCCTTATTTCCAGTCACTGGAGAGGGATCAGCCCAAGCTGGATATTCCCACCTGAGGATGGAAGAGAAAACATCTGGAGCTCCAGCTGCTCCTTGATTTGGGAGAAAGGAATCCAGGTCATGGATTTCACCTGGACACTCTCCTTCCATCAGGAGAAAAATCATGGACAGCCTTGTTTGAAGCCACCAGGCAAGGATTTATGGGATTTGGGATCAACTCCCAGCTCGGTAATTCCAGTTTTTATGATCCCATCCCATCACTCCATTCTCGGGTGACTCCGTTCACCGTGTGGGAACGAGACATTTTTCCTTGACTCATCCATTAAATTCTTGGAGCAGGAGCCATAAATCTTCCCATAATGCAGCACTGAGCCAGACACATTGTCCTGGTTGGGATTCCTGCTCAGCTTTCCTGGGATTTTCTCTACCCTTTGGGAATTNCCCCTTTCCCAGAATTTACAAACCTCATAATCCCTGCATCTCCATCCCATAATTTTGGTGACTGATTTTCCATTGCAGCCTCTTGTTTAGGAGTTGTTTGGGCTTTTTTTCCTGGAATTTTCCCTCCACTCTCACAATCGATTTTGACAGAATTTACACAAAACATTGACGGGACTTTCATCCTTCTGGGAAATTTATTTAAAATTGAGCAACGGGGTCAAAAGTTCCTCGGACAGGGACTGTGAGGAATGGGAATCCCAGGGATTAAACACATGGAACAAAATAATTCCATTTAATATTAAAAAACAAATGGGATTAATTTAGTGTTGAGGAGGGAGCTGGGAATGTTCATCCTGGAGAAGAGAAGGCTCTGGGGGGATCTTCCAGCAGCCAGGGGGGAATCAGGATCTGCTCCCAGGGAACAGGGACAGGCTGGGCCGGGTTGGACAGCAGCAGGAATTTCCCCATGGAAAGGATGCTCAGGGATTGGAAGTGCCCAGGGAGGTTTGGATCCCCATCCCTGGAGGTGTCCCAGGAATTCCTGGATGTGGCACTGAGTGCTCTGATGGGGATGGGGCACAGCTTGGATTTGATGATGCCAGAGATCATTCCCAACCTCAGTGATCCTGGAATTGTGGAATTGCAGCGCCACAGGCACCTCTCCTAATCCTCAACATGAACATTGATCCAATTTAATCCATGGATTTATTCTTTTCCCAGTCCTACACATGGTGAGGGATCCCAAAGTCATCTCTGAAAGGACATTTTGGATGCAAAAATCCAAATTTTTCCATTTCTGACTACTTGGATGCTGCAATAAAAATTCCTGAGTTGGGAATTTTATTAGCATCCCAAATTTCCTTCATCACCCATTCCTGCTAAGCAGCACCATTTAAAATTAAGGATTTTACTGGACAAATAGGAAAATGTTCCTGCAGTGAAAATTCCTGAAATCCTGGCAAAAAGCAGATTATCCAAAGGCTGGGGTGGGTTTTTTTCCTCCTTTCTCCTATTTTTTATTCCCATTTTGCTCCTTTATCCTTATGCTTGGCTGAGTTGTTGGAACGTGCAGGAGCCAACTTCCAGCTTTTCCTTAGGCAGCAAAAAATTTTATGGAGTGAAACGATTCCGGATCCTGGAGTATTTAATGGGGTTCATGGAAGTGTGGAAGAACAGGGATCCCTCTGAATTCCATCTGGAGTTTAACGAAAATCCCAATTCCCAGCTGCCAGCTGTGAAAAAAAGGGAATATAAAAATATACATAAAAAGGAAATATCATAACAATTTAAAATTATTTTTAAATCTTTCCATTTAAAAAGGAGGAAAAATCCATGATTTTCTGTTATAGCTGGTTTTCATCCCCAAAAAATTTAGGAATTGCAGCTTCTTTTTAATACAAGTCCTTAAAATAGTGGGAAATGTAAAAACAGGAATGTAAGAGCAACAGGGAATGCTGAATAATTTAATTTCATATTTATAGGATATAATAGAATAAATCTTTTCTCCTCCAACTCTTGACTTGGAAAACTTGGAAAGTGATGGATCCTTGGAGCCTCCTGAGGCTCCTGAATTTCTGCAAATCCATGATAGGAGCGGCTTTGGAGCTTTCCTAAAAATTCTGTGGGGTTTCTTTATGAAAAATAAAATTTTAAGCAATCAATGGGAGAATCCTGTCCAAACCAATCAGTTTGGAGGAGCTGGAAGTTGGATGGAGAGGACATTTCAACTGGAATCATGGATTTTATCCCTGAGAAAATGAATCGTGGGGTGCTCAGGTTCAAACCTCTAGTAAAGGAAAAATCATGGATTGAAGCCATGACTGGAATTCCTTGTGGGAATTGAGTTTTCCTTGATTTTTCCCAGCTCATCCTGAGCTCTGCACAGGTTCTGTCCATGGGAAATGAGATTCACCCCCACGGACACACATCCGGATATTCCCACTGTGTTATTTGGGAAAAGGGAAGCAGAAGGGGATGAAGGATGCAGGGAATGGCTCCCACTGCCAGAGGGCAGACATGGATGGGATATTGGGAATTAGGAATTCCAGGCTGGGATGGAATTCCCAGAGCAGCTGTGGCTGTCCCTGGATCCCTGGAAATTTCCAAGGCCAGGTTGGACAGGCTTGGAGAAATCTGGGATGGTGGGAGGTGTCCCTGCCCATTCCAGAGGGATTGGATGTGATGACCTTCAGATTGTTCTGCCCCACCCCAAGAGGGAAATCTGGGATCATCAGGGAATCCTCTGGCTCCATGGATCCCAGAACACCTGGGGGAAAAAACCTTCCCAAGGATTTGTGGGAGAATTCAATGCTGAGATTCCCTGATCCAGGTTGAGATTGATCCCACCAAAACACTGGGAGAGAAAACGGAGGGATGAGCCCTGATGTTTTCACATTTCCAGGATATTCCAGCCCTGGGAGCCCTGAATTCCCAGGAAAGCAGTCCCAGAGGGACTGTGGATGCTCCAAGGGTTCCTGGAGGAATGGAGAGGAGAACTGGAAAACCAGGAGCATTCCCTGCTGGCAGTTCTGGAATTTCAGAGCGGAGTGAGCTTGGCCGGGGGGGGAGTTTTGTGCCTGGAAAATCCCTTTTCCCTCTTTTTATTTGTTTTTGTTTTTGTTTTGTTTTACCCCAGAAGTCCTGATCCATCTCAGATAGAAATTCCACTCTCTGGAATCTCCTGTCTCCAGCAGCACTGGTGATGGATTGCAAGGGAACAACAGGCTGAAAACTCCTGGGAGTAGAATTCCTCATGAGAACACTGGGAACATCTGATGCTTTTCCATGAAAATCCCCAGCCCCCAACAACTCCAAACTCAGGGACCTCCCGGGCACAGACATTTCACCGGGATTTTAAAAGCCTGGAATGTTTTTTTTTCCTTTCCTTATCTAACCCCAGCTGGAATCCACACAAACAAAATCCTGCACAAGGAGTTCCTCAGCTCCAGCACCCGCCTGGGAAGAGCCACCTCCTTTTTTTTTTGCTTTGCTTTCCTGGAATTTTCGGTGCTGTGTTCCAACTCTTTAGCAGGAAAATCCCAAATCCCCAAATTTCCCTGGGGGATGTTTTCCATGATTTTCACAGATTCTTTTCCAGCTTGAAAAGCTTTCCCCAAAACCTCAACCCATGACCTAAAAAACGCCCAGGGCCGGACATCCCTTCTCAAGGGCTGGATTTTTCCAGGATGGGGACATGGATCAAAGTGGATCCTCCTGGAATGTTTGGGAATGAGGAAAAAAAAAGGTGGGATTCCTCATCAAAAAATTGGGATTGCTCATCCAAAAATCAAGATTCCTGATACAATAGTTGGGATTCCTCATCAAAACTTGGGATTGCTCATCAAAAAAATCAGGGTTGCTCCTCAAAAAAAATTGGGATTCCTCATCAAAAAATAGGGATTGCTCATCAAAAAAATTGGGATTCCTCATCAAAAAATTGGGATTGCTCATCAATAAAATTGGGATTCCTCATCAAAAAATTGGGATTCCTCATCAAAAAATAGGGATTGCTCATTAAAAAATCAGGATTCCTCATCAAAAAATCAGGATTCCTCATCAAAAAATCAGGATTCCTCATCCAAAAAATCGGGTTTGCTCATCACAAAATTGGGATTCCTCATCCCAAAAAATGAGGAATGGGATGTGTGGGGGTGTAAGCTGGGCACCACTAATTAGTGGTTTGTCATCAGTTTTGTTTGTTTTCCCTCGGAGCCGGGATTAATGGGAACGCGACTGAGGCGATTCCCGTGTTCGGGCTTGGCTGTTTATTATATTTCATTAAAAAAATTCCGGAAAGTCCGACAGCACCTCCAGCTCCTTGCTGGAAGTGGGGAAAACGGCCCCAGCTGAGCCCGCTCCAAGGTTTTTTAAAGCTAAACAAACCAATAAAAGTTTAACACGTTATTTATCTTTTTGACCCCATAATGGATTCCTACGACCCTCAGAGCGACGTTTGACCGAGCAACCAAAGGTCGCTGCCTGAATTCCGTGCAGGAGACGGAAAAGGACGAACAGGGAAACGGAGACTGCCCAAAATCCTTTATTTCGTTTTTGGATTTGCTGCTACCCTATTAAAAAAAACCCTCAAATTCAAAACTTGTCACCCCGTGAAAGCACACGCATCCAACCCACCGCACATCTGTGATTTCTAACTCGCTATCCGTATTTCCAAGCCTTCTCCAAGGCTCCAGAGCAGTGTTTTCCAGAAAGCTCCAAAGCAGTGTTTTCAGCTCCAGAGCAGCGTTTTCCAGAAAGCTCCCAAAACTCCAGATTTCTGGGATCCAACGGGATGAAAGGTGCCATTCCATGCAGTGGCCCCACAAAGGGACCGCGTTCCCGCCGGTGGCCCCGGCGGGTTTGAGGCCGTCACCTTTGGACGTTTATGGGCGCTCCGGCGGACTGTGAACTCCCGGGAAAACTGCTCCAGAGGCGGCTCGGGACAGGCCTCACGTGCTCCCCACAGGCTCAGCCCAACGGATAAACTTGGCTTTATGAGGCCCAGGTGGTAAATCCCGGTTTATGATTCCAGGGAACAGGTTCCGAGCTCAAACGGTCAAAAATTGTCCCATCCCTCCTCGGCCCCTTATCGGAGTCAGCGCCTGGGGAGGAGGGGATTCCAGCTGCTTTCATCCCAATCCAGGTTTTTCCTCCTGGATTGGAGCATTCCCAGCCTCTGGGAGCTCGTCTTTGTGTCTGTGATTTAAAAAATCGGAATTGCTCATCGAAAAATTGATAGTGCTCATCCGAAAATCGGGATTCCTCATCAAAAAAAATCAGGATTCCTCATCAAAAAAAAATCAGGATTCTTCATCAAAAATTTGACATTACTCATCAAAAACTTGGGATTGCTCATAAAAAAAATCGGGATTGCTCAACAAAAAATTGGGATTGCTCATCCAAAAATCAGGATACCTGATAAAAAAGTTCGGGTTGCTCATCAAAAAATCGGGATTCCTCATCCAAAAAAAATCAGGATTCTTCATCAAAAAATTGCAATTCCTCATCAAAAAATTGACATTGCTCATAAAAAAATTGGGATTGCTCATCCAAAAATCAGGATTCCTGATAAAAAAGTCAGGATTGCTCATCAAAAAGTCAGGATTGCTCATAAAAAAATTGGGATTCCCCATCAAGAAATTGGGATTCTTCATCAAAATATTGGGATTGCTCATCCAAAAAGTCGTGATTCCTCATCCAAAAAATTGGGTTTGCTCATCAAAATGTTGGGATTGCTCATCACAAAATTGGGATTCCTCATCCAAAAATCAGGATTGATCATCCAAAAACCAGGATTTGTCACAAAGGAGCAGCTGGACACAACCAAAGTGTGCAAGGTCCCGGCAGTTCCCAAGGCTGCGCTTGGTGCTGTTGGAATGGGAACAACCGGCCCAATCCCACAGAATCCCATTCCCAGATTCCAGGAGAAGTTTGGAGTCAGATTCCCGGCTGTGTCCAGGCTTCTCCAGCTGTTTGAGCTCCAGGATGATCCAGCAAAGCTCCAAAGGCTCCATCCCACTTTTTTCCAAGCCTGATTCCCACAGGGCTCCTCTGGGATGTGGCGTGGCTGGGATCAAGCTGGCTCCAGGGATAATCCCCTAATCAGAGCTGGTCCCGCTGGAAAAACATTCCCATTCCCTCATCCCAGGCTGGCTCTTGGCTCCTGCGGAGTTTTCCCAAATTGTTTCAGTTCCTGACAATTTCTGAGGGGTTTTTCCACTCGCCCCTGGAGTTTTTCTGTGGATTTTGGACAGAGCCTGAAGGAAAAAAGAATAATTTGAGTTAGGACAGGGACATTGAGGCAGAGGAGGAATAAAGGGAAAATAATTTTTAAAAAGAGGGAATGAAAGATTTTGTTTCCATCTGGAGAAAAATGTGGAGGCTCCAGACACTCCTTTTTTTATTAGGGTGGGAATGAGGGTGTGGAGAAATCCCTGGAATGGATAAACTGGGATGAGCAGCAGGAGCAGCAAGGATGGGGAAGGGTGAAACCTTCACAGCAGCAAATTCCCAAAAAATGGATAAATTATTCCAATCAATGGATAAATCCCAACTGTTCTGGAAGATGGAGCTGGAAAATCAAAGAAGGAAGGAAGAAATGATCCCCCGGAAGAAAAAGTTCCCTGGAAGTGCCCAAGGCCAGGTTGGACACGGCTTGGAGCAAACTGGGATAATGGGAGCTGGAATGGGATCAGCCTTCCCACCCAAACCATTCCATGACTCCAGAAGATGATCCATGACCTCAAACCCTCCGTTCCTCGTCTCCCTCTTCTCCCAATCCAGACAACGAAAATGCTGGGAAGCAAATAGAACTCTGTGGGAAGAGTTTCAGGAGTTCAGAGTCTCACTCCAGCTCTCCAGGAGGATTCACTGGAAGTTGTCCCCAGTTGGATGAGAAACACGTGGGAATTTCCCTCATCCTGTCCCACTTCTGCAGGGAATTCCTGTTCCCAGAGTGCAGACAAAGTGCTGCTGGACAAAGTCAGAGCAAGGAAATGACAATTTAATAAAAAATGGGAAGTTTTTCTCATATTTTGGGTGATTTCCCAATGGTTGGAGCTCTGAGCCAAAGGAAGGAGAGCAGGGATAGAAATTTTTATGCCTGGAAGTTTGGCACCAAGATGAAGCAGTTCTGTTTGCCATGGAATTCCAGAATTCCTGAATTCCAGAAAGTTTGGGATGGAAGGGGCCTTAAGGATGATCCCAATCCATCCCTGCCGTGGACACTTCCACTATCCCAGGGTGCTCCAAGCCCTGTCCAGCCTTTTCTTGGACACTTCCAGGGATCCAGGAGCAGCCACAGCTTCTCTGGGAATTCCATTCCAGTCCTTCTCCACCCTCCCAGCCTGGAATTCCTTCCCAATATCCCACTTAGTGACCAGGAGAGAGAGGACAGGAGATAGTTTTATCCACAATGGGAATTTCAACTCCCACGGGAGGGAAATGTTCCCCCAGCTGGAAATAAATTTTAAAAATCCAGGGAAAGGAGAATTTGATCCTTAAACTGCGTAAAAATTCCTTCCAATATGGAGCTGATTCCCAAAAGTGACCATTCCTGGCCCAAACTGCAGCAGTTTAAATGGATGGTTCCATTTTTTTTTTTTCCCAGGATGCTGATTTCCAACAGTGGAAGCATCCAAACATTTGGAAAGGTTCGTTTGAAGCTGTTGGAGAAACATTCCTAGCCTCACCATTCCCAAGGGGCTCCATAAAACATCCACGTTACAAACACTCCTCTTATCCCACATTCCTTAAATCCCTGCTCATGGATACAATCGGGAAGGGAAACAAAAAAAAAAAGCTTCCAAATTCCGTTTGAGAGGGATGCAAGGCTGGGACAGGAATGGAATTCTCCAGTGGGAAGAATTCCAAGGAAGGGTCTCCCATCCTTGGCTGTATCATCCCAAACAAAACCAGGATGTGCTCCAAGTTCCCCTCCAAAGGGAATTCTTGCCCTCCAAAGGCTGCAGAGCAGGAACAATTCCTCTTGGAAGCAGCTTTGGGATGATGGGAGGTGACAGAATCCTTGGAGCACCTGCTCCATCCCAAATCCCAGCACTGGGGCTGGAGCTTTTCCTGGAATAATTCCCTTTTGCCAAGGAAAAGCTTCCAGCTGTAGGGCTGGAATTTCTGCACCTCGTGATCCTTTGATGTGGGGAAAAGCTGGAGAGGCTCTTTGGGATCATGTGGATGTGGAGACGCTCACGTGACCCCTCTGGCACTGGGATGGGATTCCCTGGGATTATAGGGATGAGCAGGGTGGTGTCCAAGGGGATCCCTCCTCAGGATATGAGCTCATCCCCAGCAGCAGCAGAAATCCATGGGAATGATGCAGATCTGGGAATCAAACCCTAATTCATCAAATCCTAATCCTAAATCAAATCCATGGATCCAAGGGAGGGATGGGAATTACCCATCCTCCCTTGCTCTGAGTGTTTGGGAAAAGGATTCCAGCTGCCACCTGGAAAAATCCACTTTGCTGCACTGGATTTGAAGCTCAAATCCAAAGAATCGCTCCAGGCTCTGCAATTCCCATTTTTCCAGGAGGAATGAATCATTCCCTGCCTGCTGGATCTGGCATGGGGGCACTTTGGATCTAAGGATCCTGAGGAGTGAGTTTGGATTTTTGTGGATAAAAGGGATCCAGAATTTCTCGCTCCCAGAGTCCGGGGCAGATTTCCCAGGAGAGCTTCTGGTGCCAGGGTTAAACTGAGAAAATTCCCAGTTTTATGCCAGGGTTAAACTGGGGAAAATTCCCTTCTTGTAGAAGGGTTTAACTGGGAAAAATTCCCTTCTTGTGGAAGGTTAAACTGGGAAAATTCCCAGTTTTATGCCAGGGTTAAACTGGGAAAAATTCCCTTCTTGTAGAAGGGTTTAACTGGGAAAAATTCCCTTCTTGTGGAAGGTTAAACTGGGAAAATTCCCAGTTTTATGCCAGGGTTAAACTGGGAGAATTCTGCGTCGTGTCCAAGGGTTAAACTGGGAAAACTCCTTTCTTGTGCAAGGGTTAAACTGGGGAAAAATTCCTTTTTTTGCCAGGGTTAAACCGGGGAAAATTCCCTTCTTGTGGAAGGTTAAACTGGGAAAGTTCCCAGTTTTACGCCAGGGTTAAACTGGGAAAAATTCTCTCCTTTTGCCAGGTTAAACTGGGGAAAATTCCTTTCTTGTGCAAGGGTTAAACTGGGAAAATTCCCTTCTTGTGCAAGGGTTAAACTGGGAAAATTCCCAGTTTTATGCCAGGGTTAAGTTGGGGAAAATTCCCTTCTTGTGCAAGGGTTAAACTGGGAATCCTTTCCTTGTGCAGCTCCAGCAGTTCGGTGTTATCTCCCTTTAATCCCTTTAATTTGGAGGGGGAATAAAATAAATGTAAATACAGAAAAATAATAAAGGCAGCTTAAATAAAGAAATTCAAAATCAATCACTTCTAAATAAATGAATTCAAAATAAATAAATTACAAATAAACAAATATATAACAAACAAACAAACGAATAAATAAGATTAATCGATTATAAATAATAAAATGTATCTAAATAATAAAATATCCCTAAATTATAAAAGATGTAGAAAACCAAATGGGATCAGATTCATCCCTGGATCAATCCCTGCTGGACATGAGGGACTGGATACAAACATCAAAAACCTGGATGTGGCCATTCCCAGTTTATTCCCATCCCCTCCTGGCACTGGAATCTCTGCATGAGGCCCCTATAAAATTTTTATTTTTTTTTTTTGTATCTATAAATCTAGAAATGAGATTTTCCCAGCTTTCCCCTCTCTCCAAGGAAATATCCACCGTGGAGCGCCTGGAATGCTGCAGTGGAATTTTTCCCTCCTTTTCCCAAGGCCTGCGGATCCCTGAGCCCGGATTTGCTGCAGCCCTAAACCCACAGAGATCCTGGGAATTCCCGGGAAGGATTTCCCAAACCCCAAACTCCCCTCAGTGGGAAAAGCAGCCAGATCCCATGAAAATCCCCAGCGGAGGTTTTTGGGAATAACTCTGTGGGAATAATATTTCTGGGAATACCTGCCTGGAAATTCCCAAAGGAGCCCACTCAACCTTCCTCACTCTCCTTAATGAATAACTTTGGAATGACTGCTGGAAAAGCAGATTTGGGATCCAGACGGAATGGGAATGGGAATGGGAATGGGAATGGGAATGGGAATGGGAATGGGAATGGGAATGGGGTGGGAGGAGTGTGGGGTCACTGCTCTGAAATCTCTCAGCATCCTCCATCCCAATCCCACTCCCCAGGGATGGGATGGGATGGGATGGGATAATGGGATGGGATGGGATAATGGGATGATGGGATGGAATGGGATGATGGGATGGAATGGGATAATGGGATGGGATGGGATAATGGGATGGGATGGGATGGGATGGGATAATGGGATCAGTGGGATGGGATGAATTCAGGACACACCCCTCCATTCCCAAGCCGTCTGCCCTGGATCCGCTGCAATCCCGATGGGGAGTGGGGCGGTTCACCGCTGCAGGATCCCCCCGCCGGCGGGGAATCCTTTGGGATTCCTGGGANGGAATGGGAATGGGAATGGGAATGGGAATGGGAATGGGAATGGGAATGGGAATGGGAATGGGGTGGGAGGAGTGTGGGGTCACTGCTCTGAAATCTCTCAGCATCCTCCATCCCAATCCCACTCCCCAGGGATGGGATGGGATGGGATGGGATAATGGGATGGGATGGGATAATGGGATGATGGGATGGAATGGGATGATGGGATGGAATGNAGGATCCCCCCGCCGGCGGGGAATCCTTTGGGATTCCTGGGAAAGGCGGAGCGGGAGGCGGAGGAAGAGGAGGAGGCAGCGATCTCCCTGTTTTTATCCCTTCCCCTCTCCTCTGCCTCGCACAGGAAGCCCGGCTCTACCTTCGCTTGGAAAGAGCCTTTCATAAACCCAGCTCAAGGCTCCCATTCACGGCCATGGAGCTGGGAAAAAAAAACGGGAATTGAAAAAAAAAAAAAAAACCAACCCGAGCAAGCGGAGAGTTTGGGGTTTCTTTATTTTTTATTTTTTTTTTTTTTTTTCTCTCGCTCTTCCTTTTTTTTTTTTCTCTTTTTAACAACACAGAAATGCTCGCAGCGAAAATTTGATGTTTTTACCGTCTGCTCCCCGAGAGACGAGAGATTGGAATTTTTCGCTCCTCGCGGCCGCGCAGCTCCCAAATACCCGCGAGGAAAGCGGGAAATAAAAGGGGGGGAAAAAGGTGGAAAAAAACGAGGAAAAACTCCCTGAGAGTGTGATTTGTAAAGTTGAGTGAGTCAGCCCCGAGCCCGGCGCCTCTCCGTGTTTGCCCGCGTGCTGCATCCCTGGCAGGCTCCGTAACCCTTTCCCAGCCTGGCTTCTCCTCCCAGCATGGAAAAACCAGC
Source organism: Rhabdornis inornatus (assembly GCA_013397075.1). Lineage (NCBI taxonomy): Eukaryota > Metazoa > Chordata > Aves > Passeriformes > Rhabdornithidae > Rhabdornis > Rhabdornis inornatus. Next base: position 171,554 of record VWZS01002964.1, on the reverse strand, counting down.
AGGGAATGCTGGATCCCGCCGCAATTCCCAAATAATCCCTCCCACCGCAGCTCGATTTTGGGGAGGGGAGCGGGTGGGTTGGGATTTTTTTTTTTTTTTATGGTTTTGTTTTTGTTTTTTTTTTTTCCCCGCAGCGGAGTTTTATGAATGAAAGTTCCTGCTGAGCTGGGAGTGATATCCCAGCCCTGGAAGCTGGGAATGCTGGAGAAATCCAGGCTGGGAGCAGCGGGGTGGGCTCGGAGGGGGTTCAGCTTGGGCAGCTCCAAACCCTCTTTTCCCGGTTTTCAGGGATCCTGGGATCTGCCGGAGAACTCTGCGCCCATGTGGATGGGTAAAAAAAAAAAATTAATTAATTCCCAAAATCAAAATAGCCCCAAATCCCGAGGATTTCAGGGAATTTCGGAGTGAGGGCAAAGCGCTTTTGCTACGGAGGAATAAATTAAATAAAAACCCTCAAAACCCCTAAAATAAAGGACGGGAAAGGGGTGGAAGGAGAGGCAGGGAATGTTCAGCCCCACGTTTGCAGTCGGCTTTTCCAAACTGCAGCTCCTTGGAGGCAGAGAGGGAGAGAGAAGCCAAAAATTCCCGATTTCTCCCTAAAACCAGAGAATTCCCCGGCTGGCAGAAACGACTTCTTGGGACAGCCAAGCGAACCCTCCCCTCAGTGCCACCGCTGGCCCAAAGGCAAACGCGGAGGGAAAATATTCCCAACTTTCGGGGCTTCTTGGAAATTTGGGATTTGTTTGCGTGCGGCAGAGAGAGGAGGAGAGGCGAAAAAAAAAAAAAAAAATTAAAAAAATTCCTTTTTCCCAGCGAGTTTTCCTCTCCCCGCAGGATGGGGAAGCTGAAGGATAAAATTCCAAAGGGTTCCAAGGGGTTCTGCCTCCATCTGGAGTTAATGGGGCTGCACCTGCTTTTCACAAGGTGTGAACGTGACCCCACAAAGAGCTCAGAGGCTCCAGCACTGCCTTGATCCAAAGGAATGGTGGGGACATAAATCCAGCTGGGAAAAGGTTTGGGAGCAGAACATGGAACGCTCAGAGCTGGGAGAGTGAAAGGCCACGAGGTTCAGGGGCTGGAGATGAAGCAGGATCGGGGAAATCCCAGCACAAATCCAGGCTGGATGGGCTGGGAAGGGATTGGGAGCAGCCCTGGGAGGAGGATTTGGGATGTTGTGGGTGAGGCTGGAA
>VWZS01002964.1:124911-170340 GCA_013397075.1 Rhabdornis inornatus | reverse complement strand
CCCTCCTTCCCTCCCTCCCTCCCTCTCCCGCTGCCTTCTCCGTGTTTGCGTTTGACAAAGAAATGATTTGAACTTCCCGGAGCCGCAGCAAATCGGGATCCCGAGGCGCACCCGGGCCCATATGGATGTGATTTTGCCAGCTCTGTCCCACATGATCCAGCGGCACCGGGAGCTGCAGCGCTGAGCGCCTCCGCTGCCTCTTCCCCATGGGCTCCGCGGCGGAATTTTGGGAGCTGCCCGCCACTCCAGCCATGAGAAAACGAGGAAAAGCCCCGGGATCTCTCGTCATGTGCCTTTCTGGCTGAAAACTGGGGAGCCAAAGCAACGCAAATCCCGCGGATCCCGCAGGGCTGGGGGGGCACGGCGGGGAGGACAAGGAGAAATCCGCGCCGCTGGAATTCCGAGCTCGCCTCCTCCCGCTTCCCTGCGCGAGGCTGGATGCTGGAAGCAGCCCCTTGGATATGGGATCATTTCTGGTGTATCCCAGCCTGGGTTTGATCCTCTGCTGCTCCGTGCTCAGCTCCGTTTACGCGCTGGTGAGTCCCAGTTCTGGGGTTTTTTTTATTTTTCCTTTTTTTCCGCGCGGATCCCGCCGATAAATGAGGATTATAAAAAGCTTGCTTGGGGTTTTTGGGATCCGCTGGCGGATCCGGAGTGCAGGCGGGCTGCGGTGAAAATGTCTGTGCTTCCCAAGAGTTGGGATCGCTTGGAAAGCTCCGGGCAGGACGTGTGAGGTTTGACAGGGATCTGGGACAGCGGCTGGGGCAGAATTTCGGGATCTGCCTGTGGAGAAAGGAAAACTTTGCTCCTTTTTTCATATTTTTTTCTTTTTCTCCCTTTTTAAATTTTTTATTCTGCTTTTAATTTTTTCTTTTTTTCTCTTTTTCTTCTCTTTTTTTTTCTCCTATTCCTTTTCCTTTTATTTTTTTTCCTTTTCATTTCTTCCTTTTCCTTTCCCTTCACTTTTTCTCCTCCCCTTCCCTTCCTCTTTCCCTTCCCTTTTTCCCTTTCCTCTACCTTTCCCTTCTTCCCTTCTCCTTCTTCCTTCTCCCTTTCCCCTTCCCTTCCTCTCCACCTCCTCCAAGACAATTTCATTCCCAATCCATCTCCTTCCCCTGCAAATCTCCTTAATCCCAATGGAACAGAGCCTTTCTTTTGGAATTAAATTCAGGGAAAACAGGGAAGTTGTAGCAATCCTTTGCTCCTTGGCGCTTTCCACCCCTTCCTGCACACACCAGGCTTTCCAAGGTTGGAAAACCGGGATAAATCCATCCAAACTGGGAAATTATTTAAAACGTGCAGCTCCAAAACCTTCAGGAAGCAGAGAAGGGACATTTCCTCGGGAATCAGCCACTGGATATGGAGCCAGTGCTGGAATTCTGCTGTGACAGGAGCTCTCCTGGCTTTCCCCATCCCTGGGATTCTCACTCCTGCTCCCATCTCCCAGCGTTTTCCAGTCCAGGAAGGAGCAGGACACCCATGGAAAGTGGGATCTGCTCTCCAGGAGGGATGGAAATGGGATTGGGATTGGGATTGGGATTGGGATTGGGATTGGGATTGGGATTGGGATCATTCTGGCTCCGGTCAGGTCCTTCCTGACCCTCCAGGATCCACCAGCCTGGGCCTTATCCCTGGATTTGGTAGTTTGGAATCTTGTGCAGAGCTGGTAGTGGGGGATTTCCAACTTTTCCAGCAGGAAACTTCTCCTCAATAAATGAGAAGGATCAGCCCCTTGGAAAACAATCCCTGTCCAAGTCCATCCCTGCTAAATGGGTGCAGAAACCTTCCAAAATCCAAAGAAAATTGAGGAAATCAGGAGAAGCACTTGGAGATTTGTTGGGATTTCAGGGATGGATGAGGTTTTTCCCAAATTCCAGGGCTGGATCGGCGTCTCCTGACTTTGGGGCCATATCCAGGTCCTGCAGCACCTGCTGCTCCCTGCTCCAGAATTCCTGCAACTCCTGGGACTGGGAAAATCAGGATTGGGAAGCAGCCAGGCTGAAGCTGGGGAAATTTTGGGATGCAAAAAACTGGGCAAGGCTTCATCTCCCATTCCCATTCCCATTCCTATTCCCATTCCCATTCCCATTCCCACTCCCACTCCCATTCCCACTCATGTTCCCATTCCCACTCCCATTCCCATTCCTGGCTCACTCCTATTCTCATTCCCATTTCCATTCCCATTCCCATTACCACTCCCACTCCCGTTCCCACTCCTGTTCCCATTCCTATTCCCATTCCCATTCCCATTCCCATTCCTGGCTCACTCCTCTCTCCCAGTGCACCCAGTGTCAGCTGCCTCGAACCCACAGTGGGATTTTTTTGGGATACCCCATCCCAAGAGATCCTTTCCATCCCGAGGGATGAGCTGGGAGGTGCCCCCGTGTCCCCAGCCCTGGCTCAGGATGAGCTGGACCTGGGCAAAAATTGGGAACAGCTCTTCCAGAATCCCAAAGGGCTGAGAAATCCATGGAATTTGCTGGGAAAACACAGGAGTTTTCCTAAAGCCCCTCCTGGACCTGGATTTGCTGATCCCATGAGTCTTTCCCCAAAAAAAAAAATCCCTTCGGACTTTTTACTGATTTCAGGTCCTGCTGCTCCAAACCCTGCTCGGTCTAGTTAGGCCAGGCTTAAATTCCCGTTTCAGACACTTTTCTAACCGCTCTTGACAGCAGAAGGAATTCTCAGAGGGTTCCTAAATCCATCCTGACGTTCTGGGAGCTGCAGGGATCCCGAGTGTCCCCCCCCAGGCAGGATAATGTCACCCCTTGTCACCCCCATCCAAGAATCGCCTCGAGCCGGGTTTCTGTGGGAGCTGCCGCTTCTCTTTCCAGCTAATCAGATTTTCAAACGGACTTTGGAAAGAGGGAATGGGACAGAGAGCGGCCAGCAGGGGAGAGATTTTGTGGATTTATTGTAAGGTTTGCTAATATTAATCTTTATTATAAAATGTGTATTAACAAATAGATTCTGTTGTCATTGTTATTTATGAGAACATTTGTTGTTATTGTTTACGGAGGGGCCATAAATATATTTGATCTCTGCTCAGGGGCTCTGAGCGAGTTCCTGCCATAAATTTTCCCTTTCCTAGGAGCAACCAGGAAAAATCCACGGGAAAAGCAGCAGGATGGGGATGCAGGGATTTAATTCCGGCTCTGGGCTGAGCTTAAAGCGCTCCCCCCCGGGAAGAGCAGAGCCAGGCTCAGCTGCGGGCTCGGATCAGGAGATTCCAGCATTCCAGGACACAATTCCTGGCTGAACCGGGAATCCTGGAATTCTCATTCCCGGGATCTCTGCAGCTCCGCGGTGCTGGGATGGGGCAGAGCCCGGAGCGTCCCCAACCCCGCGCTGTCATTCCCGATATTCCCGTTGGAATAACGGGATGGGAAATCCTTTCCCATGGCTGGGATATCCCAGGATTGGGAGCTGGATCCTCCCTCTGCAGCAGCCGGGCTGGGTGTCCCTGCATTCCAACCGGGGAAGGAAATCCAGCACCGAGAAAAATCTCTGGGAAGGAGCGAAAAGTGTGGGAAATCAGGGCCCTCTTCCCTGCGGCTCAAATCCCAGTTCTGGGATTTTAGGAACATTTGAGGTGGCTTTGTTCCAGCTCTCCTGACAATCCAGAGAAATCTTCCCAACATTTCCCTGGAATAGCCCGGTAGCAGCTGCCTGGACAACGGCTGGAATTCCACCCGGCTGGAGTGCCTGAAACCCGGCAGGGTGAGGGTGGAAATCCGGGATAATTCTGCTCTTTAGTCCCAGGATTAAGGAATTAAGACCGGCCTAAGGCGCAGAGCTCTGCAAAGATGGGCTTGAGGAGAATTTGTGGCGAAAGGAGCTGTAAAAGTCGGGTCTGGCACCCGCAGAGCTCGGGAGAAGGGAAAATGCGGGAATTATTTTTATTTGGGAGGTGCTGGCAGAGGGAAAATCTCCCCGTGTCATAAATGGTTGGATTTTGGGATCTGAAAGATCTTTCCAACCTAATCCTGGGATTCGTGGAGCCAAAATCTCCAAGGTTTGCTCTTCCAGCCCTTTTTATTTTCCTTTTGTTTCCTCCTTTTGCTCAGCCTGGGAGATTCCAGCCCTGCTGTCACTGGAGGAGATATTCCGATTAATCAATCAATCAATCAATTTATTATTATTATTATTAATAATAATAATAACACAGCAGCCTCCTGCAGTGCTTGGGACCAGAAGATCCCAATTTTGGGAAGGGAATGGGTGGGAAAAGGAACCATTCCCACTTTTTATTGGCTGCAATCCCAGCCCTGGCCCTGCTCGGGATGTTTGGGTGATGCTGAACTTCCCTCTGCTTTTGTGACGCTCCCAAAAATTCCAATCCCGATCTTTGGGGGATTGGGAATCTTTCCTGGCACACAGGGACCTGGAGAAAATTCCCCAGGGAGCTGCATCCACCCCTGGATTCCTGAAGTGTCTGAGGAAAGGCTGGATGGGGCTTGGAGCAGCCTGGGATAGTTTTTATGGGATGATCCTAAAGGTCCTTCCCAAGGAAAAGCACTCTGGAATTCTGTGCTGCTGAGGAAAGTTTGGATTAAGGAGGTGCTGGATGGGCTTTTCCTCTTGGACTTATTCCTTGGTGGTCAGATCAATCCCAAAAATCTCCATAAAATGGGAAAAGGGAATGGTTTGAAGTTGGATGGAAGGAAGGGATGATGACGTTCGTCCTTGGANAAATAATGAAAATAATAAAAATAAATTTAAAGAAAACAATAAAAAATAACAAAAATAGCAATAATAAATAGTCCTGTATGGAAATCCCAGAAATCCCAACTTCATTAAACCAAGCCAGGCCCCAGACAATGGGAAATGTCCTTTCCTAGGCACATTCCCGGGAAGGAGCCCATCTCTGCTCCCACATTTCTGAGGGATCCTCCTGCTGTTATTGCGCCTGGGATCAGCCAAAATCCCTGGATCCGAGCCTCTCCAGCAGGGAAAACCCTCTCCAAAGGGAAAACCAGCAAAGCCCTGCCTGAGGGCAAAGCCCGGCCTGGCGGCTCAGCCCACACGAGCCAAGAAAATTCCAGCAAATCCACGCTGGATTTGTGGGAGGCTTGGGAAGAGGAAAAGCAGGAGCACAGTGAGCCCAGGGAGGGCCCAGGGCTGCAGGGGATGAAAGCCCGGGGTGGCCCCGGGACCAGCAGTTGTTGCCCGGTTTGCGTCCTCCCAGAAATAGCCCCGCGGGATTTTTGGGATCAGAGGGATTATCCTGGCTGGAGCGTGGCTGTGCCTGCAGGGATCCCCCAGCCAGGGACAGCTGGAGCCACCAGGGCCACCGCCTGTCCCTGGGAGCTCTTCCTGGGATTGTCCCGCTGGAGGATCCCCATCCTTCGGAGAACTCCCTCCAGCCGATCCAGCTGGAATCAGGCCCCGTTTGCAGAGGGATTTGGGATACAAAGGTCACTTTTGTCACCCTGAAATCCCAGATTTTATGGCTGTGGGGTGAGGGGGAAACCTGTCCTGGCACTGGAAACCACATCCCACCCCATCCCTATTCCATCCCTATTCCATCCCACCCCATCCCTATTCCATCCCTATTCTATTCCTATTTCATCCCATTATCCCATCCCATCCCATTATCCCACCCCATCCCATTATCCCACCCCATCCCACTCCATTATCCCACCCCATCCCACTCCATTATCCCATCCCATCCCATTATCCCATCCCACCTCCCTGACTCTCTCCAAATGTTCCCCCAAATCCCAAAGTTTGGAGCTTTTCCACAGTAACGATCCCGAGGGTTCAAACTTCTCCCAGAAAAACACATCCAAAGGAATCTCGGCCTCTGGAAAACAAACCCTGGATCCGTGTCTGGGGCAGGGAAGGGGTCAGGAATTGCTGACTCAGCAGCTCAGGCTCCTTATCTGGTTTTCCACGCGGCTGCCCCGCTGCTGATCCGGGCTCCGATGTAATCTCGGCTCCCGCCTCCCTTCCCCTCTCTCCGAGAATTCCCGGGGCTTTCTCTGGAGAGACAGCCCCACTTGGATCTGGAAGGGCAGGGCTGGATGTTTGGGTATCCTTAAAAAAACCTTCCCTTCCCATCCCTTCCCTGAATTTTGACTTGGGGCTGAAATGGGATTGAGGGTTTTGGAGGAGTTTTATTTAATTTTTTTTTTTCTGTGGTTTAACGAAAGACCGAAAATTCAGCTGATGCTTCTCATGGATTTAGGGATGAACGCTTTGTGGGGAATTCCCACCTGGAGGAGGACAAATGATCAATGAACTGTGATTTGTGGGATTTGGGGAATCTCTGGCACTTTTAGGTGGTGTCCCTGCTCATTCCAGAGGGGATGGATAAGGCGGCCTTTAAATGTCCCTTCCAAGCCAGATTATTCCACAATTCCATGATTTAATCACTTCATTGCCTGGATTTATCCTCCTGGCTGGGAGGATTCCCAGGATTGCAGCATCCCTGGGATCATCCCCTGCAGTAAAGCTAGGAATGGGGCTGGGAGCAGAGCTGGAGTGGGATATTCCTTAGAGCCACCCAGAAAGGTTGGGATTGCTGGATTTGGGAACTCCCTTTGAGTCTGGATTTGCTCCATTCCCTTCACCATCTCCCATCGGGATCAGACCCTGCTCCATCATTTCTGTCCCTGGCTTTGAATTTTTGTCACAATTCTGGGGACAAAGAATCAACGTTTTTGCCACAGAGCTGAATCCTGATCCGTGTGGGCACAGGGAATTACCCCAAAGGAAAAGCTGCCACCCAGCCCATGTTACTTCATCTCCCATAACCCCAAAACCTGGGAATGGTCTGGAACACACTTAGTTTAGGGATACAGCAGGATCTGGGACTCCAGGGAATGCTCAGCTGTAGGAAATCGTGGAGGCATTAATTAATTAATTGATCTTCTGAATTAAAGCACCTTCTCAAAGAGCTGAGGATTAATTTCCTTTCATAGAATCCCAGAATTCCGGGATGGAGTGGCTTGGAGGGGACCTTAAAGTTCATCCCACTATTCAGGTGTCTTTTATTTTTCAAAGACACAAATCAAATTCCAAAATTCACTGGAAATTCCGGACTGATTTCCGTGTTCTTTCCATGAATCCCACTTTAATTGCCTGAACCCCTGGCTCGCCTCAACCTTGACTTCCTTCTCTGCTCCTGCATCCCAATCCATGTTTCCTCCTGGACATGGAGGAACCCGAGTGGCTTTGAGACTTTGAGCAAGGACACAACCTCCTTGTCCCAGGTTTATTCCGAGGCTCGGATCGATATCCATTACAAGGAGCTTTTATTTTGTGGGTTGCAATTCGACTCCGCTCAGTAAAAACACAGGAAAATGATCCCTAAAATAAAAGTGGGAGGGAGCTGATAGGGGTGGGACTTCCAGGCTGTTTGTATATGGATCTATAATGGCTTTAAACTGGGAAAGGTGAGGGATGGATGGGATATTGGGAAGGAATTCCTGGCTGGGAGGGTGGGGAGGGGCTGGGCTGGAATTCCCAGAGACGCTGTGGCTGCCCCTGGATCCCTGGAATTGTCCCAGGCCAGGTTGGACATCGGGGCTGGGAGCAACCTGGGATAGTGGGAGGTGTCCCTGCCCATGGAATGGGATGATGCCATAAAATAATTCCAATTTCCAGGTCCCTTCCATCCCAAACCATTCCAGGCTAACACAGACATGGCTGATTTTCCCACGTGCTGATTTCCCAGGATTGTGCATCCAGGATAACCCCCGGATTGGGATAAAGCAGGATAGGGCCAGGACTGGGTGGGCCTCGGGGTGTTTTTCCCTTGGCTGTACAAACCCATGGAATTTGGTACAAAACTGGGATGTGTTTGTGTTTCCAAGGGAGTGCAAGGGTGTCCCTGAGGGGCTCGGGATGGGAAGGAAAGGAATTCTCCAGCTGGAGAAATCCAAGCTGGATGAGAAGGGAGAGAATGCTCCAAATGGAGAGAGCTGGATGGGAAAGGAGAGGATGACAGGGAGGGAAAGGATTCTCCAGATGGAGAGAGGATGGTGGGAAGGAAGAGGATTATCCCAATGGAGAGATCCCAGTTGGATGAGAAGGGAGAGGATTCTCCCACTGGAGAGATCCTGGCTGGATGAAAAGGGAGAGGATTCTCCCAGTGATCCCAGCTGGATGGGAAGGGAGAGGATTCTCCCAGTGAGGAGAGGGTTATGGGAAGGGAAATGATTCTCCAGATGGGGAGATCCCAGTTGGATGGGAAGGGAAAGGATTCTCCCAGTGATCCAAGCTAGATGGGAAGGGAGCAGATTCTCCCAATGCAGAGATCCAAACTGAACAGGAGGGAGAGGATTCTCCCACTGGAGAGATCCTGGTTGGATGAAAAGGGAGAGGATTGTCCCTTGGAGATGGATCCCAGTTTTCCAACCTCATCTCCAAGCCCTGGTGATCCCCAGCATTTCCTGAGGTGCTTCCCTGCCCTGGGCAGTGAAATCTCCCTGGAATGATTTCAAGCAGAGCAATGAGGGAGCTCAGTGAGGTGGGAATGTCCCTCCTGCTCCTGGCCCTGGCAAGGAGGATGGACACACTGGATGGATTTTCCAAACCACAGGACAGGGCTGGATCCTTTGGTGGATTTGGAGCTGCCAAATCATGTCGGAGATTTGGGCAAATTGAGTTTCAGTTTTTAAAGCACAGTGGTCAGGAATTTTTTTTTTTTTTCTTCCCTGCCTCCCAGATTTTTTCCTGATTTTGCCTCAGTGTCATTGGCAAAGTCCCTGTGATCAATAAATTGAATTTTAACGGCCTTTCCATGGATTTTGGAGGTTTGGAAGCAGGAAATCAGCGCCCCGTGCTGAGTATCCCCAAATTTCTGTGCCAGCAGGCAGAGGTGACTCAGGCTGCTGGAAAAGGGGAAGGGCAGGAGCGTTTTTTATGTTTGTTTTTCTCCCAGGTGGTGGAAAAGCAGCGGAGTTGCCGTGTCTGGGATGCAGGGGGTGGAGGGGGAAGGGGGGGGAGCTGGGCCGGTGCCAGGGAATGGGATGGGCAGGGAGAATGTCCATGGGGGATGAGGCAGGCTGCGGCAGCCGCCCTGGCTCAGCGGCCGATGCGGGGCTGACAAGGACAGCGCAGCCCCGGCGTGACCCGCCCGCCACCGCCGGCTGCCTCGGCACAGCGAGGCCAGGGCAGCGGCATTCCCACCTCCTCCCGCTTCCCAGGGCTCCTGTCCCTGCCGCCGCCGCGGAGGCGAGTCCCTCCCCGTTCTCCCATCCCCCCTGAAATTCCGGCAGATACGGAGAATTCCCGCCTAGAAGGGGACTAATGATCAAATGGATTGCGATTTGGGGGATTTGGGGGGGGTCTCTGGCGCTTTTAGGGACACTTAGGAAGATTGTCCTGCTCATTCCAGAGGGGATGGATAAGGCGGCCTTTAAATGTCCCTTCCAAGCCAGATTATTCCACAATTCCATGATTTAATCACTTCATTGCCTGGATTTATCCTCCTGGCTGGGAGGATTCCCAGGATTGCAGCATCCCTGGGATCATCCCCTGCAGTAAAGCTAGGAATGGGGCTGGGAGCAGAGCTGGAGCAGGATATTCCTTAGCTCCGAGGAGGAGGAGGTGAGGCTGGAATTGCCCTGGCTCTGCTCCATCCAGAAAAGCCGGGATTGCTGGATCTGGGAACTCCCTCTGAGCCTGGATTTGCCCGGGCTGAACCCGCAGGAGAGCCCTTTGTGACCGGGGGAACATCCACGGTGAGGATCCCTAGGATTGGCCACCACCCCCTGGATCCCTGGAGCGCAGGAATGTCGATATTCCCGCATGGATATCCCATCGCAATGTGCTCCAGGGTTGGATTTATTTGGATGCTTTGGTTTCTTCACAGCAGGGTTTTTTTCTCTCCAGGGATTTTCCCTCTCCTTCCCATAGTCTCCTGTGGAAAAGCCAATCCAGTTTTTCTCCTCTCCTGCCTTATCCTGGAGCTTCCCTCAGCTCCAGGAGCAGCGGCCCCTCCAGCATCTCTGCTTCTTTCCCAGGAAAAGGAGAGGAGGGAATTCCGGAGCTGCCTGGATGCAGGAGGAGATGAGGGAATGCTGGAACTGACCGGCTGGAGTGAGGAGAGGAGGGAATGTGGGAGCTGAGTGGTTGGATTGAGGAGATGAGGGGATCCCAGAGCTGAGCAGCTGGATTTGGGAGATGAAGGAATTCCAGAACTGATCAACTGGATTTGAGCAATTCCAGAGCTGAGCAGCTGGATTTGGGGGATGAGGGAATGCTGAAGCTGTCTGGCTGGATTCAGGAGAGGAGGGAGATCCTGGAGTTGATTGTCTGGAGCTGGGATATGAAGGATATCCTGGAAGTGCCCCTGGAAGTGCTGGGATATGTGGGAAGTCCTGGAAGTGCTGGAATATTGAGGGATTTCCTGGAAGTGCTGAGATATGAGGGATATCCTGGATGTGCTGGAATATTGAGGGATATCCTGGAAGTGCCCTCTGGAGCAGGAGCACGTGGAGCGCTCCCTGCGGGTTCCCGTGCCCCACACAGAGCCGCCCTTGTTGTCCCAGCATCCCAATCCCATCCCAATCCCATCCCAATCCCATCCCAATCCCATCCCATGCTCCGCTCCCGGCCACCGCTGGCAGCTCCCGCCTGGGTTTTTTGGGAACAGAAGCGCCCTTCCCGGGAACAGGGAGAGAGCGGGGTCTGCAGGAGCAGCGGGAGAGGAGCGGGCGGTGTGCCGGCTCTGCCGTGGGGCTCTCAATCGCGACATTAAGCAGCATTCCAGGGATCGGGATGGGGTTGGATACCTGTGGTTTGAGGCACGGCTGGAGCCAGAACACCACACTCGGCTCCTGGGATGGGAGAGGCGGCTTTCCAGCAGGAATCCAGGCGGGAAGGGAAAGGGTTAAAGAGGGGAAAAAGAACAAAACAGGGAAAGAAAGGAAAGGGAAAGGAAAGGAAAGAAAGGAAAGGGAAAGAGAAAAGAGAGAAGGAAAGGAAAGGAAAGGAAAGGAAAGGAAAGGAAAGGGAAAGGGAAAGGGAAAGGGAAAGGGAAGGCAAAACGATTCCCTGGATTTTCCAGCTCTGCTCCAGGATTCTGGGAGGATAAGATTCCCAGTTTTTTAACCTGGCTGTTGAGCCTTGACCTTGATTTCTTTTCCTTTTTGCCCCCTCATTCTGGCACTCTGGAATTCATCTCCAGCTTCTTCCTGTCACCAGGGCAGGTGAATTTTAGTTGGGAATTTTGTATCTCTCCATAAATAACTCTGGAACTCAAGGCTTGAGGCAGAGAAAAGAAGGAGAACCCACAATCCCGACATTCCCTATGTCCTTAAAGAGGAAAAGGAGTAAGGAAATCCTATTATCTCCTTCCTTGTCCTTCAGCAATTCCCCCTCTGGAAGCAGTTCACAAAGGAGATATCCAAAGATTTGGGGGGAATTCCTGCAATTAAAAGCTCTTTCGCTGGTTTGGGTTTTTTTGTTGGTTTTTTTTTTTTTCCTTTTCACCTTATCCTGTTGGTCACCGTGGGGTAGAGGGAAGTGCCAGGGAAAATTAGAAAGGTCCCAAAAACCCAGATTTTAATTCCTGTGGGGATTTGTGCATACAGGAATAGGGATTCTCCTGGAAATGCCTGGGCAGGGAGCGGGTGGGATTTGTTGGGTGTTGTTCGGGGTTTTGTTGCATTTGTGGTGTTCACAGCGGGAAGATTTGGATGTCAGAGGTTTTTGTGGTCGGATTTGGGAAATGCGCCTCTGGAAAGAGCAAGAGCTGCAGTCTGGGCGTGAATTGCATTTCCAAAGATTCCAAAAAACCGGTCCTGAAGGGGATCAAGGGGAAGGTCCCAGTCAGAACCCCAGGGCCGAAAGGAATCAGAAAATCCTGGAATGGTTTGGGTTGGGAGGACCCTGAAGCTCATCCCATTCCATGGGCAGGGACACCTCCCACTATCCCAGGTTTTTCCAAGCCCCATCCAACCTGGACTTGGACATTCCAGGGATCCAGAGGCAGGCACAGCTTCGCTGGGAATTCCATCCCAGCCAGGAATCCCTTCCCAAATCCCAAACCTCTCCTTGTTGTCTCTCAGAGCTTTTTAGGGATTGCAGAGACCGCCCTGGACTAAGCGAGCCCAGATATTCCAAGGAGCTGAGTGAGCATCTCCCAGCAGGACAATTAATTAGGATAATTAGGATAATGAGGAAGCTGCTTTCTCCTCCAGGTGCTCCTGGTTCCTCTTGGCCGGAATTTTTTCCAGGCAGAAAACCCCTCATGCCTCATCCTGGCATGTCCAGGTGTCTCCATGGGGCTCTGTGGTGGGAATTTCTCCATGGAGCTCCTGGGGAGGGATCCAGATCTTTCCATGGAGGCACTGAAGGCTCCATTCATTCCTTGGAGTCATCCAGAGGCACCCAGGGTGTCCGAGAAACCTTCCCAGGGAAGGCAGAGCTGGCTCAGGACCAGCAGGAAGCCGTGGAGCATCAAGTAGCACTCGACACCTCGCTTCCAGCAGCCTCTGGAAAAGCAGGAGTCGGGATTTTCCCGGCAGCAAGGACAGCCCCTGGAAAGGGAGCAGCACCCTCACAAGCAGGGTTTGTCCCTCTCTGTTGACTGAGCTGGGACAGATCCGGATCTGGTGGAATTTGCTCCGAGATTTCCAGACCCGCTCCAAATGTGCAGTAATTCCATTTTTATCCCAATAAAAATCCACCCCCGCCAAGACTGCAGCAAGGGTGGGAATTGTGTCCTTCCTTTCTCTCCTAACACTGGGCTCCAGATTTAACGGGATCTTTTCCAACCTCGATGATTCCGTGAGATCAAATGTCCAAAATGTTTTTGGTGGGGGGAAAAAAACCATCCGGAATTCAGGGATTTATCTGGTTGTGAATGAAATTCAAAGATGTGAATCCAGAAGGAAAACACGCAGTGGAGCAGGGATTTATGGGAAAATCATGGCACATCCCTGTCATCCCCTTGCATTTTTATGGAATGCTGCAGAGTGGTTGGTCCAATCCCAGAGTGAACTTCAGGAATATTCTCAGAAACATCTGGAAGCACAAATAAAATCTCCCGTCTCAGGCTGTGCCTCCCTGGGTTAGAGCTCAGCTCTCCACGGAGAGATTGGAGAAAGATGGATCAAAATTCCCAAAATTCCCAAATCCATCATTAACAGACACTGCTTATGAGACAAGCTCCACGTCTCCCCAAAAAATGATGGATAAAGGCTGAAAGCCTCCACTCAGTCCACAGTTAATCCCAAATATTCCCTTCAGGCCACCAGGATCTGAAACCTCCAACCTTCAGCTCCAAATCCCAGTGATCGCTCCGGTTCTGGAGGGAAATTTGGGATCATGGCATGGGAACAGCAGGAGCTGACCCGCAGGAGAACAGGGATGAGAGTATTTCATCTCATTTTATCCAACTTTTATAAATCATGGAGGTTTTTCCTGAGTTCTCACCCCATGGAATTTTGTGTGTCCTGCTGCTCATTCCATGGAAACACCCTGGGCTGGATGTTCAGCCTTTGGATGGCTCCACCCCTGCTCATCATTTCGGGCCCTGGGATGACTTTGAGAATCTCCTTTCCATTTTTTTTTTTTGGCTCTTCCCTCCTTCCTCCAACTTCCTTCTTTCAGCCTGGCTTTTTTCAGCATCCAGGTTCTCCCTGAGATCTGAGGGAATTCTCCCCAAAACAACTTTCCCAGGCGTTTGCTGGGCTCTGAGCCAGGTTTGTGTGGATTTGTGGGGATTGAGCTGCTCAGGGCAGGGCAGGAATGATTTCCAGTTGGGAAGGATCCCTCGTGGATGCAGAGGTGTGGAATTCAGGGACACTCTGAGATCCAGCTGCCAAATCTTCCTCACTTCCTACAATTCCCTAAAATCAGCTGGGGCTTGGTCCCTTCTTCCATGAAATCAGTGATGGAAGAAGAGGAAAAGCGTCCAGCTGTGCCAGGGGAGGCTCGGGGTGGATATTGGGAATATTCCCCATGGAAAGGCTTCTCCAGCCCTGGCACAGGGGGATTTAACATCCCTGTGGATGTGGCACTTGGGAATGCCACTCCTGCTCCGAGCAGCAGAGACACAGCAGGAATCTGAGGGAAAAACAAGGATAAGGCTGGAATTCCCTTGGGAGAACTCCTCATCCTTGGGCTGGATGGAGCCTGGCCAGGGAAGCTTTCTGCTCCCTCCAAATGAGCCAGGATGGGAGGGAGGGGGAGAAAGGAATCCCAGTTAATGGATTTGAGGGATCATTAGGACAGGAACCGGGCCCGGCAGCGCCGTGGCTTCCGCAGCCACTCGAAAATTCCCATTTTCCCTCTGCCCTGCACCAGAGTGCTCCTGGGTGTTGTTTCAGGCTGAGCAGGAAAAGATGGGTTTGGATTTGTTTTAGCCCAAATTTTCTCCTTATTTCCCATGGAAAAACCTGGGGAATATTTAGGAGAGGCAGCTCCCAGTCGCTTTGGATCCAACATCCCTCCCAAAAATTCCCATTTTCCCTCTGCCCCTGTACCAGAGTGCTCCTGGATATTGATTCAGGCTGAGCAGGAAAAGATGGGTTTGGATTTGTTTTAGCCCAAATTTTCTCCTTATTTCCCATGGAAAAACCTGGGGAATATTTAGGAAAGGCAGCTCCTGGTTCCCTTTGGATCAAATATCCAGCAGCTTTTGGATCCAACATCCCTCCTGAAAATTCCCATTTTCCCTCTGCCCCTGCATCAGAGTGCTCCTGGATATTGATTCAGGCTGAGCAGGAAAAGATGGGTTTGGATTTGTTTTAGCCCAAATTTTCTCCTTATTTCCCATGGAAAAACCTGGGGAATATTTAGGAGAGGCAGCTCCCAGTCACTTTGGATCAAACATCCCTCCCGAAAATTCCCATTTTCCCTCTGCCTCTGCACCAGAGTGTTCCTGGATATTGATTCAGGCTGAGCAGGAAAAGATGGGTTTGGATTTGTTTTAGCCCAAATTTTCTCCTTATTTCCCATGGAAAAACCTGGGGAATATTTAGGAAAGGCAGCTCCTGGTTCCCTTTGGATCAAATATCCAGCAGCTTTTGGATCCAACATCCCTCCTGAAAATTCCCATTTTCCCTCTGCCCCTGCATCAGAGTGCTCCTGGATATTGATTCAGGCTGAGAAGGAAAAACTGTGTTTGGACTTTTTCCATCCCAAATCTTCTCCTGATTCTCCTTATTTCTCATGGAAAAATCTGTGAACCTGGGGAATATTTAGGAAAGGCAGGTCCTGGTTCCCTATGGATCAAACATCCTTCCCTCAGGCCGTGGTTTAACATTCATTTGCACATTCCATGCCTGGATTTCTTTCCCATAAATCCCTCTATGACCAGAGGAATTGTTGGAAAAACCCCTCCAGAAGTTGCCTTTAAACCTCCCTGAGAACACGGAGGCATCCAAGGTGGAAAAATCCCAGATTTTGTTTTTTTTCACCTGGATTCCAAGGTGAGACCTTGATCCTTCCCTTCTCCCTGTTGGTGCAGACTTGGAGAATCCCGGGATTCTTCAAATCCTTGTGGCCGAGGTCAGCCAGCTGTGTCCTGAGGTGGCCCTGGAGCATCAGGACCTCGTGATCCATGATCCAGGAGAGGGGAGACAGGGAGACGTCTGGGCTGCAGGAGATCAAGGGGACACATGATCCCAATTCCCAACACATGAAAGGAGAGGGAAAAACCCTTCCTCAAGCCCTCAGGGATTGGCTGGCATGACCTCAGATTGCTGGGAAGGAAATTGGGTTAAAAGTCAGGAGATTCCTGGGAAGATGGTGAGGCTGGAATATTGGGAAAGGAGGGATTGGTTAGCAGCTCCAGAACCTCATCAAAGTAATTAAAGCAGAGCTGATCCTGGGATTAATTAGGCAAATGAGCTCAGTGCTTCCCACAGATCCATGTTTCCAACAGCTCAGCAGTGCCAGGATTATCCCAAAACCCCCCCAGGCCAGTTTTACCTCCTGCCTGAAGGAAACTTCCCAGAAAAGGAGGATGAGGATGAGGAATATTCCTGGAGAAAAGGAGCTCAGGAAGGACCTTCTGGATCTCCAAACTCCCTGGCACAGGGGGCAGCTGGAAGGAATCAGGCTCTGCTCCCAGGGAATAGGGACAGGAGGAGAGGGAACGGCCTCAGGGGAAGGTTCAGGTGGGATATTGGGAAAATTCCTTCCTGGAATTGGTTGTCCAGCCCTGGCCCAGCTGCTGAGGGCTTTAAATCCCCCATTCCTGGAGGGATTTCAAAGCCCTGGATGTGGCACTTGGGGACAGGGGTGGCCTTGGCAGAGCTGGACTCGATCAAGGGGCTTTTCCCACCTGAATAATTCTGGGATTCTAAGGAAAACCGATCAGGATCTCCCAGACAATTCCCTCTGCTCTGAGGAAGGAGAGCAGGGCACAAACAATCTGCCCTGGATGAAGCACGGGATGTTTTCCAGAGGCTGGAGACGACTGGAGGGTGGGATGAGCTGATGTCTCCACCCCAGAAGGACAACCCTTGAGGACAGGGAAGCTCTGGATAAAGGATCTCCTGGAATTAGACATTTTGTGGGATTCTCTGAGTGTTCCTGGCTGGAAGGAGATCCCGAGGCTGTCAACAAATCCTCCCTTTCCCAAGTGGAACAAAAGCTCTTCCCCTGCAGCCAGGCTGCTTTTCCTTTGTTTTGTAACTCCCAGAGTTTTAACCATGGAATTGCACTCTCCAGAGCTGCCTCTGCTCCCTGGGATTGCAAATTCCCAGCCTGGAGCTGCCAGGCCCTTCCAGCATTCCGAGGATCCTGAGGACACCCCTCAGTGACCCGGGGAGGGTGCAATCCCTGGAGCACATTCCCAATTCTCCCAGCCCCACGTGTGAGGCTTGGCTCATCCCAGAGGATTTTTCATGGGAATGACCGAGCTCCAGCTGCTTTGCATCAGCAGAGCCCTGCAAAGCTCTTAATGCAGGCCAGGCAAAGCTTTCCCTGGAATATTCCCAGGATTTCCCCTATTTCTGGGATTTTAAGGATGTTCAGATCTGCTTCGCCTTCTGGTTTTCCAGGTAGGAACAGTCAGGCTCTGCTCCCAAGGAATGGGGGCAGGATAATAGGGAACACCCTCAAGTTGTGCCAGGACAGGTTGAGATTGGATAACAGGGACAAGTTTTTCCCAAAAGGAATGTCCAGGCCTGGCACAGGAAGTGGTGGAATCCTGATCCCAGCAGGATTTGAAAGCGTGGATGTGGGATTTGGGAATACAGGGTGCTGGACTCCATGATCCTAAAGAGCAATGATCCTGGAGTTCCATGATGTCCCAGAGAGCACAGGGATGTGGGAATGTGGGGACACAGCAGGGACCTGGCTCTGCCTGTGTCCCCTCATTTTCCATGAGGGAATCTGGGAATTCCAATAGGAAATTGGTGTTCTCTGAGTCTAGAGCTGATTTCCAGGTGGTCAATCCATATTTTCCAGACATCCACATGGATGTGCAGACTCAATTCCATTATGTCCAGGAATGTGGGAATTGGGAGCACGGACAGAGCTGGGGCCTGGCTCAGCCTCTGGTTGTGCTCATTTTCCACGAGGAATTCTGGAACTTCCAAAAGGAATTCTGGAACTTCCAAAAGGAATTCTGGAACTTCCAAGAGCAATTCTGTGTCCTCTGGCTCTGGAGCTGATTTCCAGGTGGTTGATCCATATTTTCCAGACATCTCCATGGATGTGCAGGCCCTCTGAAGGTTCTGTGATTCCAGAGCCCCAAAAGCCAGGAATTCCTCATAACTCTGCGCCATTTCCACTGGAATAAATCTGGAATCTCCTGAATAGGAATCTCCAGAGGGAGAACCAAACCTGCCTAAACTGATGCCAGTTCTGCTCCCTCTGTCCCCAGCATTTTTTGGGAATATCCCCAGTTATGGATCAGGATAATCCTGTGCTCCATCTCTCCGAAATAAACACATGGAAAGCGCAACCAAGGGGTTTTTCAAACCCAATTCAGGCTCCCACTCCTCTTTCCCTCTTTTTAATGGATGTTATTTTTCCTTCCTGCCATTCTATCCAGGAAATGTTGGGATGCTGCTTTCCCTGGGATTCCCAGGAGCCAGAGCTGATCAATTTTTAATTCCATTTCCTTCCCTTCTCCGGCAGATTTCTCTCGTAGTGCAAAGCATTTAAAAGAGAGGCAAAATGCTGGAAAGAGGCAGGTGGGAATTCTAATTCCCAGAATTGTGGGAATAAAGGAAGGCTGAACTGTAGATTCCTGCTAAATTGTGGGGGGAAAGAGGATTCTTTTCTCGTTCAAGGGTGGGAAGCGGGATGGGCCTTGGAAAAGGGGAATTTTTGTGCTGCACTTTTAAAAATCCAGATCCACGCCAGCTCCTCAGGGGTGGAGCTGGAATTCCAGAGGGAGCAGGGAATTCAATCCCTCACAAACACAGAATATCCCAGTCTTAAATTCCTGCAGAGCTTCAGCAGCTCCAGGATCCAAACATTTCGTGCTGGGCTCAGTCTGTCAGGATTCTGTTCCTCCTTATCCCAGGGCTCGTTCCAAAGGCAGGGAATGACTTTGGAAAGGCTGGAATGGAGGCTGGGAGAGGCTCTTGGGATTGAGCTGGTGGGAAATCCATCATTTATCCCGGTGGGGGATCCACTCTGGCTCCCATGGATCAGGAATGGAAGGAGTTGGTGAAATATTTCTTTTTGGGGAATTATGAGATATTTCTTTTTAGGGAATTAGGAGAATTTTTTTATTTTATGGAATTTAGGAGATATCAATTTTTAGGGAATTATGAGATATTTGTTTTCAGGGAATTTGTGAGACATTTATGAGGAGCACTGCTCGGCTCCATGGGGTTTCCATGGAAAGAGAGGAGAGGGAAAGGGAGGGAATGCCACAATTCCAGGAGGCTGCTCCAGTTCCCTGCTGAAATCCCCATCCCAACCCTCTGGGAAAGGTTTTCCTTGAACAGGAGCCTTCCCACAGGAGCTTCATCCTATCTGGAGCCACATCCAGAGGCCAAATCCCTGGATCCCAAATCCTTGGGATCCAAGTCCTGGGAAAGGCTGGAGCACCCTGGCATAGTGGAAGGTGTCCTTGCTGGAATTAAATGATCCTTAAGCTCCTTTTCCACCCCAACCATTCCATGATTCCATGAATACCCAGCTTTACTGAACATTTCCAGAGACAGCAATTCCATCATTTCTCTGGGCAGCTTTTCCAACGCTTTGCTCTTTCAGGGAAGAAACGAATCCCACAGTTCTCAGAGCAGCAGCTCCCAAAACACCCAGAAAATGCCACAATTTCCAGCCCTGCTCCATGAAATATTCCAAATATTTCTGCTCCGTGTCTCCAGAGAGGGGAAACTCCTCTCTGTAGGTGGCCAAAGCTTTGGAAACAAATCCCAGGTCAAGGATAATGGAAAACTTCCTTTCCAAATCCAAAGCAAAGTTCAGGGATTTCCTGACCAGGGCTTTCTTTTCCCACAGAATTCGGGAGCTGAGTGGGATTTTTTTATTTGGTTGTTTCTGAATCTGTTCCCATCAAATTTTAGCATCCAGAAGTTTTCCAGCTTTCCCAGAATTCCTGCCGAGCTGGAAATATCAAGGCAGGCTGGTGGGATGAGATGGGGGGAATTCCTGATTCCTGGATTTACCAGGAGAGTCTTGGCCATCCATTCCTTTCCTCAGAGGAATTGTTGTGTTCAGAATTCCATGTGGGATCCAGAAACATCCTGGTGGATCAGGAATAATCCTTTGGAGCTGTGGCTTTTCCCTGCTGTGCCTAAACTCTGTTTGACCTCCTAGACCTGACATCCCGAATTCTTTTCCCTTGGAATAAAGAACTGAGCCGAGTTTAAAATCGGGATAACTCGGGATACCTCGGGAGCAGGGAGAGGGAATCCACAAACCTTCCCTTGGTTCCTCTAGGATTTGTAGGAAGGAAACATCCCAGTGATGGTTTGAGTCTGGGCGTCCAAGATTACCACAGCAGGAGTGGGAATACGTGGGAATTTTCCATGGGAAGAGGGCTCAGGGATCAGCTGTGGTTTCTCCCTACAGCTGATCCTTGATCCAGCTTTTTCCATGGAAGCTGGAGGGACAGGACATTTCCCTGGAGCTCTGGAGCTCATCCTGCCACCAATCCCCATTCCAGTTTCCCGGATTTCTGGGATTAAACAGAGCAATCCCGCACCAGAGTGTCCCAGCCGGAGCTGGAGCTCCGTTCTGTGCTTCCCACGGGATTCTCCCAAATATCAGAGGCTCTCAGGGACGTGGATTTGGAGAGGGAAAAGGGACGGAAAGGGGCTGGCCCGGGCTCCTTTGCTGTCCCCAAAGCGGTGTCCCAGGAATGCCGGGCATTCCCAGGAACACAAATCCCCTTTCCTGGCTTTCTCCTGGGAAGGATCCAGTTTCCCTGGAAAGGAGGCAGAGGCAGCTCCCGGAGCATCCAGAGCGGGATCCCCGATCCAGAGCTCGGGAAGCGGAGCCTGGCAGGGAAGCGGCTGCGGCTCCACGGCCTCGGGATCCTGCCAGGACAAACAGCGGCGCTGGGATTCCCGCGCCATTCCCACCGGGAATGCGCTCCTGCCTGGCCGGGAGGGAGGGAGGGAGAGAGAGGGAAGCACCGCCGGCTCCCCGCGCAGCTCCCAAATCCCGGTGCTCCCATCCCAAATCCCAGTGTTCCCATCCCGATTCCCGGTGCTCCCATCCCAAATCCCGGGTGTTCCCATCCCGAATCCCAGGTGTTCCCATCCCAAATCCCAGGTGTTCACATCCCGAATCCCGGTGCTCCCATCCCAAATCCCGGGTGTTCCCACCCCGAATCCCGGGTGTTCACATCCCAAATCCCAGTGCTCCCATCCCAAATCCCGGGTATTCCCATCCCAAATCGCCAGTGCTCACGCGGCACTTCCTCCCAGAATTTGGGTCAGGATGGGAGGATGCAAATTCCCAAGGAATGCTGGTGAAGCAGCATCAGGACTGGAAGTTTTCCAGGCGTCTGCTCTGGAGAAACAGGGAAAAAGGAAAGGAGAAGGAAGGAAAAGGGCAGGAATGTTTTCCAAAGCCTTTCGTGTGTGCCTGTGTGTCCCCTCTGTTATTCATTCCCTATCCCAGATAATCCCGGGAAATTCCTCTCTCATCTCTGCACTTTAAACCCATTCCTGGCGAGCTCTGAGTAGATCCTGGGATGGAAGTTTTCCATGGAAAAGGATTCCTAGGAAGTCCTTTGCAGACAGCTCCTCCCTGCTTCCCCATTCCCTGTTCCCAGCCTTCTCCAAGAATCCCAGTGCCCAGGAAAATCCAGCCTGGAGCCAGAGCCGGGTCTCTCCCGGCTTTTGCACTATTTGGGATTGGCCGTAGATGGCAGCAAATGTCTCGGAGCTTCCCGCTGAGTTGCTTGCAGCAGGGAAAATTCCTGCATCCCGGAAAATTCCTGCATCCCTGTGCTGTGCGGGAATGGTCTCCTCTCCAAAGGGAGAGGGAGCACAGGTGGGATCACAGCCGCTCCCATCCCGGGATCTCTGGCGGAGCAGCTCTGGCAGCACCTCCAGGCTCCTCATCCTGGATCCTGGGATGAACTGGGGGGATGTGGAGGGAGCCAAGCCTGGGGAGATCCTTGGGAATGGTCCTGGAGCTGATCCAGGAGGGATCACCCCGCAGGGACAGGGCAAGGAGCAGCAGTTTCAAACTGGGAAAGGGGAGATTCACATGGGATTTTAGGGAGGAATTCCTGGCTGGGATGGAATTCCCGGGGAAGCTGTGGCTGCCCCTGGATCCCTGGAAATGTCCAAGGCCAGCTTGGATGGAGCCTGGAGCAGCCTGGGAGAGTGGAAATGTCCCTGGAACAAGACGAGCTTTAAGGTTTCTTCCAACCCAAACCAGTCTCAGACTCCGTGATCCCATGAAAAGTCTGTCCAGCCAAAGGCCCTGATTCCATTCAGAATATTCCCAGGTTCTTGGGAAAAGGAATAAT
Source organism: Rhabdornis inornatus (assembly GCA_013397075.1). Classification (NCBI taxonomy): domain Eukaryota; kingdom Metazoa; phylum Chordata; class Aves; order Passeriformes; family Rhabdornithidae; genus Rhabdornis; species Rhabdornis inornatus. The sequence goes on along the minus strand of VWZS01002964.1, from coordinate 148,460 downwards.
AGAATTGTTGGGAGTGCTCCTTCCCCTTCTCCTGCCCCTGCTGTCATTTTAGGGCCCCATCTCCAGGGATTTCGGGAAGGCTCCCAGTGTTTCCCGGCCATCCCTCTGTGTGACTATTTAACAGGAACTCCCTGTATCCCATTTCCAGAGTTCCATGAAATCCTGGAATGGTGTGGGATGGAAGGACTTTACAACCCATCCCATTCCAACTCCCACTATCCCAGGTTGCTCCAAACCCCATCCAAGCAGAGAATCCAACACCTTCCCCATCCCTTCTCCACCGAGGAGAGCCAGCCCTGCTGTTCCTCACTTTTCTTTGACTTTCCCAAATCCCTGGATTCTCCCTCTCCAGCTCTTTGTTGTGCATTCCCCTAGCCAGGCTCAGCCCCGTGGCTCTTCTCCAGAGCCTGGAATGCTGATTCCTGCCTGTTCCCTTTAATTCTCCTTTAATTATCCCGTGGGGAGCAGAACCACCCGGGGAGGGGAGAGATGGGATGAGCAGGAGTGTGGATTCCCCCCAGTTCCCTCTGGGATTCCAGAGCAGGAATGCTGTGGTTCCATAGGTTTTGTCCCGCAATTAGCAAGGTCTCTGTAATTAGCCCAGAGCAGGAATGCTGTGGTTCCATAGGTTTTATCCCACAATTAGCAAGGTCTCTGTAATTAGCCCAGAGCAGGAATGCTGTGGTTCCATAGGTTTTATCCCACAATTAGCAAGGTCTCTGTAATTAGCCCAAGATAGACGGAGCTGGCAAGGAAACTCCTCATCAGCCTAATTCCAAAGTGTTGTAAAACCAGGGAATGGAAAAGGGACAGGGGACATTTGTTTCCAATTGGGAAAAGTGCAGGGTTCAGGCTGCAGCTGTGACGGATCCTTTGCCTTCCTGGGATTTTGGGATACTCTGGTGTGAGGGTGTGGGGTCAAATCCAGCCCCAGATTTCCCTGGTTTATTTGGCTGTTCCCTTTATTTCCCTCTTTCCCTGTTCCACATCTCATCCCGATTTGGATTCCCAGATGCTGCTCCATTCCAGCCACAGGGCTGGTTTTATTCCAGGGATTTTGCAGTTGGAAAATGCAGGAAAATGCTCACATTCATCCCATGAATCTGTGTCTGAGGAGAGATTCTGGTTCCCAAATGTTCTCCCAAGCTGCAAAGGATGCACTGAACTTTGAATTCATCCCTTTCCCAGCTTTCTGCTCCCTTCTCCCGGTTTTCCTCATCCCTGGTCTCCTCTCCCACCAAAATTTTCCTTCCCAGCCTATTTCCTGTCTTCAGCCGTGGAGACATTCCTGCGTCCAGTCTCAGGGACAATCCCTTCCACTTCCTGGGACTGCTCAGCTCTGGGATGGGATGGGATGGGATGGGATGGGATGGGATGGGATGGGATGGGATGGTCACCTCTGGGATCACTGTCTGGGGATGGAATTGTTGTTCCCAAACGTTGGTTCTCCCTCTTTCCCAACAAAACCACTCCAAGATTGTCTCAGCCTTGGATTTTTTGCTCCAGGGTAGCTCCCGGCCCCCTGTGCCACCCAAACCGTGGGCAAAGCTCCAAGGTTCTGCAGCTCCAGGAGATTTATCCTTCAAAGCTCAGGGATCAGCTTTGGGCTGGAATTCCTCTGGCTCCACAGGAAATATTCCCAGAATCCAGCCAGATCCTCGCTGTTCTGTCCTGGCACAGGGGAACCAAAGGCAGCCTTTGGAATAAAATCCCACCAGGGCAGCTCAATCCTCTTGTTCCCAACTCCAAATCCCTGCCAGCTCCAACATTCCAAGTTCACCGAACCTTTGGTGCTCCCCAGGAGACGCCATGGGGGGACAGGGAAGGGCTGGCATCCCAAACAGCCCATGGGGATGGCACTGGGAATCCTCTCCTTCAGAAACCTCTGGAAAAGGTTTGGAAAAGCAGGATCTGGGCCTGGCAGAGGTGCAGAAGGAGCAGTCAGGTTTATTTGGGACACAAAGGAGGCTGGGAAGTTGTTTTGGTTTCTTCCTGTCGCGAGAAAAGCCAAACCCAAAATGTGTGGATGCCTCTGGAGCGTCCTTGAGGATTCCTCCCTAATCCAGGCAGGGATTCCAGGCTGCCTTGCCTCGCTCCAGTGGGGAGGGGCTGAACTGGCCAGGGATGGTTTTGTCAGTGTTTTTGTAGAAATTCTGGATTTTGACCCCGAATTCCAGCAGAGAGATGAAGAGGAAAATTCACACCTGCCCTGAGGGAGAAATCCATCGGGATTTGTAGAATCCCATAACGATTTGGGTTGGAAGGGATCTTAATGAAATAAATCAAATTTATTTAGGGAATGAAATTGGAAAATGCCAATTTTGGACTAATTAAAGACTCCCCAGAATTCTGGTTTTTATTCAGGAATTCCACTCCATTCCAAGGGCACGGACACCTTCCACCATCTCAGGCTGCTCCGAGCCCCGTCCAGCCTGGCTTTGCTCAACCCCAGGGATGAGACAGCCACGACTTCTCCAGTCTAGCTCAGATCCAGCTTTTCCCAGCAGCCAGTGTGGGCTTTTCCAGGAGGCTTGGGATGGGCTGGCTCATCCCCCAGAGCCCATTCCTGCCCTTCGTGGGGAGCAGGAGCTGCCACAAACTCTGCTCCCGATTTCGGAACTGTGGGAGGTGACATCAGAGCAGGCAGAGCTGTGGCCGTGGCGTTTTGGGAAGGAAACCAAACCCCTGGACCTGCAGGGCTTGGAATTAAAGCCCAAATCCCAATTTTCTCCGGAATATTGTGTTTCCCACCAGGAAATCCTGCCTGGTCGCTCAGGGTGTTGGATCACACTTCTCCACCTCCTGTGGATGTGCTGCACACCATGATCCAAAATTCCCCCCACGTCCAGAACTCCAGGATCGCTTTTCCGCCATTTCCAATGGTCCAGAAACTCTTCCCGAGTGCCTCAGGATTTCTCCCAGCACAGGGAATGCCAGGAGAAATCCTGAGCTGCGGGAGTTCCCCCCAGACGGGCTGAAGCCATGAGGAGCCGTGATCTCCTGGCTGTGAACCTCCAAGAGAAGCCCAAATCCATCAGCATGGATTCGATCCCATCACATTTGGTGGGGGGGAGCAAAGTGCTCTTGGATCCGTGCCCAGAGGGAATGCTGAGATCAATTTTCCTACAAGGAATGCTGCTATCAGCTTTCCATCTGAATTCCCATTGGAAAGGATCCCTTTGTGCCCTGGGGTGGGGGGACTTCCCTCAGCTCTGCCGTGAGCCCACCAGGATGCTGAGCCAGCTCCTGTGTCCCAGGAAACCTGAGCTCCCTCCTCTCCCGCCTTTTCCTTTCATCCCTGCTCCAGCTGCTGCCCTAAGCCTGGCCTAGAGGAAGGCTCAGGACTAAAGCCCTGTGGATGCTGCCTGGGCTGCGTTGACAGAGCTGCTTTCCCACCGCAGGGATTTGTTTCGGGATCACCGACTCCAGGTGCCAGAGGCCACATCTCCCATTCTCTTTTCCAAGCCCTTTTTCCATGTTCATTATTCCAGACAGGATTCCATTTCCCATTCTCTTTCCCAAGCCCTTTTTCCATGTTCATTATTCCAGCCAGGATTCCATTTCCCATTCTCTTTTCCAAGCCCTCTTTCCATGTTCATTATTCCAGCCAGGATTCCATTTCCCATTCTCTTTTCCAAGCCCTCTTTCCATTCTCATTATTCCAGCCAGGATTCCATTTCCCATTCTCTTTCCCAAGCCTTCTGTCCATTCTCAGTATTCCAGCCAGGATTCCATTTCCCATTCTCTTTTCCAAGCCCTCTTTCCATGCTCATTATTCCAGCCGGGATTTGTCACCCGCTGGGATCAGCTGCTGTGGGAGTCCCATGGTGGTGACGTGGGACATCAGGTGTTCCCACTGGGAATTCTCCCAAGGAAAACAGGCCCTGGCTCAGCTGAACCCAGCTGGGCTTTGCCCACCCCATTCCTGGCTCCAAAGGGGCCAAACCCCACATTTTAGGAGATAGGGAAGAAACTCTGTCATAAAAATGTGTGGTGGAACAGCCCTCCCTCTCCTCCATCCATGTTTATTTTCCAACTTCCGACTCCTGAATAAAAACCAGAATCCCGAGGGGTCTTTAATTAGTCCAAAATTGGAATTTTAAAAATTTAATTCCCTAAAGAAATTGGATTTATTTAATTTTGCGTTCGTGCACATCCAGGGCTGGAGATGGATCATCCTCAAGGTCCCTTCCAACCCTGACCATGCCATGATCTTCCCTTGCAACTCTAACTTTCCAAAAGCTTGGAATATATTGGAAAACTTGGAATCAACCTGATTTTCAGCTGAGGTATTAAAGCTGCTCAGAGCCTGGAAAATCCCCCGGGAGCGAGGGGAGAGAAATGGAACCATGGGTGACCTTGAGAGCTTAAAGTTCCAACTGGTTTTATCACCCAGCGAGGCATCCAGAGTCCAGGTTGGGATGAAGTGGAATTCCCTGCATCCATTGTTTACTCACGGATCCGTTGGCGTGAACTATTCCGGGATACAGAACTCCAGACGGAATTCCCGCCGTTATTCCGGGGCAAAGCCCATTTCTCACGGATGAAATCCCCGTCTCTTTTTCGGGAGGCATCCAATCTATTTTTTTTTTTAATTTTTTTTTTTTTTCTGATGGAGAGGAGTCTGTGCTAAATTTAAGGCCCAGACAGGAGCAAATTCATCATCCCAAAGTCACGGGTCTGAGCGTGCCCCGAAATTCCCGGTGCCGCTCCCAGCGTTCCTAACTGGGGCACCAGTAATGCGATATCTGCACGTGCTGGGAGCCGCATCCGTCGGGATATTCCCGGACACAAACCCTGGATTGTGGCTGTGGGATTCTGGGGTGGGCTCTCAGTAAGGGATCCTTCCCCAGCTGACGTCAGCGGGGCGGCTCGATTTCCAAGGGCCGAAATTCCAGGTCTTTTTGCCGTGTCTCGGAGGGGCCGGGGAATGCTGGGACAATCTGCGTCATTCCCGCTGTGCTGGGGATTGGAAAATAGCACCGAGGGCTGGGGGGGGGGAAAAAAATGCAGCCCTGCATTTCCCAGCTCTGGGATGAGGAGCACAAAGGGAAGATGTCAATGGATGTCGGGTTTTTATGAGCCCCAGGCTTGCTTGGGTTTGGATAACTCCAAATCAGTCCTGGGAATGTGAGGCTTAATTATCTGTCTTTCTTTGGTTTTAGGATGAAGGAGAGTGCATTGAGATTGGATTTGGGGAAGGAATTCCTGGCTAGAAGGGTGAGGAGGGGCTGGAATGGAATTCCCAGTTGGCTGCCCCTGGATCCCTGGAAGTGTCCAAGGCCAGGCTGGATTTGGTTTGGAGCAACCTGGGATAGTGGGAGGTGTCCCTGCCATGGCAGGGGTGGATTAGGATGATCCTTAAGTTCCCTTCCATCCCAAACCATCCCATAATTCCCTAATGTGGGACAGCCAGTCCAACTTCAGCCAGGCCTAAGGTGGATAAATCAGGGTCAGCTTGTTCTGGGAATGAGCAATGGATTGAGGGACACCTCCGGATCTGCAGTGGGAAGTGGCTGGAAGGATTCTCCTCCCAGGGATGGAATGACCCCGGGCAGAAATCCCACTGTCAGGGTATTCCTGATGTCTGAGAAAAGTGGGATGAACCAAGCTCAGCAGTGACCAGGCGGCCTCAGCTTTGGTGTCAGAGCTGGGATAGTCCGGCCCAAAGTCCAAACAAACACGGACAGAGGTGGAAAGCTGGGATCACAGCCAGGATGGGCAGTGCAGGGAGGGGCTCCTAGGGAACAAGGTGACCCCAAAATTGTGGGAAGCTGTGAGCTGGGAAGGCTCAGCTCAGGGAATTTTAGGCCACACTCAGGGAGAACAAGGTCTTAGGCTGGTGAGGACAACTGAAAAGCATCTTGTTTCCCAAAAAAACCCAAAAAAATTGGGAATGGCCTTTTCCAGCCATTCACACACCCAGAGCTCCTGGCAGCATCTTTACAGTTGTGTCCAAAAATCCCAATCAGGAATAGTCACAATTAAGAATATTCCCTGCTGGCAGAACTGGGAGATTTCCAGAGCCATAAAAACTTATTCCTTTCAACTCTGATTTCCAGAGTTTTCCTTCACTTGTTTTCTGATACAAAATCCCAGATCACCTGCAGGGAAAAAGTGCAGGAGGCACCTGCCTGGCTCAAGTTCCTTTTCCCAGCGTTTCCATGTCATCCTGATCCCAGAGTCACAGAATTCCAGAGTGGTTTGAGTCACAAGGGACCTTGAACACCATCCCCAACCCCACAGGCAGGGAATCCACTATCCCAAGCTGATACAAGCCTTATCCCTGGACACTTCCAGGGATGGGGAATCCCATGAGTCCTGCTCCAGTTTCACCTTCTCGCAGCTCTCCAACATCCCCGTGATTCCAATGGAATTTTTTTCCCCTCTGTTTCTTGTTGACAGCCAGGTGGAGCCTCCAAAGCAGGATGTGAGCACTGTTGGTTGGAATCCCTGCACCAACCTCATCCCAAAAAAGTCTGTTTTCATCCAGACAAAAAGTCATTACTTGTTTTACAGGCTTGTGGATGGGCACCGGCCTTGTTTTGGAATCCAAAGGGAATTTCTGGAAAAACTTCCAGCTGGGACGGTGAAACACAGGGAGATATTTTTAGTGTGGGGTTGTGGGGTTTTTTTTTTTCCTTCCCATAAATCATGAGGATCTGCCTCTGTCCGTGCTGAAAAGGTCACGGGTAGCCGGGAATTTCGGCTGTGCTGGAGGGATGGGCACATCCTTCATCCTGGAAAAGGTGATGGAACCTCAAGTGGGGGGTCCCCATCATTTGCAGGAGAAGCTGGTGATTAATAAGTGGCTTTTTTGGAGAAAGCAGCAGCAGAAGGAAATAAATCCCAGCTCCAGCCAGGTGATCCATGATTCCCCACCACAAAGCTCTGGCTCCGGCAGGGAGCACTTGGAAGGAAAACTGGGTTGCAACACTTTTAAGGAGGCTGTGGCTTATCAGGAACATCTGTCCCTGCCTAAGCCGGGCTGTTAACTTTACAAAGCCCGAGTGAACACGGGAAAAGCCAGGGACTGGCACTGGGAGCAGCAGTTCTGGGAAAGGCCCGTGGAGAGGGAGCAGAGGAGCGGGAGGAAGGCGAGCGAGTCCCTTTGGATGGCGGAGCCGCTCCCTGTGAGCTCATCCCGGGCTCCCTTTACGGCCTCCCAGGGAAAAGAGGCACTTTTAGGGAATGATTTAAGGAATGATTCATGGCCCTGTTTACGTGTCTGGGTTAGGAGGAGATAAATCACTCCTGGCACTCCAGGCACCGCCGGCTCCAACAAACCAAACGCTGCCTGGATCCGCTCGGGATTTCACCCGGGATCAAACTCCTCCAGCCCCGGCCCAGCAGCACAGCAGGGATGGGGTTTGTGCCGTGCCCAGGGATAATTTGGGATGAAGGAATGGGGCAGCCCACGGGGCTGGGTGCTGCTCCAGAGCCACAGGGGTTCCCCAGCCATAACTCATCCCCTTGGGAATATCAATCCCAGATAATTTTAGCAGATCTGGGCTGGCACAGGCACAGCCCGAGGTGCCAGGTTCCAGTGGGATCCTCCCAAAATGGGATTTTAAAGAGGTTTTGGGCTATTTGGACTTGTCTGGTCTATTGGATATGGTTCCCAACACAGTTACAACTGGGAAGACAAGTGTGGAGGAAATAGAGGAAGGGTTAGGTGGGATATTGGGAAGGAATTCCTGGCTAGGAAGGAGCTGGGATGGAATTCCCAGAGAAGCTGTGGCTGCCCCTGGATCCCTGGAAGTGTCCAAGGCCAGGTTGGATACTTTGAGCAGCCTGGGATAGTGGGAGGTGTCCCTGCCATGGCAGGGGGTGGAATGGGATCATCCTTAAGGTCCTTTCCAGCCCAAACCATTCCCTGTTTCCATGATTAAGCAGTAGGATGTGTTATTTCCTCTGATAATCTCCCTCACCCCACTCGATTATTCCATGCTTTTCATGGAGATCTGTCTAAGCCTGGCTTTCCCTGTGTTTATGGATAGTCTGGGGCAGCAGTGTCCCCTGGAATTTTTGGGTCCCTGATGGATCGGCAGAGCGCTGACTCATGGAGCAACGGCATCACCACCTGCAGCCTCGTGTCCCACAGGGAAACATCCAGGGGATTTTCCAAGCAAATCCAACAGGGAGGCAAAAATAAGAAACCTTCATGGATTGCCCAGACTGAGGAATTTGTTATTCCAAGACAGGGATGGAAACCAGGAGCTGGAATCACAGGGGGGAATCTGAAGAGACAGGAAGTGTCCAAGGCCAGGTTGGACAGGGCTTGGAGCATCCTGGGATAGTGGGAATTGTCCTTGTCCATGGCAGGGATGGAACTGGATGACCCTTGAGGTCCCTTCCAACCCAAACCGTTCCATGCTGGTTCCAGATGTTCGGATTCTCTGCTGCAAACCCACATCCCCTTTCCCAAATGTGACTCCCTGCATGTGGCTGGGATTCCTGCCCTGGATAAGGCCCAGAACCAGGATCCTTCCCATGGCTGTGGTGACGCTCCAGCCTCATCCAGGGAACAGCCTCTGTGACCTCAGCCTTGTCGGGGTGCCCTGCAGGCCGGGAGGTGCCGCCTCCCACTCTGGAAATCCTGCTTTTCCTGCCCTGACCTCCACATTTCCAGGATGTGGAGCTCCTTGGTGTGAATGGATGGGCACAGCCCCACCCACACCACAGTAGCTCTCATCCTGAGGGACAATTCCCTGCCCAATCCATGCTGGAATATTCCCCTCCTGCTCCCATCCCAAGAGAGAATTCCCTGCCTAATCCATGCTGGAATATTTCCCTGCTGCTCCCATCCTGAGGGACAATTCCCTGCCTAATCCATGCTGGAATATTTCCCTTCTGCTCCCATCCTGAGGGACAATTCCCTGCCCAATCCATGCTGGAATATTTCCCTTCCTGCTCCCATCCTGAGGGACAATTCACTGCCCAGTCCATGCTGGAATATTTCCCTTCCTGCTCCCATCCTGAGGGACAATTCACTGCCCAGTCCATGCTGGAATATTTCCCGTCCTGCTCCCATCCTGAGGGACAATTCACTGCCCAATCCATGCTGGAATATTTCCCTCCCGCTCTCATCCTGAGGGACAATTCCCTGCACAATCCATGCTGGAATATTTCCCTCCCACTCTCATCCTGAGGGACAATTCGCAATCCAGGCTGGAACGTGTCCCTCCTGCTCCCATCCTGAGGGACAATTCCCAATCCAGGCTGGAACCTGTCCCTACTGCTCCCATCTTAAAGGACAATTCCCTGCACAATCCATGCTGGAATATTTCCCTCCTGCTCCCATCCTGAGGGATAATTCCCAATCCAGGCTGGAACGTGTCCCTGCTGCTCCCATCCTGAGGGACAATTCCCAATCCAGGCTGGAACCTGTCCCTACCGCTCCCACCCCAAGGGACAATTCCCTGCCCAATCCAAGCTGGAACGTGTCCCTGGTGTCTCCAGGGACGTGCCCTGAGTGCTGCCCAGCGTGTCCCACGCGGATGATCCGTGGATGATCCCTAGGGAGCAGCTGTTGGCCCCGGGAGCTCTCCGAGGTTTCCCAGCTCTTGGCTGCGGCTCCTGGCACACTCGGAGCAGCAGGAACGTGGCCCGGAGCCCACAGCTGCCCCGTGGCCTTGGCACAGCATTCCCAGGGCACGGATTCCGCGTCTCCCGATGCCACCAGCAGACGTGACCTGGCAGGAGCCAATCCCAAATCCCTGCTGGGGCAGTGGGGAGGGATGTGGGATTGACCATTCTGGCAGAAATATCTCGGGAGCATCCCAAGCCCCTTTAGGATGGGAAAGGGAGAGTTTTGCTTCCAGCTCAATTTCTCCAGATGGGAGGGAAGAAGGGAGGGCTGCTCCAGGTCTGTGCCTGTGGAAAAGGGAATTGCTGGGATTAGGATGTCTGAACAAATGCTCCTGGGGAAAGGAATGCTCCAGGTTATCCTGACCTGAAGGATTTGTGCTATCCCAGGTTTCCAAGCTGCAGCAGGGAAGTCATGCCAAGATTTTGCCTCTCTCCCAAAATTCCTGGGCAGCCTGAGGCCACGGAGTGATCCTGTGTTGATTCCTGGTCAGGGCTGCTGGAAGGTGAGGGGTTGGTGCTCTGGAAGGAGGAAAAACCAGGAAAATGGGGGGAAAAAAGAAGGGGAAAAAAAGGAATCAATCTCGGCATGGCCTGGAGAAACTGCATTGGGATTTTAGTCAAACCTCTGGATAATCTGCCCATGGGAAGGCTGGAATTTGGGAGCAGGAGATCTTTTTCCATTCCTGGTTCTCCAGCTCATTGCTCCCAAATCCATCTTTTCCTCCTCCTGAGGCAGATGGACCAAAAATTCCAGGATAGTCCAAAGGGGTAAAGCAGGGAAAGGGGAGAAGCTTTGCTGGGAGTTTGGCAAACTGAGGCAGGAAGGCTGGATCTGCTTTTCACATTCCCAGATGGAATTCCTTAGGGAGCTTGGAGTCACCAAAGCGTGCAGGATCTGAACGTCTGGAGTTCAGTGAGACAGGATCACTCAGAATTCCCGGGTGAATCCTGAGGATGTTTTGCCTCTTGAGGGATATTCCTGGTTTTTACCCAGAGCAGGGATGTGCAGGACAACGGAGGGGCCACAGGTGATCCCAAATCCTGGCTCTGCTTCCTTAGGAGGATTGGAGTCGCCTCCACAGGTCCCTTTTGGCTTGAAAAGTTGGGCTTGAGGACGACTAGGACTTCTCCAGGGGGAAAAAATTCCATGAGTGGGAAACATTCCATGAGCGGGAAATGTTCCATGAGAGGGAAGAATTCCATGAGTGCAGGGTCCCAGTGGGATGGAAGAGGATCCAGAGGATAAAGTGGGAATGTCCTCAGTGGAGCAACTGCATAGGAAACCAATCCCAATCAATCAGTGGAACCTAAATCCCAGAATCCCAGAAGGGTTGGACTTGGAAGGAACCTTAAGGATCATCCATTTCCACCGAAAATTGGGATTCCTCCCACTTTTGGGGTGGATAATAGGAAGATTGGGATTTTTGCCCTAAATTCCTGGAATTCAATGACGTTGTAATCAGCATTTTAACGACTTGTTCCAAGCACTGTAGGAAAAGCTTGGATTGGCTGGATTTGGAAGCAAACTGAAGGGATTTGGAAGTGTGGGCTTGGGAAAGAGACCCCATGTTGGTGATTTTTATGGATAATCCGAGTTTTGCCTAATTTTGAGCCCCTGAGGCGGGACAGTGGTGCATTAATCATTGATATCAACGAACTAGAATCAGCAGAATTCCCTAGAATTCCTATAAAATAATAAGGAATTAATTCTTCCTGCTTAATTTCGGGTGTTGACTCCCTGCCCTTCCCTTTAATTGCTGTCTTAATTAACTTTCAATTAACACCTCCACGGAATCCCTCATTCTTCTTTAATTCGGAGGGAAATGGAGAGAATCCCGTTTTTTGGGAGTTGGGAAAAGCTGGCATCTTCTCCCTGAGCACATTCCCATCGGGAATATTCTGCTTTATATCCCACGGCTCTTCTGCTGCTGGGCTGAGGAATAAAATTCCAAAGTTGGCTTTTTAAAAAAATTTAATCTCACAATTGAATCGAGATTTTTGTCCTGCACTGGCGCTTGGTAGAAGGAAATCCAGGGAATACATCAGGATGGAATTTAGGAATTCTGGTTCATCCCAGCTGCTTGGAAGTTTCTGTGTACGGAAAAAGGGAATTGGGCTGGAGAGAGGGAAGGAAGGACTCGGATTTTCCCATGGAGAATCCAGGAAAATCCATTCCTCCTGGTGCTCTGTCCAAGGGCATCCGTCACATATCCAGGACAGATTTCCTTAAAAGATTTCAGGATCACAGGGGCTGCACTTGGATGATCCTTCTGGGAATCTTGCAAGTCACACTTCTTGGGATCATCCCTCGGAAGAGAGAGGAAGGGATGGATGAGAGTGAGCCAAACCAAATCCAAACCAGGCCAGAACAATCCCGGCTTTCCTGCTTTCCCAGCCGGACACAGGGATCCAGGAGCAGCACTTTGGGAATCTCCAAGCCATGGGAGCTGGGAATCACCTTCAGCTGCCGTGGAAGCAGTGGGAGAAATCTGGAATTTCTCAGAATTCCTCACAGATCTGCTTGTCCACCTTAAGTTTGGTCCTGCCTTGGTCTAAGCCTAGTTCTTGATCTCGAGTTTAGCTGAGTTAGGCTTGGCTCGTCACGTGGGAGTTATGGAGAAGTGGGGACATCTCCAGTTAGGCCAGGCCTTCTCCAGACCAGAGGAAGACCAGGATGGGATTCCTGGGAATATCTGAGACATTTCAGTTGGCATTAATCATTCCTGAAGTGTGGAGGTTGTTTATGATCCAGGAATAAAATTCCAGCCCCCGCTGATCCCTCTGCAGCAGCTCCATGCTCCGATCTCTGGGAAGGACATCCCTGCTCAGGCAGCCTGATAGGAAATCATGGGAATTTTCTCCTTGCTTGGAAGCTGACTTTTCCATAGCTCAGCCTCTTGGCTCCCACCTCGTTTGCTCCAGGGGTGGAAAACAGGAAATCCTTCGGGATTTAAAAATGTTGTCCCTAAATTCCTGTTCCTGGAAAGGTGCCATAAATCTCAGTTCTCCTGGATAAATGGCATGTGCTGACTGCAGATCGTGGATTCCCAATCCCTGGAAGTGTCCAAGGCCAGGCTGGGATAGTGGAAAACATCCTTGCCCAGGGGTTGGAATGGGATAATCCTTAAGGTCCCTTCCAATCCAAACCATTCCAGGATTGCAATATTTTCCCTTTTCCCTTCTTTCTCCTGCACCCCCTTTTCCCCTTCCCAGTGATTTCCTGGTGCTCTCCCAGCAGATCCCAGAATTCCTTGCCCTCAATCCCAACAAATCTGTTTTCCTGGAGCTGCTTTTCGAGGTGCTCCAGGGAAGTGGCACAGAAAGGATCCCGTTATTCCCAAAAATGAGGCCCACAGACGAGGATGACCGGGACCTCCCCAGGGACATTTGGGATTTGCTTTCATGGCTGGGACATCAGCCAAGGAATTTCCATTCCCTGGACATCCTCATCCATCCCCAGGGGCTCCAGAGGGGCAAGGAAAGGGATCCAAGTGGATTTGACAGCCTCAGGATAAAGTTGTTGTGTCCCTCTTCCCGTCGGCATTTCTGTTTTCTCTGGATAAGGAGGGAAAAGCGACATTCCCAGATCTTCTCCCCACGAGGAACTTTTATTTTCCAGCAGAACCCAGCACTGGGAAGAGAGGAGGGGATGATGGAGCAAGAGGAGCAGGTGGGATTTGATGGGAAAACTGGGAAGCCCAGGGAGGAGCCTCCATCCCTTCCAGGTGCTCCTGGGGTGGGATTGCAGGAATTCAGGGAAAAGTTGCACCAGTGGAGCACCCAGAGCCCTGCATCACTCGGAATAAAGCAGTTCCTTGGATAAACTGAATGCCAAGAAACTCAGCGCAGGACTTTCTGCTGAGGAAATTTAGGGAAATGTGATTTAAAGGGATTTGCTGGCAGCTTTTAGAGGGATTTTAGAGGGATTAAGCCTGCAGGGACAGGATAACCTCGACCTCTTCCTCCAGAACAGCTGGATTTGGGAGCTGGACCCATCTGGGACAATTTCTGCCTTCCCTTGGATTCTCCTCTCGCTCCCAGAATTCCCATCAGCAACAATTCCTCCTCAGTGCTCCTGAGTGGCCAATTAATGGGAAAAAGAGGGTGTGGGGGGAAAGAAATCCCAAAAAGGGCTGATCCCATTTATTTCAGGCGCTGGTTTGAGGATGGAATAAATTCCAGCTGCTGTGGGCAGGTGAAGACTCTAAAATGAGCTCTGAGGGTTTAGGTCAGGTTGGATATTCCCAGTTTTTCATCAAGGCAGGGATTATTGGGAAAAATAGATCCTGTATTTATTCCTTTCTGTTGGTTAAATGGTTTTAACAGGATGAGAGATTTTTTGGGGGATAAAAAGGTGAAGGCACGTGGGAATTTGATCAAAGAGGAGGGAAATATTCAATATGAGAATCTTGAGGAGTTTTTGGCTCTGGAATCCACTGGGATGAGAAATTCCCAGTACCTTTGATCTCCTTTTTTGTTGCCCTGAACAGACTGTGCAGGGAGCTCACGGAATAAATGGCGCTGGACTGGAGCAAATTCCGGATATTAATGCGGATTTTGGGATTCTCACCATGGCATAGGTCGCCCTAAAAAGAGAGGAAATCCATGGATATTGATGAAAATGTCCCTTTTTTGGCCAATTCTCCATCCCAGCCCAATTCCAGGAGGTGCCAGTTTAGGAAAAGAGGTGACACCTGAGGGCTGTCACCTCCCAGCTCTGGGGCAGCAGCAGTTTGGGACATTCCTGCCCCCAGAATTCACATCCGGGCTCTGGAATTTCGCAGCTCCTGCTGGATTTGGGCTTTGTTCATTTGGCTGGTCCCAGTCTGGATCCTGGTTGGGATTTTTCAGTCCTTGTTCCCTTCATCTGAGTCTCAAATCCTACAAATTAATTTCCCTCCTTTCTCCATATCCTACAGATCTCCATCCCTGGTTTTCTCTATCCAAAAGGATCCAAATCCCCTCCAAAGCAGCCGCTGCTTCATTCCCAGCCATTCCCAAATCCTGAATTTCCCAAGTGCCACCTGGGCACTCCTGGAAGTGAAGCCGCTTCTTTTGCTGCCTGGAAATCTCCAAACTCCCAAAAATTGGCACAAACCATTCCCAAAAGTTTCAGCAAGGCCATTCCCCCAGAATTTTTTTGGATCAGGTGTTGGGATTGTTTTTCCAAAGGAAAGCTTTGTCCAGCCAGAGCTGAATGTGCCTTGGATCAGGAAGTTATCACAAGGAAAATATTCCCATGGATTCCTTCAACCTTGGACAGCCAGGCTGGGAAGAGAAGCAGAGAAACTCTGCCTTAAAATCAGGAGATCCAGGGCAGGAAAATCCAAGGAAAAAACAGGAAAATGTGAAGTTAGGGAGTTAAAATTCCTCCAGCAGCTGGAAGATCCAAAGGTGCTCCGGGTTTTTGAGCTCTGGGTGTTTGTGCTGTGCCCCCTGCTGTCCCTTGATCCCAAATCTGAGGATTCCAGGGTTGGATAATCCTCAATCCCCAGGGATCTTTTAGCCCCATGGAGGCACTGAAATGTCCCCACAGGGGGTTGGGACAGAGGGAATGCCAAATTCCAAACTCCCAGCCTGGTTTTCCCTGGATGTTTATTGGGATTTTTCCAGCACCATTCCATAGTTTTCCCAAAAGCTTTTAAGAGCTGATATCTTCAAACACCGGGATTCAGTGAAAATCTCTGTTTTAATCCATAAATTTATTTACATTCCCATTTCAACCCCTTTGACCAAGGGGAAACCTACAAAGTCAGGTCCAAAACAGATTTTTTTTTTTAATCACTTAAACCATTTTTTGGGAGGAGAAGAGGGAATGTGGGGTTGGTTTTGGTGGATTTTTTTTGAGGATCAGGCGCGTTTAGGAAATTAAACCTGAGCTGAGCTCGGAGCTCTGTCTCTGCCCAGCCCTTGGAGTTGTTTCCCCTCTATTTCTGGGAATCAAAATGTGTTTTCTGTGCATCCCTCCATGCACAGCCAGAGGAGCTGAGGGCTGAGCATGCTCGGGATGAATCCCTTGGAATTCCTGAGGTCCCATCCCTCTAAATCCAGCCTAACTCCTCCGGCTTTGGCGGAATCGCTCCGGCTTTGTACGGATCCGCGTGCCAGCGGGAGCTGACCCCGAGCTTTCTGTTCCCAATCCAAGCTGAAATGAGGGATGGTGCCTTAAATATGGACAGGCCAAACATCTGGGAAGGGCTGGAATTGTTCCCATTAACGTGGACGCGGTTTGGAAGCGACTCCCGCTTGTGAAGGGTTTTCAGGCTGGATTTGTTCCAAGGACATGAAAATCCAACTCCTGTTTTACTCCCAGCCCCTTATCAGATTTAACTCCGCAGCTGCGAGTCCCTTGCCCCCGTTCCTCTCCCTGGGAGCCCACTGGGAAATCCAATCCCGGGATATTTGGGAGCTGGGATTCATTAACCCTCGTTATGTCATTTGGAGGGAGTTTTTGTCGGGAGTTAATTGGCCCTCAGCTGGTTCCTGTTACTGGCTTGGCAAAGGGAATGAGCTGGGAAGGAGGGAAGGAACCTGGATTTGGGATAGGGATGCCTTGGGGAGTGCAGGGAAATCATGGAATGGCTTAGTTGGGATGGATCTGAAGGATCATCCCATTCCATGGGCAGGGATCTTCCACTGTCCCAGGCTGCTCCAGCCTGGCCTTGGACACTTCCAGGGATCCAGGGACAATCACAGCTCCTCTGGGAATTCCATCCCAGTCCCTCCCCACCCTCCCAGCCAGGAATTCCTTCCCAATATCCCATCTAAATCCACTTCTTCCAGCTCAAAGCCATTCCCTGTGTCCTGTCCCTCCATCCCTTGTCCCCAGTCCCTCTCCAGCTCTCCTGGAGCCCCTGAGCTCTGCCTGGAGCAGAAGGTGGGGAGATGCTGTCAGATCCCTCCACACATTCCTGGGATTCAGGCAGGGTTTTATGGAGCCTGATGCCTGTGGATGAAATCCCCATGCAGAGGAGGAACAGCACGGGAAGTTGTAATTCCTAAGATGAGCCCTTGGCATTAAATTATTTACTAGGAACGTTTTCCTCCTGGACAGCAGCCTGATCCCTGCAGTCTGGGACGCTCCATCCCAAAATTGCTGCTTCCACGTGGGAATGTGCACAGTGGGACCCATCCCATTCCTGCGCTTCCTCTGCCACATGCAGGGATGATAATTCCACCGGGGAGCTGCTCCTTGGGACACAGCCGCAGAGCAAACCGGGATTCTCGGGGCGAGGCTGAGGAATTGCCGGATGCCGAGGAGGGTTTGGAGCTGGAGTTTGAATTCTCTGTCCCTTCCGTGCAGGTGGACGCCGACGATGTCATCACCAAGGAGGAGCAGATCTTCCTCCTGCTGAAGGCCAAGGCCAAGTGCGAGCGCCACCTGAAAGCCAAGGTGCCCAAGGTGCACGGTGAGTGCTCCCAAATCCCGGGGCTGCAGCTGGATCCATCCCTGCTCCTCCCCAGATTACGAAACTGCAGCTGGATCCATCCCTGCTCCTCCCAAAATTCTGAGACTGCAGCTGGATCCATCCCTGCTCCTCCCACATTCCAGAACTGCAGCTGGATCCATCCCTGCTCCTCCCCAAATTCCAGAACTGCAGCTGGATCCATCCCTGCTCCTCCCAAATTCCAGAACTGCATCTTGGATCCATCCCTGCTCCTCCCAACCCTTCCCCTCAGCCCCACACGGGGAGCTGGGAGCAGGGAGGGAAGGAGGGAATTGGAGCATCCCAGTGGATTGGATTTTCAGGAGTTCCATCACGAGGAGGTTTCGGCATGAGGTGTTGGAAAGTTGTCCCAGACTTGTTCTGCTCCAGAATTCCAAATGCTGAGGGTCCAGGAGGATGTGGGAATTATGGAATTATGGCCTTGATTATTCTAACCAATGCACAGGAGAGAGCAGCAACCACCAACCCTGGACTCTCAGAATTCCAGAATGGGTTGGGAGAGACCTTAAAGATCCCATCCACTCCTCTGGAATGGGCAGGGACACCTCCCACTACCCCAGGGGATCCAGCCTGGCCTTGGACACTGTCAGGGATCCAGGGACAGCCACAGCTGCTCTGGGAATTCCATCCCAGCCAGGAATTCCTAATTCCCAATATCCCATCCAGCCCTGCCCTCTGGCAGTGGGAGCCATTCCCTGTGTCCTGTCCCTTCATCCCTTGTCCCCAGTCCCTCTCCAGCTCTCCTGGAGCCCCTTCAGGCCCTGTCAGGGGCTCTGAGCTCTCCCTGGATCCTTCTCCTCTCCAGGGGAACATTCCCAGCTCTCCCAGCTTGGCTCCAGAGGGGCTCCAGCCCTGGGCACTACTCTAAATCCCGAAAATCCTTTGCAGACAGCAATAAGGAAAACAAAACATTGCTCCAAGACCTTTCTCCTTCCCCACTCTCTCTCCTTGGAAGGGCCAAGCTCAGCTGAGCCTCTTCCTTCCACTTCCTTTCTATTTTGGGGCTGGAAAATCGCTCTTGGCTGGGGGGAGGAGGAAGGACAGAACTCTCACATGGGGACCAAATCCTCCCCCCCCGCTGCTTCCTTTCCTCACATTCCCAAGTGTTAATTCCCGGCGAGCTGAGGGACCCTTCAGCCCCCTGGGTGGGTGTCCTGTCCCACCTCCCTCTATTTCCAGGGAAAATGGGACAAGCCACGATGTTCCTGCAGCTCGGCTCTCTGTTCCCTCTGGGAGTGCAGTGGGAAAACCGGGAGAGGGAAAGGCCCCCAGGCCCAGCTTTGCCAAGCCCAGCTTTGCCAAGCCCAGCTTTGCCACCTGCCCTCCTGGTGCCTTTGGAAACACCAGCGAGGGGCCATAAAATCCCAGCTTTCCTTTGATTCCGAGCCTCCCTTTTTCCATCAGGAAACCTCAAGCCACATCCTCTGGTGCTCCTTTGTCCCCTCAGCCCGTGCCCAATTAACACCTCGTTAATGAGCACGCGGGCAAAGCCATTTCCTGCTGGTGTCTCGCTGCCCACCCGGTCCTGCTGCCCCGCCCCTTTTCCAGCTTTTGGGATGGATCCCCCTTCACTGTGGGCAGGGATAGGGATGTGATTGACAGCCGGATTCTGGGGCTCTTTCCCGAGGGCAGAGCAAAGGAAGCAGATCCCAGGGATTTGGAGACGTGGTTTGAGACCTGGGGCTGGGGCTGGAACAGCAAATTTCCAATGTCTGGTGGTTCAATCCCGTGGATGCAAATCCTGCCTCTGGAAAAGGCTGCTCTGAGCTCCTCAGGCTCCCTGCTCCATCCTCCACAGCACATCCAATCCCAAATTGTCCAAGAGAAGCAATCACCTGGATTTCAAGGCTTTGGAGACTTCCCTCATTAGCAGAGGACAGTTAGATCCAATTAATCTGCACTAATCCAAAGGCAGGATGAATTCCTACTCAACCTTTCACAAGGAATGTTTTGGGTTTTTTTATTTAGCACCCCAGAAATTCCCTTTAGGAGTTCCCAGACAAGGCAGGGATTTCCCAGGCTGCCCCTGACATCGTTTAAGGGGGTTGTGGTGCCAGCAAAGAGTTTTCCAACTTGGAAAAGTTCTTCCCACTTCTCAGAGGAGCTGCCATCTGCAGATTTTGGGATTTCAGATGCCCTTGGATGCAGGGAAAGTGGTTGGGTCCAGTGCTTTCCTTTTGGGATGATCCAGAATTTGGGATGTGGTGCCTGTTTTGGTGATCAGGAACATCCAGACCTGTGCCCACCTCATCCACAGGGAGGATCTCATCCTGTTACCTCTTCCCTCACTGCAAATCCCAAAGAAAAATCTGGGAAGGGCAACAATCTACACAAATATGGTGCTCCAGCTCCTGTTTGCAGATAGGATTTAAAAGGAAAAATTGATGGGGAAAAGTAGGGTTGGCTTGGAGCAAAATAAATCCTGGATGTGGTTTCCAGTTCCAAATCCATGCTGGATTTGTTATTCCAAAGAAGGGGAAAGGACAGGCCCACACAAGAAGAGGCAGCACTTTTGGGGAGATCCTCAGGATCCCCAAAGTGATCCAAGGATGGGATTTCTCCAGCCTTTCTTAGGGAATTTTTTGTGGTGAGGGAAAAGATCCACGTTCAGCTGTGCTGGAAGGGATCAGCCTGGAGAGACAGAATCCCTCTGGGATTATCCTGGAGCAGCTCCAGCCGAGGGCCAACCCTGTGGTGTCGGATGTTTGGGGAAGGAGAAAGTCTCCACTTAAAATTCCTGACCCAGGGCAACAACTTGAGGACTTGAGGGGGATCTCTCCTGGGAAAATCCTCACCCCAGGGGTCGTAGGAAAAGAGTCTTTGACTCCATTCCAGAAAGTGGGAACGTGTCCTGGCTGGCAGGGTTGATATTCCAAAGGAAAATCTCAGGGAATAAAAAGGCTGAAAAGCTCTAAAATTTCAGACTTTCTTCAGCCACTCCAAATTTCCCTTTTTCCCCCCCCTAAAAAGGTTAAAATTCAGTTTTCTGGGAGGATGAGGTGCCTCCTGTCCTCCTGGATGGCTCACAGGATCCTCCCAGGTGTCTCTGAGCCCTGGCTCCTGATCCATGCGGCTCCCACGTGGATCTGTGCCATGGGGAGCCGAGGCTGAGCTGCTCCAGGAGCTCCCGAAGAGCCCCGGCAGGATTCGTGCGTCATCTCCACCTTTGGCTGAGGCACTGAGGGCTGGAGACCCAAAATACCAAACCAAAAAAAACCCAAATCCCTTCCCCCACAAGCATTTGGTTTCCTCCTTTTCTCTTTCTTTCCCCCCCCCCCCCCCCCCCCCTCCTTAAATTTAGTCTCCAGATGAAAGCCTTTGGGAAAGAACAGGAAACCCGAAAATTTCTCTTCTCCCGACACAAATATTCCATCCCAGCCCTGGTGGGCAGCTGATGCCACCCCAAAGTTAAACCTGGAAGGGGATGAAGTGAAATTCCCAGCCCTGAGCCATCCGACCTGACTTTTTTTTTTTTTTTTTTAAATCCATGAATTAAAAGCTTGTCTTTCCCTGGTTTGGAAAAGGAGATGGGACATTTTGTGGGGAAAGAAGAAGGATTTTTGCACAACCCTGTCATTAGCAAAGGCCACGGCCAACCCTTTCTCTGAGGCCTGAGGTGTTGCAGCTCCAAACCGGGTTGTTTTTTTAATAAATAAACCTATTTTCCCAGGAAAGGTGTTATTTTTAGTTGGGAATCTGGGGCTGTTTACCTGGGTTGTGCATCCCAGTTTGGCTTCACTGTCCCTAAAGGACCTAGAACTGATTCCAGGCTCTCGCTGGGCTTGGGGAACCCCAAAATCTGCTCCTGGTTTCCTCTCCAGAGGGTCCAGCACCATTCCCTGATGCCAGGAGCTCCCAGAGGTTGGGAGAAGCCTGAGGTTCCTCAGGAATTAAGGGAGACAGAGGCATCCTGAGCCCTAAGCACCTCAGCCCTTTATAAATCCATAATTTCTCCAGCTGTTTCCATCTTCTCCCAGTTTCTGTTCTCAGTCCTTGCAGGTGTGGCCCAAATTCCACAAAATTCCCTTGTGACCATATTCCCAGCACGGTTTTGGCTTGGAAAAGCTGACACTGCCCCAGTGGACACCAGCTGGGGGGGTCACCGTGGACCAGGAGACTTTTTGGGATGGAATTATGGACCAGGAGAGTGTCTAGGATGGAATTAATGAACCAGGAGACTTTTTGGGATGGAATTATGGACCAGGAGAGTGTCTAGGAAGGAATTAATGGACCAGGAGACTTTTTGGGATGGAATTATGGACCAGGAGAGTGTCTAGGATGGAATTAATGGACCAGGAGAGCACCTAGGATGGAATTATGGACCAGGAGACTTTTTAGGATGGAATTATGGATCAGGAGACCTTTGAGGATGGAATCACGGACCAGACTGTTCTTCGGGAGCGTGAGGGAGCTCAGAGTCACGGATATGATCCATGATGGACTTGAAGAAGCTGAAACTGGGATGTGGCCTCTACCTGCAAGGTTTTATGGGCCAGGGGCTCCCAGGGCTATTGAGGAATGTCCACAAAGCTGCTAAGCAGGGCTTGGAACACATGGGAGGAATGGATCTTGGGAATTATGAGAGGCATGAGTGGTCTGTGGTTTAGATTTGTAAAGGAACGCGGAGAAAGGGCGGGAAACATTCCAAAGGGTGGCTGAGCTCCGATTCTAATTATCAACCTTATTTTAATGATTGATATGAGTGATATTTTTCCTGCCAAGAGGGAGGCTGGAGGGGTTTGGAAGGACTGGATGTGCTGGAATGAGGAAGGGATGGGATGCGCCAGCCGTGGCAGGTCGGGAGTTTCCGAGGGGATGTTGGAGGTCGTGGTTCTGCTCCTGGGTCGGGAGGTTGGGCGTGGATGGGCAGTGCCCAGAACTGCCTGGGGAGGTCAGGAATGTGTCTCTGGAGCTGGGACATGGAATTGTCTGGTGGCACTCGGGACTGGGGTGAGCCCAGGCATGTTGTGACTTGGAACAGCTCCTGGCCCTCGTGTCCATCCCATCCCACATCCATTCCCTCCAGGGCTGAGCATGGAAGGGGTGTCCTGTCCATGGACCACCGGGGGGAAGGCCAGCAAAGGTCACTGAGCAGTGACAGACAGGAACTGCCACCATCCATGGCCATGGAACTTCTGGAGTGGGTCCAGTGGGGATGAGGAAGGGCTGGAGCATCTCCACACCCAGGAAAGGCAGAGGGAGCTGAGGCTGTTCAGCCTCGAGAGGAGCCCCAGCTGAGAGGAGCCCTCAGTCCTGGGTGTCCTTGGCTGTCCCTGTCTGTCCGTGGGTGTCCCTGTCTGTCTCTGGGTGTCCCTAGGTGTCCCTGAGTGACCGTGTCTGTCCCTGAGTGTCCGTGGGTGTCCCTCAGTGTCCCCGTCTGTCCCTGAGTGTCCCTGAGTGTCCCTGAGTGCAGGGAGGGTCAGAGCAGTCCCAGGCTCTGCTCCAGAGCGCAGCAGTGGCACCAGAGGAACGGGCAGGGACTGATCCCAGGAACTGCCCCTGCACAGGAGGCAGAACTTCTGCCCTGGGCAGGGATTGAGCTGGAACAGAGACCTGAGAGGGGCTGGAGTCTCCTTCCTGGGGATACTCNAATGATTCCTCCCCCTTCCTATCCCCAAATGATTTTTCCCCATTCCTATCCCAAAATGATTCCTCTCCCTTCCTATCTCAAAATTATTCTCCCCCTTCCTATCCCAAAACAATTCTTCCCCCTTCCCATTCCAAAATTTTTTCTCCCCCTTCCAATCCCAAAATGATTCCTTCCTCTTCCTATCCCAAAACAATTCCTCCCCTTCCTGTCCCCAAATGATTTTTCTTCCCTCCTATCCCAAAACAATTCCTCCCCCTTCCCATTCCAAAATCATTTCTCCCCTTCCCATCCAAAAATGATTCCTTCACTTTCCCATCCCAAAATGATTCCTCCTCCTTCTAATCCCGAAACAATTCCTCCCCTCTTCCTACCCCCAAACAATTCCTGCCCCTTCCTATCCCTGAATGATTCCTCCCCCTTCCTATCCCCAAATTATTCTCCCCCTTCCAATCCCAAAACAATTCCTTCCCCTCTTCCTATCCCCAAAATGATTTCTCCCCCTTCTTATCCCCAAATGATTTTTCCCCCTTCCAATCCCAAAACAATTCCTCCCCCTTCCAATCCCCAAAATGATTCCTCCTCCTCCCTATCCCAAAACGCTGCCTCATTTTTTTGGTCTCTCCTCCCCTTCCAACGCCCCAGATGTCCTTCCCGTAATGGAGTGACCACAGTCACACAGCGTATTCCAGCTGTGGTCTCCCGGGTGCCGGAATGAGCCGGCCTGATTTATATTCCGTGCCCCTGGATAAACACCTCGAGCCCGTGTTTGCATTCGTGCAGCTGCCAAGGAGCCTCGCAGATGGTTCCAACGTGTTCTCCACATGCAAAGTG
Source organism: Rhabdornis inornatus (assembly GCA_013397075.1). Taxonomy (NCBI): domain Eukaryota; kingdom Metazoa; phylum Chordata; class Aves; order Passeriformes; family Rhabdornithidae; genus Rhabdornis; species Rhabdornis inornatus. Next base: position 125,000 of record VWZS01002964.1, on the reverse strand, counting down.
TCCCATTCCCGCTGGGGATTGAGGGGATTGAGGCTGGCGGGAAGGAAAGGGAAAGGGGAAGGGGAAGGGGAAGGGGAAGGGGAAGGGAA
>VWZS01002964.1:85126-124811 GCA_013397075.1 Rhabdornis inornatus | reverse complement strand
AGGGAAAGGGAAAGGGAAAGGGAAAGGGAAAGGGAAAGGGAAAGGGAAAGGGAAAGGGAAAGGGGGATGGGATAGGAGCAGGAAGGAGGGAATAACTCTCCGTGCACCCTGAGCACAGATGGCCCAAATCTGCTCCTACTTTTCTCTCTTCTACCAAAGCAATCTCTGGGATTCTGGGATTCTGACTTGGATCAGGTGGGGGAGCAAAATCAAGGATGCATTTGGGAACAGCCCCTTCCTGAAATATTCTGGGATTGGCCTTCCTGCCTTCCAAAGGGAAATCCTGCGGCAATGACATCCAAGAGTGTTCCCATCTTGGAACGACTTCAACTTCCATGCCCTGAGATTCCAACCTTCAATGGGAAAGGATTGATCCAAGAGATGTCCTGGTGGATAAGGAGCTGTCCCTGAGCCAATGGGATCCTGGAGGGATCCCATGTTTCCCTGCAGGGCTCATTTCTTCAGGAATGGCATCCAAGAGAGTTTTCGCTTCTTCCCATCCTGGAATGACTGCAACTTCCATGTGCTTCAAGGGGGAAGGAGAGATCCAAGAGATGTCCTGGTGGACAAGAGCCAATGGGATCCTGGAGGGATCCCATGTTTCATTTCTCCAGCACTGAAGTGGTCGGTGATGTCCTCAAATCACGAGGAATTCCAGTGCCATTCCTGCCTTCTGTGTCCCCATCCGTGAGAGACACAGCTCTGGATTCGGGGGAGCTTCACCCACAGGGAGATCCCTGAGGGATAAACCTGATAAATCATCCCTTCAGGATCGCCAAAACACTTTGGGATGTGGGATATGTATGAGATTTCCTTGTTTTCTAAATAGTTCCTGAACTCCTTTGGATTTCCATCCTCCGTGAATCCTACTATTTCTTCCAAGGAAAGAAATGTTTAACTTTTCTGCTTCCATGTCCTGAACTACATGGATATCAATCCAAACAGCACAGTGGAACTCATTTCCACCAAAATTCCAAGCGTTTTTCTATAAGCTTTTCCAACTGGATCCTTTGGAATTCTCTGTGCTTTGGAATATTGTTGCCAGTGTCTCAGGAGGGACTGACTTGTTACTAACAGGCCAAACTTCCCCAATTTTCTGCTTTCTTCTTGGAATTCAGCCTGGATCTCCTTGGAGGAATGACCAGGAGAAAAAGGAAAACAAAGGGAGAAGCCAAGTTGTTGATACTGTGAATGTTTTTATAAATTCAGGAGAAAAAATGTTTGGAGGAGCTCTTTGGGCAAACAAACAGAAGGGAATGGCTTGTTTGGATTCCAGAACAATGGGAAATATGGGAATTTCCCTTCCTGTTTTATCAGAGATTCATGCAGTGATTTGGGTTTGGGAGGGGCCTTAAAAATTATCCTGATCCACTCCTGCCATGAACAGGGACAGCTCCCGCTATCCCAGATTGCTCCAAGCCCTGTCCAACCTGGCCTGGGACACTTCCAGGGATCCAGGGGCAGCCACAGCTTCTCTGGAAAAGCTGTTCCTCCACCCTCATTATAATAAATTTCTTCCTTGTAATTAGTGGGAATGAACCCAACCTCCTTTGGTTTAAACCCATCCCCCCTTGTGCTCCCAGCAGGTTTCCTCAGACGGGAGGGTTGGAGGGATTTGGGATGGGAGAGGAGGATGGTGAGGCTCCTCTCCGGGACACAGAGGGGACAAACAGCTCTTGGCTGTGTTAAACCCCCGGAACGTGGATCCAACAATCCCAAAGTGTGGCTGCTCCTGATATCGATCCGTATTTCCACTTCAAAAATGTTTTCCAAGATTTTCAGCCAATGTAGGAGCTCCTCAAATCATTCCAGGAGCTCCAGAGGCACCTGGCTTGACCTGTGGATGTTCCTCACCAGGTTTCCCTACCTGCAATCTCTATTCCTGACCCAAATCCTCTCTCTTTCCCCCGTGGCTCCCGGGATTTTCAGGAAACAGCTGCGTTATCCTGAATATCCAGCTGGCAGCTCCCAAATATCCACCTGCCCTTCATCCATCCCTGGGGAATTCCAGGCAGCAAATGATCACTGAGATGTTCTATCCCTTCTCTAAATTTTCCTGGAATGGCTTTTCCAGACCAGGAATGGGGGGAGAGAGGCCAGAGATGATGGAGAGGAGGGGGATGAGATTTCCCTGGAGTGGTTCAGGCCCTGGGAACAGCGATGGATCCTTTTGTTGGGAAGCTCAGACACTTCCCGAATTTTGAGTCCCGCTGGATTCTTATCAGCTTTAATGACTCAGTTCCAGGATTAAATCATTTAAGGAATCATTTCCATGCAGAGGTCAAAATTTTAAATGCAAAAATCATCTTTTTAAATATTTCTAGGGCAGCTCTTGGCTCCCTAAATTTTCCCCCATAAAGCAGCATTCCAGAGGTGTCCCACCACTGTTCCCTTCAGCTTTTGGGGAGGATTTTAGGGGCTCAAAGTACCCAAAAATCAATAATTGTGTGGTTCGTTACCAGTTTTTCCATGTTTCCACCACAAAATTTAGCACGTTCTTCTTTTCCGGCCACATATTTCAGCGGGATGCGAAACGAAACCTCTTAAAAGTGAAATTGCCCTTTGCAATCTGTGAAGGTTTTGGAAAAGTGGGAGATTTTCCCTCTCATTTCAGAGCGCTTTTGGAAGAATATTTTTCTCTCAGAGCTGGTTCTCCACTGTGTTCCTTTTAATGTTTACTCCAATTGATTTATTTTGTCGTAAGGACTGATTTTATTTTAAGCCAGAGCACTTTGAGGGCTCCATTAAATCTTTATTTACTTTCTTGTCTGCAGAAAAGACCGCAAGGACATCAACATTTTGTCCTGAGCCAAACTTTGTGGGGCCCTGTGTCGGTTTTTGGTTTTTTTCCCTTTGTCTTTTGCACCATCCAGAGAACTAAGAAATAAATAAACTCTTTTTTCCCAGTGTAAGTTATCCTGCAAGTAACGAGCCAGAGGGAAGGATATTCCCATTTTTCATGAATAGGAAATGTCTTTTTCTCCTCCTAGTGGGATTTTAAGCGGAGAAAACGCAATAAATTATTTCCCACTTTTTTTATCACGCGGATGTTGAGGAATTTCAGCTCCTGACCCTCACTCCCAGCTGATGCTTTAGAAGAAAGGCTGGGATTTGTCCGGTCCTTTTCATCCACACCAAATTAGAGATAAGAAATCAGCTGCTAAATGAGGAGACTTTTGGTGTTTTTCATGTCCTAGAAACCACCAAAATTAATTAATCCGTGTCGGCTCCGACCCTGGCCCTTGCTTTGAAGCGATCCTGGTTTTCCTTTCATCTCGGGAGATTACACTGGTGAGGAAGGATGAGTTCCTGGGTGGTTGGAAGCTTTGATATCCATGGAACACACTGAGATCTTGGCCCTCTTTGGATTTAGTTCCTAGAGAATTTTTTTGTGGATAAGAGCGGGTGGCTCCCGTTCCTTTTGATTCCCAGGTAACTCCTGTGTCCCACGCTCCATAAACTCATGGCTGAGGGCAGACCCAGCTCTGGGAGCAGATTTGGGGCAGATCTGACACTTTGGGCATTTCCTTCTCAATATTCCACTGCAGCTGGAATTCCATGGGTGGGTGCAGTTGTCGAGCCCAAAGCAGAGCAGTTCCCTGAGGACACAGAGCTGGGAGCAAGAGATGCCTCGAGGAATTGTGGAGCCCTTCAGAGGGACCTGGGCAGGCTAGGGAGATGGGCAGGGAGGAAACTTCTGGAATTCAGCAAGGCCAAGAGCAGGTTCTGGATCCAGGAAGATCATCCCATTCCAACCCTGTGATGGCAGGGACACCTCCCACTGTCCCAGGGTGCTCCAAGTGTCCCTGTCCAAGTGGACACTCCAAGGGATCCAGGGGCAGCCACAGCTGCTCTGGGAATTCCATCCCAGCTCTTCCCCACCCTCCCAGCCAGGAATTCCTTCCCAATATCCCATCTAAATCCACTTCTTTCAGCTCGAAGCCATTCCCTGTGTCCTGTCCCTCCATGCCTTGTCCCCAGTCCCTCTCCAGCTCTCCTGGAGCCCCTTCAGGCCCTGCCAGGGGCTCTGAGCTCTCCCTGGATCCTTCTCCTCTCCAGGTGAACATTCCCAGCTCTCCCAGCCTGGCTCCAGCCCTGGGAGAAACTTCTCTGGAGTTGGCCTCCTCTGGACTCTCTCCAGCTGTGCCACGTCTTTTTGACCCTGGGGATCCCAGAGCTGGGCACAGTTTGTCCTTGTGGAATAAAACTTCGGGATAATTTGCACCTCCTGGAGCCGCACACTGAGGAGGGATTGACCGCGATCCCTCAGATGGGTTTGTCCAAGGGAATGCCAGCGCCGGCTTCTTCACGGAGAGCCCTCTCCAGCCAGGAGCGCAGCGGTGTCCCCTGGCAGGCGCAGTGACTCCTCTTTATCCCTGTTCTCTCCTGCAGATGGCTTCTGCCTTCCGGAGTGGGACGGCATCGTGTGCTGGCCCGAGGGCGTGCCCGGCAAGGTGGTGGCCATGCCGTGCCCCGAGTACATCTACGACTTCAACCACAAAGGTGCGTGTGCTGCCCGGCACAGGGCGTCCCTGGCAGCCAGGAAACCCAACATTCCCGTCAGCATCCCCGCTGCCTCACGCGGGGCCTCCCTCCCCAGGGAAAAGGACGGGAATATTTGTTTGTTGATAAATGTGGATAAACGTGAATTATTGTATTGCCAGAAAATGGTCATGAATTATCGTGTTGCAAAAAAATTCCCTTCGTCATCCCTTTTTTTTCACGTGGGGCCTCCCAAGCAGGAGTAAACCCAGAGAAAAAGGAAGGAAGGAAGGAAGGAAGGAAGGAAGGAAGGAAGGAAGGAAGGANCATTGATTATTGATAAACGTGGATAAATATAAATTATTGTATTGCCAGAAAATTCTCTTCATCATCCTTTTTTTTTTCCCATGGGGCCTCCCTTCCAAGCAGGAGTAAAGCCAGGGATAAGGAAGGAAGGAAGGAGCCATTGATTATTGATAAACATGGATAAACACAAATTATTGGAGGAAAAGCTCAGTTGGAACTGAAATAATGACAAATTTCCCACACGGATTGTAACAGTCTCAGCACCAATTACCTGCTCACAGCTCCCAGTCGTAAATCCTCGGGATTTGTTTGACCCCATGAACTCTGGGTATCCACAGAACCCCAAAAATATCCTTCCAACTTTTATTCTCCACCTCAGGCTTTGTGAATTCTGTGTCCAGAGCCCTGGTGGGTGTCTGGGAGCAGAATGTGGGAATTCCTCATCTCCCTTTCCCTCAGGCTCCGCATTTCTTGGTGGTGCCAGGAAGTCTGAGGGTGTTTTTAGAAGTGATCAGAGCACACTTGGCCCTTCAGTGAATGTTCCAAGCACCCAAGGAGGAGGAAAAAGGGGGATTCAGGCTCTGTGCTCGGGGCAGAGCACTGCTGGGGATTTCAAAAAGCAAGGAGGGATATTCCCAGGAATCCTGGATGCTCACAGCCTGTCCTGACTATTCCATAAGGGACTAAGAGCTGGGATTCACCCCTGGCCGGTGACACCTCACTCTTCACCTCAGAGACCAGAAGGAACAAGGAGGCAGAGAATCATGGAATTATTTAGGATGGAAAAGCCCTCCCAGATCAGTCCACTGATCCCTCAGCACCGCCAAGGCCACCCCTGACCATGTCCCCAAGTGCCACATCCATGGATTTTAAATCCCTCCAGGGATGGGGGCTCCACCCCTGCCCTTTCCAGGAAAGAATTTTCCCAATATCCAACCTAGACCTCCCTCAGTGCAATCCTTCCCTTTTTTTCTCAATATTCCAACATGGCTTGGGTTCCTCACTTCACTGATATCCGCTGGATAAGTCAGGGAGCGTGGGAGCCCGATGGAGACCCTTAGATGATGGAATCAGAGAATCCTGGAATGGTTTGGGATGGAAAGGATCATAAAGATCATCCCATTCCACCCCCTGCCATGGACAGGGACATCTTCCACCACCTCAGGCTACTCCAAGCTCCATCCAACCTGGCCTTGGACACTTCCAGGGATCCAGGGACAGCCACAGCTTCTCTGGGAATTCCATCCCAGCCCCTCCCTGCCAGGAATTCCATCCCAATATCCCATCCATCCCTGCCCTCTGGCAGTGGAAGCCATTCCCCGTGTCCTGTCCCTCCATTCCTTGTAAAAATCCCTTTCCATCTTTCCTTTTCCATAGTCCCAGGATCTGTGGGATTAATCCCTATTTTCTCCAGGGGGATTTTAACACACACCCGATGCCACAATTCCCACGTGGACATCTGAACACGGATATTTCTCCTCTGCCAGCCAAATCCAAGGATGAAACCTTGCATCCCCTTCCTTCTGCATCCCCATGAGGAGGACAGGGATAAAAAGATACCCCTGGTCACGACCTGAACCTGCACACAAAGAGCAAAAATTGTACAAATCACCTTTATTCTTCCACGGGGAGGAGATGCAAGGAATTCTGAGGATAATGCTGGGCTTTGTGGTTTTCCAAGCCCTCTCGATTTGCAGCCCCAGCATCTGAAATTCCACGAAGGGCGGTGCTTAAAGGCTCCGTGTGGCTGCAGGGGCAGGCACGACACGCCAAGGCACGGGGCGCGTTCCAGAAGGCGGAAATCCCGCTTTCCAGAGCGGCGCGCTGCCTTTGATGCCCTCCACACAGTTCACACTCTGCTCCTCGGCCACGGAAAATCCACACAGCGCTCGCTGCTGTCAAACCATTCCCCGCCTCCGTTTTCCCGCAAAACTGCTCTGAAAACGCTCCTCCCAGCTGCTGGTTTTCTTTCCCGCTCATCTCCTTCTTGTCTTCTTGCTCCCCGGGCCAACGGCCTTGATGGAACACCTTTCAGGAATAATCCTTATCCGTTAGCCCTCTCTGGCCCACGGGCCAGCTGTGAGCCTCCCCACAGCTCCGTGGTGTTCCTCAGCGCCTTGGTGTAACCTCATGATGCTCGTATCCCCAAAATCCTCTGTTCTGTTGGATGAATATTTAAATCCTGCAGCTCTAAGACCAGTTCCTGGAGTCAAAGAGAAAAGAAAAAGCGCGGAGTTTTGTTATCAGAGTCTGCATCCGGCTCCCCTGCATCCTTCTCACAAACTGCCTGCCTGTACAGCGCTCTTTTTCGCTTTTAGTTAATTTTTCTAAGAAAATAAAAAAAATCCCTGAACTACAGTTTAATTTTTTCCCTTCCCTTTTTCTTAAAATTATTAAACCTACTCTAAACTAAAAAAAAACCAAAGAACACTGAAACCTCGCACCTATAACCCACCAAACCTGACCTAAACTACAACACTCAGCTAAAAAATTGATCAAATCGACACAGAGTTGGCTTTTGCAGCCGAGCTTCCAAGCAGGCAGGAGGCCCCAGCATGGATGAGCTCAGGGATGAATTTTCTCCCTTTCTCCTGCTGACTCCGTGTCTCCTCTCTCTCTGCAGGCCACGCTTACCGCCGGTGTGACCTGAACGGGAGCTGGGAGCTGGTCCCGGGCAACAACCGCACCTGGGCCAACTACAGCGAGTGTGCCAAGTTCCTCACCAACGAGACGAGGGAAAGGGTAGGAATTCCCTCTCCCACTCCCACTCCCATTCCCATTCCCATTCCCATTCCCATTCCCATTCCCATTCCCGGTGCCGGGCTAACCCACGGAGCTCTGTCTGGTTTAAAACCCCGGATGAGCTCCAGCTCATCTTCCTCCTCTTGGAAACCCATCCTGAGCTTGCCAAAGCCACACGGTGCTTTGATGGGCAGTGATTTGATTGGAAAATTGTCCTCAAAGGCAGGAAAGTTTCCTGCAGCTGCCATGGTCCCATTCCTGAAGGGATCCTGGGGGAAATTGGAGCGGTCTTGGGGATGCTCAGAAGTGGTTGGAGGTTGTTCCATGGCGTTCAGGCTCCCTCTGCCACAGCAGGAAATCCTGCTGCTGCCAGGCTGTTATCAAAAATTCCAATGCTTGTGTGGTTGTCTGTGGGAGAGAATGTCCAAACACATGTGGAATCAATCCAGGAGCAAATCCAGAGCTGGGAGTATCCAGCCTGGGGAGGAGAAGGATCCAGGGAGAGCTCAGAGCCCCTGGCAGGGCCTGAAGGGGCTCCAGGAGAGCTGGAGAGGGACTGGGGACAAGGCATGGAGGGACAGGACACAGGGAATGGCTTCCACTGCCAGAGGGCAGGCATGGATGGGATATTGGGAATTAGGAATTCCTGGCTGGGCTGGAATTCCCAGAGCAGCTGTGGCTGCCTCTGGATCCCTGGCAGTGTCCAAGGCCAGGCTGGATGGGAGAATTGGAGCAGCCTGGGACAGTGGGAGGTGTCCCTGCTCATGGCTGGGGGTGAGAATGGGATGCTCCTTAAGATCCCTTCCCACCCAAACCTAACTGGTATTCCATGATCCATGAATTAATTCTGGTGTCGTCACAATTTGGATATAGTGACACCACTCCAAAGTTGGAAAAGGGTTTCGAAGCACATGGAGAGGGCCTGGTGGGGAAAAAAAAGAAAAAAAGAAAAGGAAAAAAAAAAGAAAAAGAAAAGCCGCAAGCCATAAATTTACAAAAATTCAGGTAATGAAATTTCCTACCTTGCCACGAGCCAGCCTGGGGCTCTGTAATGCTGGAAGCTCGGAAGGAATTCCATGCTAAGGTGACAGCAAAGCTGTCCCTGGTGTGCCCTGCGAGGATGTGACCTCCTTGTCCCACAGAGAATGACATTCCCACCCACACACACCTGCATTTCCCAAAGAATTTATCCAGGCCCTCTGGGTTTTCAGTGGGTCTCCAAGAGAGCCCTGAATATGGGGCATGGCACTGATCAGCTGCAGGGGGATTATCCCAGACAGCTGAGATGAGGATCTAACCACAGCTTCCCTGGGGATGATCCAGAGCCCCTCGGGGACAACGGTCTTCATTTGAAATCTAACCACAGACTAGGAATTTTTGGGGTTGGGTTTAGTTTAGTTTTGTTTTGTTTTGTTTTGTTTCGTTTTCGGCTTTTGCTTTGTTTTGTTTTTGGTTTTTGTTTGGGTTTTTTGGTTCTGTTTTGGTTTTTGTTTTTCTTTTGGTTGCTCTCTTCTCCTTGAGAGTGAAGCAGCTCCTGAGTGGAGCGATTTAGGAACACAAGGAGAGGAGGCAGAGAGCTGCCGAGTGTTTTCTCTCACGTGGACAAGGAGCAGAAGGTTGTGAGCACTGGGTGCTGCTCCAGCACATGGATGATGTTCCCTTCCAGAACCAGCCCGCTGGGACTTTTCCCAGCTCAAAGTGGAAAAAACTCTCTTAGCCCCAGAGTTTCCTGGGAAGCTCCTGGAGCAGGAGTTGGAATCATTGAGCGCCTTGATCGACGCACAAACTTTTGACTCTCCAAAATCTCCTCAGTCCCAGTACCCTCAGCCACGCCCCGAGGTGGGAATTGTCCAGCTGATTTCCCTGATCCCAGATTTCCCCGAGGGAAAAAACATCCTTTATTTTAACCTCCCACAGGCAGGACTCGTCAGGGTGAGTTGGCAAAGGAAGGGCACAAGGAAGAGCAGAGTTGCCCAATTTTTTTTTTTTTTTCCCACCACGAGGAAGAAACGGAGACTTTCCACCTCCAGGGTGATTTAAAAAGCTGAAAGCAAAATCTCCCGCGGTGGGTTTGGTGTTCCTGGTTTTGTGTGGTCACGGGGGGGTCACAGCACAGGGGACTCTCCGTGCTTCCAGCAGAGACATTTACAGGAGGTGTCACCTCGTTTTTATTCCTGGGCAATCACTGCTCCTCGTGAGCTCTCCCTTAACGAGCTGTTTCAATAACCCATCCCAAAATCCTCGCTGTCCTAAGCTGAGGCATCTTTTGCCAGGAATTTTCTGTCACAGCTACAAAGGAGAATGGGATCGTACGTCACACTAAGACAAATTAAACAATATTTAATAGTAAGACAAATTAAACAATATTTAATAGTAAGACAAATTAAACCTGTTCAGATTGAGTGACCAGGCTGCCTAAGTGGTGCTTACCCAGGGCAAAGAACGCAGGAAAAAATGAATGTTTCTGCCAGCTTTGAAACCGTATCTTTATCAACAAACTCTTTTTAGTGACATCTATTTATTAATTTTTAGTATTATTGTAATTATTAACTTTACGTTTGCGAGAGGTCTCTTCCTGACCTCAGTGATTCTGTCACAGAGTTCCCTGATTTTATCACGCAGATGGCTGAATTATTGTGACAAATAAAGCGAATCCACGGGTTTATTTGGCCTTGGGGAATGAAAACCACTCTGGAAATAAAAGGGGGGGAAAAAATGCACTTTTTCCCTCAGTGTGGTGATAATTTTGCTCACAGAGAGCACGGAAGCTCTCTTGTCACATCTAAATGTGGCACTGCAGCCCTGGGATTAATTAACCTCCCTTTGATTCATTTTTTTCATCGAGTAGATTTTCAACAACACCTATTTATTACTATTATTATTATGATATTTTTATTTTATTTTATTTTATTTTATTTTATTTTGGTTTGGTTTGGTTTGGTTTGGTTTGTTTTATTTTATTTTATTTTATTTTATTTTATTTTATTTTGGTTTGGTTTGGTTTGGTTTGGTTTGGTTTGGTTTGGTTTATTTTGTTTTGTTTTATTTTATTTTATTATTTTTTTTATTTTATTTTATCTTATGCTTTTATTGCCACCCCTGTATTTGCAGGAGGTGTTTTCCCCAGCCCTGCCCTGCCCTGCCCTCAGGGGTTCTGTGCCTTGTCACGGAGCTCCCTGATTCTATCAGAGGTGCCCGAATTCCGGTGACAAAGGAAGCACCGTCTGTGCACCCACTGCAGATCCCTCGGGGCATGAAAACCACTCTGGAAATAAAGGAGACGGGAAAAAAAAACCGCATTTATTTCCCTCAGCGCGCTGATGTTACTCCCAGAGAGCACCGAAGGTTTCTTGTCACACTTAAACGCAGCCCTGGGATTAATCAACCTCCCTCTGACATCTCTTTTTTCATGGAGCAAACGTGTCCGGAGATGTCAGAACGGGGGGATTTGGCCACATGGAGCCGTCGTCTGGAGCGAGGGATGGTTTTCTATTCTTATTTCCCTCCCCGGGGAGCAGCATCTTTGCGTCACCACCAGCAGCTGCGTTTACCCCAAAGCTTTGCCAGGAGATCGTGGCTGACTCCCAGCAGATGCAACCAGAGGGAATTTTAAGAAACTGGGCTTTTAGGGGACAAAAAAAAAAAAAAAAAAAAGGCAAGCCAACTGTCTGTGGCTATAAATATATGGATTTTCTGGCTATCTCTGGAAATAGGCCTGAACCTATAGATAGCTGGAGATATCCACACCTAAATAAACACCGCGTGCGTGCACGCATCTCCAGCCAGGCATGTTTGTTTAGGTGGGGAGTGAGTTTTCCCATTTTAGCCGTGCTGGGATCATTTTAAGATCGGCCCGAGCAGCAAACACAGGGCCCCAGAGCAGGCTGGTGTCCCGGCCCGAATAAATGGGGATCATTTCACACGGAGGGAGCGGCTGGGAAACCGCTCTCTGCAAAGAGCAAAGTGTGTTAAAGCCATCCGAGCCAGCCCGGAGAATTAACAGCTCGTAACTGCCCCGGGAGCAACGGCTCCTGAGCCGCTTCCTCAGGGAAAATTCCCACTGGAGGATGGGAACTGGCAGCCCTGGAGGTTGATTCCTCCTTTAGCCAGGTAGGATGAAGCAATCATCCTAAAGGGAAAGTGTTTCCTCAAATCCATTCTGGATAATATTGAAGAGGGTGGGAACAATCAGCTGGCAGTGTCCCAGGCCAGGCTGGACAGGGCTTGGAGCAGCCTGGAATGGTGGAAGGTGTCCCTGCCATGGCAGGGGTGGCATTGGGTGGCCTTGGACAACTTCCACCATCCCAGGCTGCTCCAAGCCCCAGTATCCAACCTGGCCTTGGACACTGCCAGGGATCCAGGGACAGCCACAGCTGCTCTGGGAATTCCATCCCAGCCAGGAATTCCTAATTCCCAATATCCCATCCCTGCCTGCCCTCTGGCAGTGGAAGCCATTCCCTGTGTCCTGTCCCTCCATGCCTTGTCCCCAGTCCCTCTCCAGCTCTCCTGGATCCCTTCAGGCCCTGCCAGGGGCTCTGAGCTCTCCCTGGATCCTTCTCCTCTCCAGGTGAACATTCCCAGCTCTCCCAGCCTGGCTCCAGCCCTGCAGCAGCTCTGGGGGTTCCTCTGGATGTCTCCAGCAATTCCAAATCATGTTTACTGTGGATTTGTTCTGTTCCCACACTCTTTCCTAAGCCCCCATTCCTGGCCATGAAGGAGACAGGGAGCAGAGTTTAAATTCGGCCTGGCCCTTCTCCTTTGTTCCCTAAATTCCCTTAAAATCAGGAATGAGCGTGACCTGTGTTCCTGGAGCTCCTCAATCTTTATAAATAAAATAATATAAAATGCTGCACAAACGACAAGTGATGAACCTCAGGCAGCTTTTTAGCCCATTTCTCCCTAAATTCCATAGAACCACTGGCTCTGGATCCCTTCCCTTCCACACATCCAGCCAATAGCAGCAGGATCATTTTTCCAGTCACTTTTTCCAGCAGTGGGAGCAGCAATGGCACGTTTGGGTCAATATCCAGGAATTTCCCTCATCCCCATCTCTCCCAAAAGAACAGGGATGCCAAGCACAGGTGTTTTTAAAGCAGGTCAAACCCACCCTCTTCCCAAGGGGGAGCTGAAGGGTGAATGGGATCTCCAAATCCCAAAATCCCGGGAAAGGGGAGTCAGAGCCAGCAGCTTGGGAGGTTGGGAACCACCAGCAGCACGGGCCATCCTAAGATCCAACCTCAGTCCTGTCTTCATCTCCTCCTGCTTGGAGGGTTTTACGTCTTCCCGGGAATTCGGAGGGGCTGGGAGAATCCGTCGCCTTCCAAACACAATGGGAAGGGCCCAGCGTGTGGCAGGGCTGCTTTATCTAAACTCCATTGTTCCAAAGCAATCCCGGAGCTCTCTGGGGTCCTGGGAAAAGCAAACAACTTTGTGGAGCCTCAAACTGACGGCACAGGAGCGGGTTTGGATTGTTCTAGCCCGAATTCCACAAAGGAATGCCAGCAAAGCGCCAGGCATTTGCAGCAGGACACGGGCAGAGGTTTTAAAGTCCGTTGAGGAATAAAAAAAAATCATCTGAGAGATGTTTTGTTCATAATTTTGATTAACCCTGAGGTGCCATCCTCATTCCATGCCTATGGATTTGGTCTGGTCCCTGGAAATAGAATCCCAGAATCCTGGAATGGTTTGGGTTGGAAAGGAGCTTAAAGGTGATTTTTATGGACATGTGTGTCTAAATTGGGATGTCTGAGAGTAAACTGGGGATCTTTTGTGAGAGCTGATCCCAGCCACTCTCCAGATTGGGAGGATTTAAGAGCCTGGAATCTCTATGGATGAGGGGAAGAGAGTCCTGCAGGAACAGCACCATCAGCACTCAGAGATTTCCCTGAGACTTTGGAAACCAGTTCCTGCTCTGTGCCTTTGGTGAATATCCCATTTAGATTTTATTTAGTCCCGTTTTCCTGTTAACAAAACAAAACAAAACCAAACCAAAAACAAAACAAAACAAAACAAAACAAAACAAAACAAAACAAAACAAAACAAAACAAAACAAAACAAAACAAAACAAAACAAAACAAAACAAAACAAAACAAAACAAAACAAAACAAAACAAAACAAAACAAGAAAACAAAACAGAAAAAAAACCAACCAAACAAACAAACAAACAAAACAAAAAAACAAAACAAACAAAAAAAATAAAAGAAAAGAAAAGAAAAAATACAAGAAAAGCAAGCACAGAGATTTTCTGGCTTTGTTTGTCACTCCCAGCAGCAAACCCCCAGCTCCAAACGTGTCCTTAACGACACCTCAATCAGCAGCTCGGAGAAACTTTGCAGAAATTCCATCTGGAAAATCCTTATTTTTGCTTCCAGCCCCTCGTGCTGCTGATCCCACCCTTCACAGCTTTCCCATTCCTCGAAAAACACTGGATCCCTCCCAGCTTCACAGCCCGAGTGCTGCTGGGGTCTTGCTAAAGGGGAATAAAAAGGATGAAAGGAAAAATTCATCTCCTTGAAACTCGGGATAGGATTTGCCACCCGAAAATCCCTGGTTTTCCTTTTCCTTTTGCACACACGGCAACAGTTGAAGGAGTGGAGGGTTCCTGCGGGAATCAAACCCACGGAATTGTGGAATGCTGCGTTGGATGGGGTTGGGAGAGACCCTGAAGTCCAGCCAGTTCCGGCGGTGTGTCGCGGGCAGGGACACCCGCAGCAGCCCCGGGCTGTGAAGCTGGGAGGGATCCAGTGTTTTTCGAGGAATGGGAAGCCGTGCTCGAAGCCGTGCGCGCTCGGAAAACCGGGATCTCACGGCAAGGCCGCGTTTGGCCTCTTCCAGCAACGGATGGCCGGGGACCGTCACCGTGTCCTCAGGGTGGACTTCAGGTGGGAGCTTCCTGGAGTGACGGAGCTCCAGGTTGTGTCCGTGACCTTTGTGGTTTTCTGGGAATTATTTCACTTCCCGTCCACCTCAGCTCCCTAAGGATGCTCCTCAGGCCGTGGAGATCGTCCTTGCAGCTGGCAGATCCGTATTTTCCTGCCTGGAGGATCTTTCCCGGCTGCTCATTGTGATTTTCATGGAGCTCTTGGGAGACTTGGAATTCCTTTGGAGATTTTTTTCTCCACTTGGATGAATCCAAGAAGGAAAAGCTCCTGGGAATTACCAGTCCTGAGCTCCAAGAGAAGGAGAAGTGGGAGTGGAGAACCTCAATTTTTTGCTCCAAAGGCTTTCCCCAAGGGTCTGAGTACCCCATCCAAGAAATCACATTTCCCAAGGTCTTTCCAGGTAGGATTTGGGAAACCTCCTTCTCCAAGGAGGACTCCAGGAGAGGATTTCCATGTCTTGGCACTTGGTGCTCAACCTCCTTTCAAAGAGAGGCCCTCAGAGCACTCAACCTTCCAAAACCTCCTGACAATCCAGAGGCTCTTCCCAAGGCCATTCCCGCCCGTAGGAACGTGGATCTTCCCAGTGAAATTTCTGAATGGGGCTCAGGGATGTTTTGTTAAGGCCTCAAAACTGTTGGATTACTGAGAATTCCAACCTTGGAGTGAGATTTTTTTTATTATCGTTATCATTATTGGTTTTTTATTATTTTTATTTTATTTTATTTTTTACTATGGAGGCAAACGTTTTCCAGCTCCAAGAGGATTCCAGCTTGGCAGCGGGAAAATCACGCCAGGATATTTTTCCCTGAAAGCTTTGAAATCTCCTCTTCTTGGCTTTTCAGGCCCTGCTGCCTGCACAGACAGATCCATAAAAATCTATAAAAATATCCCATAAATACGCACAGACACACTCAGTAAATTAATATTGGCAAGGGCTTCGCTCCTCCAGCGCAAACCGCAGAGAAACATTCCCAAATCTGCGGATTCTGATGTAATAGGGCTGAGGTTTGGCATTCCAGGACAGCGTTCCAAGCCTCAAATCCCAATCAGAGCTGTCATTCAGAGCCCGGCATTCCTGACGTTATTGCAGCCCCGTGGGCAGGGCGAGGGAAGGAGGGGATGAGGAGAAAGATGGAAAGAGGCTGGATTGGTTGGGGGTTTTTGGGGATTTATTGCTAAAATCAGACTGGGAAGGGCAGGACAGGCTGGGATGGGGGTGGCAGGCGTTTTAACCCTTTCCAGGAATCCCTGAGTTCAGCTGCAAGTCCCAGCAGGATCAAGGGAAATATCCCGATGTTTAATGGAAACCTCAGGGTTTCAAGGCCAACTTTAGAAAATAGCAACCTAAAACTTCCTGAAGGATTAATTATTAGGAGCTGTCCCATGACAGGACCTTTTCCAATGGGATTTTGGCAAGCTCAGGATGTGTCTGGATTGGATAACCACAGGCAGAGGCTGCTTGGGATTTAAAAAAGGGAAAAATAAATGCAGGTGATTTTTTCCCCTCACATCCCATAACCAAAGTATTTCCTTCCCGAGTTTTCTGGTGTGGGTCACATCCCCCAGGCTGGACATCAGTCATCCAGCCACAGCTAAATTGTGCAATTCCAGCAAAATTCCCAGCTCAGCAGGCATTTTGTCCAGGAAAAATTCCCAAGTGATCCCTAGACTGGAGTTTGTAAAGCGCTTTGGGCTCCTTTGGGACGAGAATGATGTGAAATTCCCAGTCATGGGATGAACCCCACTGCATCATTAATCCTTTACAAAATTCCCAGCTCAGCAGGCATTTTGTCCAGGAAAAAATTCCCAAGTGATTCCTGGACTAGGCCAGGAGTTTGTGAAGCGCTTTGGGCTCCTTTGGGATAAAAATGCTGCAGAATTCCCAGGCATGGGATGAACCCCACTCCATCATTAATCCCTTACAAAATTCCCAGCTCATTTTGTCGAGGAAAAGATTCCGAAGTGATCCCTGAACTGGGCCAGGAGTTTGTAAAGTGCTTTGGGATGAAAATGCCCTGAAATTCCCAGGCACGGGACGAACCCCACTCCATCATTAATCCCTCACAAACTTCCCAGCTCATTTTGTCCAGGAAAAAATTCCCAGCTCATTTTGTGCAGGGAAAAATTCCCAAGTGATCCCTGAACTGGGCCAGGAGATTGTGAAGCGCTTTGGGCTCCTTTAGGATGAAAATGCCATGAAATTCCCAGGCATGGGATGAACCCCACTCCATCATTAATCCCCTGCAAAATTCCCAGCTCAGCAGGCATTTGGTCCAGGAAAAATTCCCAAGTGATCCCTGAATTGGGCCAGGAGTTTGTAAAGTGCTTTGGGCTCCTTCGGGATGAAAATGCCATGAAACTCCCCAGGCATGGGATGAACCCCAGTCCATCACAAATCCCTTGGGAAAATCCCACCTCCCCACCTCAGGGAACACAACCCCCCCTTCCCAAGCTGCCGAAAAAGACGGGATTCCGCAGGGATCTGGGCTCTGTGTGCCGCCAGGGCTGCGTGGCGCAGCAGGGCCGCGTTCCCGATGTGACGCTGTTTTCTCCATCATTTCTGCTGCAGGAGGTCTTTGATCGCCTCTATTTGATTTATACTGTTGGATACTCCATCTCCCTGGGATCCCTCACAGTTGCTGTCCTTATCCTGGGATACTTCAGGTAGGCGGCTCTGTTTTTACCTAAGCGGCGCCGGAAAAGCCTCGGGTTTTTCCGCAAGGATAAAATCGGGGTGGCACAGTTCAGGAAGCCACCGGTGGTGGTGGCGTCTGTGATTTGGGATGTGTTAGGATACCTTAGGGAAAACTTCCTGGGGAATGGTGGGTGGGATGCTGGAACTCCTTCCACTTCCCTAAGGTGGAGTTTTCCAGGCCCCCTTTGTAGAAAATGGGAATTCCTGGGTGTCTCCAGGAATCCCTTGGAAGACTGTCTGGGATTTTCTGTCCCTATTGTCCCTGCAGGTGACTGGCTTAGCTTTAGATGGCTGATTTGCGGAGAAATAAGATTCCCGAGGGATATTCCACTCTAAATCCAAATGTTGGTGAAGGATAAACCAGCTGAAAGGGATGGAAAACTCCCAGGCTGATTCCCCACACTGCTGCTCTTCCCAGGGATCCAAAAATTACCCTCCTGGATCCATTGTGTCCCTTCCCACCATCCCTGCCAAGGGATTTTGACCTCTAAATAACACTTTGAATGCTCATTATCCATTCCTCAATCCAGTGTTTCATCTTCCATCCCTGGAAGTGTCCAAGGCCAGGTTGGACAGGGCTTGGAGCAACCTGGGATAGTGGAAGGTGTTGAGGTTGGAATGGGATGATTTTTAAGATCCCTTCCAGCCCAAACCGTTCTGGGATTCTGGGATTCTTGCTGGCACAGACAGCATGGGATGGGAGGGATGAAAGGTGTCACCCATGTCACCCATATCCAGGAATTTGTCCTTTGGGAATGTTCTGTCTGGTGAGCTGATAGAGCAGGATGACCCCAAACCCTGAGCCCCAGATTTGCTTCCCTTGGAAGTCCGCTCGTGTCTTCTCCTAAAAAACCAGCAGGACCTGGATAAGAGCTGGCTGGGGCCATGTGGTGTCTGCAGAGGGATTTGGGAGGCTTGAGCCAAGCTCTGGACATGGAACACTGGGAATGAAGTGTGTGGCTTTGGGCCCTGGAAGTGCTCAGAGCTCTCAGCAGACAGCAAAAGGTCGGGGGGGTTTGCTTGGACAGCAAATCCCAAATCCACGACAGACCCAATCCAAAGGGAGCTGCAGACCCCATCCCTGCACCACACTCCTGTTCTCACAACCTTTTCCCTTCACTTCGTTTCCCACTGGACATTGGCAAGGTTGTTAAAATATTCCATGTCCACGTGTGCAAGAGAATTCCTGGTTTTTCTTTATCCATACCTTTATCCCACTCAGAGCACTTCATTTCCAGCCCAGACCACCTGAGCAGCTGTGCTGGAGCATCTTTATCCCGAGGATCAGAGCAGCAGCAGGGATCAAGCCAGATTTTATCCTCCATAATCCAGAGATTCACTGACTCCCTTTGAAATGCCGGGAACAAAGCCAATCCTCATTTAAACCTCATCAGTTCCACTTGGTGTAATTTGGATTATAAAAGCGCAGGGAACAACTGCTGTTGTTATCATAACATCCTGAAAAAGGGATAAAAACACAGCCCTTAATTAGTGCAGATTATTGGGATTTACAAGGATATCAATCCATTCATAAATCCAGGCATGGCACCAGAGCTCCAGAGCACAGAGGGGACCCAAAAGGTCGGTTCCTTCTTTCCAAAATCCTGATTCCTGATTCTAAAACACACCTCTTCTTCCTGGTTCTGACCCATTCGCCTCCCACCATCCCCTAGAAAGCTTTTTCTCCGAAAAGGACCTGAAAGCGCTTTACAGCTGGGGTTTGTGGGGTCACTGCTGCCATTGCTGGGGTGGAGCCCACAAACTGCTCCGAAGGATAACGTTTACAGCAGGAAAAGAGGAAGAGCAGCCCAGCACACCGGAGTTACTGCTGGAGTTGCTCCTAAATTGAGCTGGGCCAAAAAAAAAAACGAATAATTTACAGAAAGTTCTGCGAGGTTTTCAGTGGCCCCAAGTTCTGGAGCCTCTGGAATCCAAGGGCAAGTGGGGATAGGAGAGTGGGAATGGCTTCCCACTGCCAGAGGGCAGGGTTGGAGCAGATTTTAGGCAGGAATTCCTGGCTGGCAGGGTGGGCAGGGCTGGCACAGGGTGCCCAGAGCAGCTGTGGCTGTCCCTGGATCCCTGGCAGTGTCCAAGGCCAGGCTGGACACTTGGAGCAGCCTGGGACAGTGGAAGGTGTCCCTGCCCATGGGAGAGGTGGGACTGGATGGGCTTGAAGCCCCATCCATCCCAAACCATTCCATGATTCCCCAAGCCCCTGGAGAAGGTATTCATCCATTTTCCAGCGCCATGGAAGAGCAGGGAGCGGTGACGCTCACTCTGCTCCCCGGTGGGAGGAGCTGGGGCTCTCCAGAGCCAGAAGTGGCCCTGACTGCATCCAACAGCTGGATTAAACTTCCCAATCCTTTCTGTCCTCTTCCAGACGTTTGCACTGCACTAGGAACTACATCCACATGCACCTGTTTGTGTCCTTCATGCTGAGAGCCGTCAGCATCTTCGTGAAGGACGCGGTCCTGTACTCGGGGTCAGCCCTGGAGGAGATGGAGCGCATCTCCGAGGAGGACTTGAAATCCATCACGGAGGCACCTCCAGCGGATAAGTCACAGTTTGTGAGTATTCCCAGAGCGCTGCTTCTCCAGGATTCGTGTCTTTGTCCTCTCTGTTCAACACTTTCCCTCTTTTGGGCAGTTTTGCACCCTACTCATCTTTCACAGGCTCTTCCCATCCTTTCCCACTCTCAATGCATTGGTTCAGAGGGATTCCCAAATCCTGGGCTGAGGGAAAGCTGCTCCCACATCAGTCAATGCTGATGGTTTGATTCCCATCTACATTCCCCTGATACCCCCTGGAATGGCTGTGGAAATGCTCCTGACCATCCCAGCACAAGGCACATCCAGCTTGGCTCACAACACTTCCACAAATGGGGAATGCACAACTTTTCTCCCTCCCATGTGGAAAAAGAGACATTTTGGGAGGGAAAATGGGGGGAGGATGTGGTGTCACAGGAAAGGGTGGGGCTCACCTGCAGAGAGGAGGTGGTGTCCATTGGGGGACCTTGGGCAGAATCACTGAGGTTGGAAAAGAATTCCAAGGTCATCCAACCTTGGAATGGTTGGTGGGTCCCCAGTCCCAGCCTTGTCCCCAGCCCAGAGCCCTGAGTGCCACATCCAGGGATTCCTTGGACACCTCCAGGGATGGGCTCTCCAAACCTCCCTGGGCAGCCCCTTCCAAAGCCTGACCACCCTTTCCATGGAGAAATTCCTCCTGGTGTCCAACCTGAACCTCAGCTTCCGTTTATGGTTGGTTGAGTCAACACAGTCCACCCAGGCAGACGAGTCAACATCCCAAAATAAAAATGGAAGTGAGCTCAGTTGGACTCTTCTCCAGAATTCCCTGGGGATTTCACTATATAGAAATCTCTGATGGCAATATCTGGATTGTCCTGGTGCTTGGGAGGGTGAAGGCCATCCTCACATTTCCCACATCCTGGAGCTCTTGGCTCTCCCTGTCATTGGTCCCATCACGGATTTCCAATGGAATCCTGGATATGGCACCTTCTCCCTTCCCACAACTCCCTGACAGGAGGGGACAGCCAGGGGATTGGGCTCTGCTCCCAGGGAACAGGGACAGGAGGAGAGGGAACGGCCTCAGGCTGGGCCGGGGGAGGTTCAGGGTGGACACCAGGAATTTCTCCATGGAAAAGGTGGTCAGGCCTTGGAACTGCCGTGGAGGGTTTGGAGTCCCCACCCCTGGAGGTGTCCAAGGAATTCCTGGATGTGATACTTGGTGCTCTGGTGAGGATCAGGCACAGCTTGGACTCGATGACCTTGGAGGTCTTTTCCACCCTCAAGGGCTCTGGGATAAACTTCCTGCCTGTGGATTAGCTTGGCTTCTCAAGTCTTCCCCAACTTGTGCTACAACCAGGGACCAGCAACACCCTGTGAAAAATCAGAGGATTTGGGAATGTCCCAGTGTGCATCCGAGTGTCCCAACTGGAACTTTGCCATTGTGTTCCTTTCCCATCCCGGAGTTCTGTGTCATTAATTTGCAGAGTCTCACTCAACACGCTCCAAAACTCCCATTTTTTTTTTTTTTGGAAAGAACACAAAATGTTTCACAGCATTGTTTGGTGTTTCTCCTCGTGCCGGGCTCATTATAAGGAATAATTAGGATAATCTATGGCATTCTTTGGATATTAGCATTTAATGGCGTTTCCCACTCTTCGGAATTGCAGGGCAAACGAGCGATGAAGGCGACAATTAACGGATTTATTTTGTTTCCAAACGAAGTGGGAACTTTGCAATTCCTGCCTCTCGTTCCCTGCATGAGGGAATAAATATAAAAAAATAAATATAGAAAATAATATCAAACCTAGATGGGGATTTTTTAATAAATATAAAAAGTATTAATTAATTCAGGGGGATTTTAATTAATCTATTTTGACTCCCCCTGTCTATGAAAGAAAATGAGTGTGATGTGTGCATATCTTATCAATATGCAAATATTTGTATAAATGTGCATATTGATGGATGAAAAATTATCAAAAGAGCTGCGCCAGGATTAAAAAAATATTCCCTTTTTATTTCCCAGGTATTATTATTGGCATTTTCTGTCAGTCCCTTGTATTCTTCTCAAATGAAAAGGACGGCACAAAGATGGGCCAAGGGGTGTGGCAGCCACAGAATTCCTGGGAAATCCAATTTCCCAGACTCCAAGGATATCCACACCGATAAGAGCTGGCTTTTTACTGATTAATCCCAAAGTGGCACTGATATTTTGCAGCCTTTCCCTGCTGGAGCTGAGAAATTGGGAAGAAGGGTGGCTTTGTCCCACTCTGTCCCAAGGGAGTGCTGGGGTCACAGTCAGGGTTTTGCTCCCAAAAATTAAAGGATTTCAGCTCAGTGTGGAGCGAGGGCTCAGCTTAGGAGCCCGTTTAATACCAGGATGTCCTGGAAGTCTCTCCCAGATCTCCCACCTGGCAGCTCAGGTTTGCTCCTGAGCACCTTGAGATTTCCAGGGAAAAACCTCCAGGTCCTGTTTGCTCTCGGAACACCCAGCTCCAAAGGCAGCAGGAGCCATCTGCAATGGTTCCCAGTGGTCGAGGACAGAAAACAACCCTGGAGGATCCTGGAGGGGACACCCATGGCAGGATGGGGTGACTCCATCCCACCTTGAGCTGAGGAAGGAGCTGGAATTCCCAGTGCTGTGACTTCAGCAGGACACCCAGGCCAGGACAACTTGGCCAAGGCCCTTTGGCCTCCAACATGGACAAGGAACACAGGGAAAAGACGAAACAGAGGGAAAAGATGGAACAGAGGGAAAGATGAAACACAGGGAAAGATGGAACAGGGAAAGATTAAACCCCCCTGCTCTAGGAAGTGTGTGAGCCCCTCATCACCAGGCTGGGAGAGAGCAGGATCAGGCCATCATCTCCTTTTTCCTGCTTCCCAACTCACCTGCTGTAGGAAAAATCATCTTTGGCTCAGGAGTCTTTTCCCAACTGTTCATCTTTCCTGTTCTCCCACAGATTTCTCCCCTCACAAAAAACCCCTGGAACACAATTTCCCGACTTAATTCTTTTCCTTCCCCCGCCTTGTTTTCCCACCCCACCTCAATGCGTTTGTGCAGCACGAGAATTTCACCCCGTGTCCCTTCTGTGTCCTTCTGTGGCCGCTGCAGGTGGGCTGTAAAGTAGCTGTCACCTTCTTCCTCTACTTCCTGGCGACCAATTACTACTGGATCCTGGTGGAAGGGCTCTATCTCCACAGCCTCATCTTCATGGCATTTTTCTCAGAGAAGAAATATCTTTGGGGATTCACGTTATTTGGCTGGGGTAAGTCGTGGCTGCTCCGCAGGGCTCACCTGGAAAAGCTTCTTGGAGGTGGTTCTTGAAGGAAACTGTGGATAGACAGGGATATGGGAGAGGGGATGGAGGCAGGATGAGCATCAAGGACAGCTTTTCCATCCTGGGAAGCTTTTATCATTCCAGACTCGTGGTGTTCACACTGTGGCTCTTCCAGGGTCTCCAGAAGGATCAGCCCAGGCTTGGAGAGGCAGCACCAAGAGCCAGAGAATCCCAGGATGGGTTGGGAGGGACCTTAAAGCACATCCAGTCCCACCCATTCCATGAGCAGGGACACCTCCCACTATCCCGGGGTGCTCCAAGCCCCAGTGTCCAGCCTGGCCTTGGGCACTTCCAGGGATCCAGGGGCAGCCACGAATCTCTGGTGGTGCCTCAGCACCCCCACATTTTGCCACCCTTCCAGGGCAGGAAATGTGAGGGCTAAATTTGGGATGAGACAGCCAATTTCAGGGATTTATCCCCATCTCTTCCCAGGATCTCCTGCTGAGAAACCAGTGCTGAGCTGGAGGGGCAGAAATCTGTGGGAGGTTTTGAGCATCTGCTCCCAATGAGAGCCCTGAGCTCTGATTTCCTCCCTCAAACCTCAGCTGGTTCAAATCCCTGAGGTCTCCTGAGCCTTGGAACACCACTGGAAACCTGCAATTTGTGGGGAAGACTTTTTTATTTTCCTTTCCTTTCAACTCGGGCATCTTTTCCCTGAGTAATGAGAAAGGGGCGGGATGTGGGTGCAGGGAAGGAGCTCATTAGGAGAAGACGTTGCGGGCACGCACATTTCGGAGGAGAACGGGATTTCTGTTCGCTCCTGGCTTTAATTTTGGCTTCCCAGGAGTTATGAGGTGCTGGGACAATAAAACAACTGCCCACAGTTGTCTCGGAGTCTGGAGGCTGGGAGGAGAACAGGGAATGTTTCCGATGATCCTTGAGGATGTAAGGAATGGTTTAAGCAGGAATTACAGCGGGAAAACCCGTCCAGGGGGGCTGTGGTTACCTGGCCCAGCAGCACTTCCCAGATTCCATATCCCAAATCCACCTGGCCACATCCTGACTGCATTTTAGGACAAGGTTCAGGTGTGCAGCACCCCATCCCCATTCCAGATTTTTAGGGGAAAATGTTGGTGGCTCTCTCTAACGGTGGAGCTCGGAGCAAGGCAGGGAACACAGGAGCAAGGTTATGAAGGATTGCAGATTTTTGGGATTCAGTGCTCCAGGGCAGGGATCTCTCCAGCCTTTCTCCTTCCCAAACGGGGTACAGGGAAGAAGCTGCTTCCAAACCTCCTGTTCAGCTGCTCCATAGGTCAGAAACTGCTGGTGCTGACAGATGATAAAGATGGGAAGTGTAATATATAGGAATATTCCAAAGTGGGAATCCATCTCTCAGGAAAAGCCTGGTCCTGGACAGCTGGAAAAATTTTGGGAAAATCAACAAATTGAGAGATATTTGATGGGGCTTGGAGCAACCTGGGAGAGCGGAAGTTGTCCCTGCCCTTGGCAGGGGGTGGAATGAGGTGGGATTTAAGGCACCCCATATCCCAGATCATTCTGGGATTCTATTTTGGGGATTCGGCATTTCTTACCTCAGCTGCCGAGGGACAGAGAGGGCTTTGGATGGCACCTCTTTGCTAGAGCAAATGAACAAAACCCCAGCTAAATTAAATTAGAAAAGAGAAATAAACTCGTCTTCCTCCAAACCTTCAGGCTCTCTAAAAACTCCCTCTCAAAAAATAACATTGAACTGCAAAGAGCAGACTTAAAGAAGCAATTCCCCAGAGGGAATTCAGGAGGAGAGGGAAGCAGCTGGAAAATAATGCCGTGTGTTTAACAAGCAAAACCAAAGGAAAACAAAACGTTGGGACAGGCAGGGATTGCTCTCGTTAAGGGAATAATCTGCTGCCAGGGAATAATCGTTTTATCAGAGCAACCGCAGGGCTGGAGTCACACCTGTCACAACAGCCAGCATCCCTGGGCTTCCAGGAGCCTGAGGCTGCCCCGTGGAAATGTCTCTGGAATGAGAACACACGGTCCCTCCGGTGGCAGTTGGGATTGCTTTGTTTGGATTGGGATGATAATGTCCGCGTGGCAGGCACCCACGCGGGCGGATTGTTTGGATAATTTTTGGGCACTGCAAAGGGCAAACCGATCCAGGAGCCACTGGAGACGGTGGAAAAATTCCAGTTCCCTGCAGCGGGCACTGGATCCTGCCCACACCGCAGCAATGAGCGACAGGGAATCGGGGATAAATAATTATTGCACGGAAAAGGCAGATTTGCCCCCAAAACTGGGAATTGAATTTGTGCTGCCTGGAAATCTCCAAGGTGGAAACAGGGAGCGAAAATCACCCTACAGCATCTTATTTCTGGGAAAAGCAGGACAAAGAGCAATTCTTTGATGTCATGTCCGTGGATTTCCGTCCTGCATTTTCAATCCACATCCTCACTGGCACAAGCTCCATCAAAGTCCTCAATTCCCTTCTTCCAAGGGAGACCCTGCTGACAGAAAGGAACTCGTTCCATGCCAGCACCCACCCAAAATAAATAAATAATGACATTATGGGCAACAATAAATCCCTTGGGAGACTCCCAGCTCCCTGCAGCTGTTTTTTGAAGGAAGTTTAGGACCATGACCAATAGCCAGGAAACCCAAGCTGATTCCATTGGCATTTTTCCTTCACACCGCATTAATTCCCACACACATGGCTGGGCTGCCCTGGATTTCAGCAAATTTGGGATTGCGGGGACACCTGGAAAAGATAAAAGGAACGGTGGGAGGTGCTCTGAAAATCCGTGATGATGAGTCCTGAGTGTTTATCCAAGCAGGAATAATCCTTCCCCAAAAAGTTTATACCAAGCAGGACCGGAGGCCTTAAAAGTATAATGGTTATTCTCATTTTACATCGAGAAAAAGGGGCAGAGAGGACTCGTAAAACACAGGCATTGTTCCTCAGAGAGGCTTTTAAATCCCAGGGAATTGAGACCAGAAATCCCAGACCTACACGAGGTCTTTATTCCTAAACTCCCTTCCAGCAGTCACTCCCTCACTCCACGTGCATGAAAGCCATTTTTCCAGCTGCTGGGAGACACGGACACGGGAAAGGCCCTCGAGGGGGTGGGGTGGCCAGCAGATCGTTCCCATTTTCCGGCTGCTGGGGAGATTCCTGACTTTATAGCACCTGCATTGTACACACTGTGTGTGTGGCTGGAAATGCACAGCGCATACAATGTGGATTCTGTACAAGTCACTGACGGCATGGCGGGGCTGGGCCGGAGCTGGGGGGGACATCCATCCGTCCATCCATTAATCCATCCATCCATCCATCATCCATCCATCATCCATCATCCATCCATCATCCATCATCCATCCATCATCCATCATCCATCCATCATCCATCATCCATCCATCATCCATCATCCATCCATCATCCATCATCCATCCATCATCCATCATCCATCCATCATCCATCATCCATCCATCATCCATCATCCATCCATCATCCATCATCCATCCATCATCCATCATCCATCCATCATCCATCATCCATCCATCATCCATCATCCATCCATCATCCATCATCCATCCATCATCCATCATCCATCCATCATCCATCATCCATCCATCATCCATCATCCATCCATCATCCATCATCCATCCATCATCCATCATCCATCCATCATCCATCATCCATCCATCATCCATCATCCATCCATCATCCATCATCCATCCATCATCCATCATCCATCCATCATCCATCATCCATCCATCATCCATCATCCATCCATCATCCATCATCCATCCATCATCCATCATCCATCCATCATCCATCATCCATCCATCATCCATCATCCATCCATCATCCATCATCCATCCATCATCCATCATCCATCCATCATCCATCATCCATCCATCATCCATCATCCATCCATCATCCATCATCCATCCATCATCCATCATCCACCCATCCATCCATGCACATATTGGGATTTTTAGGGATAACTCTTTTCCCGTGGGTATTTTATTGCTGCTTGGCCCCAGCTCGATGTCAGAATGGGAATTGTGTCTCTTCTGAAGCTCAGGACAAGCAAGAGAAGAACAAATTCCTGTCCAATATATCCAGATCTCCCAAAAAAATCAATCCTTCAAACTTAGAGCTTGGCTGTAGTGGGAATATCCAGTATTTCATGGACAGCCTTTCAATATGGCAGTTCCTCCATGGATATAAACTGAAAGAGCATCAAAAATTCAATCCTTTTAAACCTTGGATGATTTTCCAGAGCCTGCCCTACTTTCCATGGATAGGTGGATTCCAGGGAGCAGGAAGGAGCTGGTGCCTGTCACCTTCCCCAAGCCCTCACTTGCCTCGCTCCAAGTTCCCAGTGCGACAGGTCAAGGATTTTCTTCCCAGTGCCAGCAGCACAGGGAATTGTGGAGCGGGATGAATTCCTTATAAATGTGGCTTTGTAGGAGCGCTGGGCCTGAGTGAGGCTCTGTGTTTAATTATTTATGCTTTCTTATATTACCTCGGCATTCCCAGCTCCCAGCCTGGATAAGGGCTCCGTTGTCCCTGGGTTTGGGACACAGCCGTCCCTGCTCCACACCCCGTGGTCAGGAAAACCTTTAAGCACCCTAATGAGACTTAAGTGCATGCTGAAAGTTAAGCCTGGGCTTATCCCCGAGCCCCAGTGAGCTTAGACTGGGAACAGCCTCTTCACAGTCCCCGCTGATAAATGTCGCCTTTATTTATTTTTTAATAATTTTTTTTTTTTCCACCTGAAAGGGATCATTCTTCCCGAATTTGTGGAAGCTACTGTGGGTTGGATCCTGCTTTTTAAGGGAAGCCAGTAGGGGACTCAGTTGTACAAATAACTGGACCCTAAAAAAAAAATAAATAAATAAATACAAGGTTGCATTTGGTTATTGGGGATTTTTTTTCCACGTTTCACAGGGAAAAGATGATGGCCCAGGGTAGCTGTGCTGAAATCAGGATGGCTCATTTGGGAAGGAACCTTTGGCTGGATATTCTGGAAGCATAATCCTAAATTTTAGTATTTCTGTGCTTCGTGCAGCAACTCTCTCGTATCTAACAGAGCTTCCAATCCATCCAGGGATTTTCTGGGAGAAACTGTCTGAGCCTGACTCCTGCTCTACCCTTCCTCGATGTGAAGGAAGGGAGGAGATATCTTGGAGAGGGTGTGCTGCATAAAACCATTGGAATCATGGAATAGTTTGGGTTGGAAGGGGTCTTGAGGATCATCCCATCCCCCCCTGCCATGGGCAAGGACACCTCCCACTGTCCCAGGCTGCTCCAAGCCCTGTCCAACCTGGCCTTGGACACTGCCAGGGATCCAGGGACAGCCACAGCTGCTCTGGGAATTCCATCCCAGCCAGGAATTCCTTCCCAATGGCCCATCCATCCCTGCCCTCTGGCAGTGGGAGCCATTCCCTGTGTCCTGTCCCTCCGTGCCTTGTCCCCAGTCCCTCTCCAGCTCTCCTGGAGCCCCTTCAGGCCCTGCCAGGGGCTCTGAGCTCTCCCTGGATCCTTCTCCTCTCCAGGGGAACCTTCCCAGCTCTCCCAGCCTGGCTCCAGAGCAGATTTCTCTGTTTCCCATGGGATGAGTTGGCCAAAGCCGGTTCCAGTCTCTCGGGTTCCAGCACTCTCAGGCCTCGGAAACCATCGAGTCCAACCATCCCCAGCTCTGCCAAGGCCACCCCTGACCGTGTCCCCAAGTGTCACATCCACAGGGCTGTTCAATCCCTCCAGGGATGGGGACTCCACCCCTGCCCTGGGCAGTTCCAATGTGTAACAGCCTCTTTTGGGGAAGGAATTTTCCCAGTTTCCAGCCTGAGGCCGTTCCCTCTCCTCCTGTCCCTGTTCCCTGGGAGCAGATCCTGACCCCCCCACTGTGCCCTCCTGTCATGGAGTTGTGCAGAGCCAGAAGTTCCCCCTGAGCCTCCTTTTCTCCAGGCTGAGCCCCTTTCCCAGCTTCCCCAGGAGTTTTCCAGACCCTTCCCAGCTCCATTCCCTTCCCTGGACACCCTCCAGCCCCTCAATGTCTGTTTGAGCTCCCCAGACTGAACCAGTTCAGTTCTCAGATGTGACAGCTTCGCCTTTCCAAATCTCAATTATGCCCGAATAATTAAAAACTGCTCCTTCCACCTTCCCCTAACCCACTCCACCTGGAATTTTGGTGCTGGAGCCCTCGGTTCCCACTGAAGCCGTGTCCCCTGTGTTCTCTTGCAGGACTCCCTGCTGTGTTTGTCACAGTGTGGGCCAGCGTCAGAGCCACTCTGGCCGACACAGAGTAAGTCCCGCTGGGTTTCCTTTCTCTCCCTTTTGTGTGCAAAGTTTTATGGGATTTATGGGTGAATTCAAAAGGAAAAAGAACCAGGCAAAGCTGGAATTCTGCTCTGACGCCATTAACTTTTGGAGGAGGGCGGTGGATGGAAGGGAAGGATAATTTTTCCTTTCATTTTGCAGGATTCAGGAAATGGGAATACCTGCAGTTGTTGTCCCTGGGGATAAAGGGATTGTGTCACAGCTGGGCAGGGACAAGACAGAAAAAATCCTGAATGAGTGGGAATGAATTTGGGACACAGCAGCTGCAGCACAGCCAGAGAAGTTTGGTGGTGGGGGGGTGTAGAACTGTAATTCCTCCATGGATTTCACAGTCCCGGAATGGTTTGGGTTGGAAGAGACCTCAAAGCTCATCACTCCCTGCCATGGGCTGGGACTCCTTCCACTATCCCACGTTGCTCCAAGCCCCATCCAAGCTGGCCTTGCCCCCAAAATTCACAGCTTGGCCACACGAGTGCTTCCATGTTCCCAGGATCCTCCAGCAGAGGGTCCCTAGGAATTCCCAAATGGCTTTGCATGGGAAGACGCTGCTTTCCAAGGGGGATTTCAGCTCCAGGCTGGGATGGGTGGATCAGCAGAGGGGTGACACGTTGGTGACACCAGCTCATCCTCACAGAGGCTTCCAGGGAGCACCGGTGGCTTTCCAGCCTCGCCTTTCCTTAGGAGCTGCCCTGGGAAAACTGAGCTGCCATGTGGGGGTTACCTGGATCACACAGGGAAAATCCTGTGGCATTCCTGTCTCCAGAGCTGGAGAGAATTTCAACAGAATAATTAATGTCATGGGTTAACTGCACTACTTAATTAGCGGCTTGTTTTTATTTTCTTCTGTTTTTACTTAGAGTTAGGATTAAAAGCACAAAGGAGACGGATTTTTCGCGTTCACACTTGGCCGTTTATTAAATTTTATCTAAAGTACAGAGAGTTTTGCAATACTTTTAGTTACTAGCTAAAAAGGCTAGTTACAAGGTTTTTTAAAGCTAAATAGTTCAATAAAGAACTAGCACTTATATTACTTATACTTTTGACCCAACAACCAAACAATTGTGACTTGTAGTGTAGCGCTGTCTAAATAAAAGCTACTACCACGAAATCTTGAGGAAGAAGGAAGGAAGAGACAACACCCAAGAACCATCTTGTCCCATACCCATTACTATATTCTAAAACCCCAAATTCCAAACCCTTCACCATGTGGAATCACACACTTCTATCCAAACTCCACACCAGTGATTCCAACTCTATCACTCAATTTTGGAAGCCTTCTCCAAGGCCTCAAGTGGAAAGCAGTGTTCTCCTGGGGGTCAGTGTCAGAAAACACAGGAAGTTTAAAACTGTCAGGATTCTGGGTTCCAACAAATTAACGCTGGGTCAGCTTTTCCAATGGGTGCTGGAAACTCCTGGGAGTTTCCATGAGCCCGTCCCTTCTCGGCAGATGGAGGATTGGATCCCAACATCCCAGTATCCATGTCACCAATTGGCCCTTCCAGTCCTCGCTGGGATAAAGACCGAAGGTGGATGGAGATGAAGATTTTGGGGGGTTTGGCTGGGTCTCCCTGCGAGGGCAGGGTTGAAGAGAGTGTGGAACGCCAGCATTGTCCCCACCACCGCGTGTCAGACACCACCTGTCCCCATGGGAAGTGTGCAGGCTTATTCCAAGGGGGAATCATGGAATGGTTGGGTTGGAAAAAACTTTCAAAGGTCGTCTAATCCAACCCCCTGCCACGAGCAGGGACATGTCCAGGACTGAAGAGGCCCACAGGGAGCCTGGAGAGGGATATTCATCGGGAACTGGAGGGACAGGACACAGGGAATGGCTTCCCACTGCCAGAGGCCGAGGCTAGATGGGATATTGGGAAAAATTCTTCCCTGTGAGGGTGGGGAAGCCCTGGCACAGGTCACCCAGAGAAGCTGTGGCTGCCCCATCCTTGGAAATGTCCAAGGCCAGGCTGGATGCAGCTTGGAGCAGCCTCTTTCCCATGGCAGGGATGTGGAATTTAATCACCTTTGAAGTCCATTCCAACCGAACCCATTCCAGGATTCTGTGATCCTGCTTCAGTTTCAGCCTCTCCCGTGTTCATGAAACCTGGATTACTTTTAATGTAGGGATTTTTTCTGGTGAGGAAGTGGAGAAGTGGAAAAGGATCCATTCCTGCCTGGAAGGGACAAATTGGATGAGTGTGGCAAAAGCTGGGAAGAGCTTCACCCTCTGGAGAGCAGAACCATCCCAACCATTGGAATATTCTCATTTTTTAGTAGCGTAACAGCAGGAAAATGGGTTTTCCAAACTCTCACTGAGTGCAGGCAGGGTTAGAGCAAGGTACTTCCACCAGGCTCTGGAGGAACTCATCCTCCCAGGGGGATTTTTCCAGCAAAACTCTGGAGTGGATTGCTCTTCCAGTGCTTTCCTGACAGGATGTCGATCTCTCCTCAGGTGTTGGGACTTGAGTGCAGGCAATTTAAAGTGGATTATTCAGGTGCCCATCCTGGCAGCTATCGTGGTGAGTATGGATGAGTGAGGGGCTGGCAGGCCTTTGGGATCTGGGAGCTGATCCAGGATTTCCTACTCTAATCCCCCCGTTATCAAAAATCCTGCTTTATAAATGATCCCTACGTATCCATTTTGAGGGGTTTAGGTTTGTCCTGCCTGGAATTTCGGCAGCTGAATATGGCAGAAGGGTTTGGGAGTGACTTCAAGGAGAGAAAAATCCCACATTTTTAGGGCTAAGACCCTAAAATCATTAATGAAACCAACATCCAGGGCAATATTTGCAACCCAGATGGTCCTGGAAACTCTCAGGGGCCATAACATGTTCTGGAGGCATCTCCAGCAGGAAGAGATGGAATTTGGGATTCGTAGCTGGACCAAAGCTTTTCCCAGGCATGTTTCAGGGTCATCCCATTCTTTCTGAACTGATAAAAGCTTGGGAAGCCCGAGGTGGGAAGGGAAATGAAACCATCCCAGCTTTGATTGGATCTTTAATTACTGAGGCTGGGTTATCCCAACCCCCAGCCAGGAGCCAGATGGGAAAGGAAGGATCCAAGTGACATTATCCCAACACAGGAGGAGCTCTCCAAAGCTGGAGAGGGGATTATGATTTAATTATCTGCACCAGGTGAACTCAATTATGTCCTAATTAATGAATTCATTCATTAACCTCTTCCCCTTCTCCTTATTTGGGGTTTTCCATTGCTCAGTCTCCTGATGGAATCCATGTAAAAGAGCTCTTGCCCTCCCCTAAATCCCACCTCCCTTTCCACTCATCCATGAGTGGAGCCAGTAGGAATCTCTCCACAATCCAGAGGGTTTGGAATCAGGCTCTTCCTCCTGCCTCAGGAGGCCTTGGAAGATGCTCGGTGTGGGTGAGAAGAACACCAGACACGCAAAGAGCAGGAAATTTTCCGAGGTTCATCTGTGCCATTGGGTGAGATTTTTGGGGCTTGGGGGGCGGGGCTGGATTTCATCTTTTTGGTGGAAATTCTCCACCTGGCTGCAGCAATTCCTTGGAAGAAACGCATCACCGAGACCACATCTTTGGAAATGGAACAGCAGAGGCTGGAGAAGAAAGTTCAGATGGTTCAGTTAAACTAATTCCAGCGACCCCATCGCATTTCATTTAAAGGCCAATTAGCAGAGGAGAAGGAGCCCAATTGAGGCTCATCCTTGGAAAAATCAGGTTTCTCCAGGAGGCTGTGCCTGTGCCCTGGCAATTTCCAGGTGCAGCTGTTTATTATGCAAAAATATTCCGTGGGTTGTGTCCGTTTAATTTCTGTGGGTTCGTATTGTTCACTTGGCTGCTTCTGCCATTCCCACGTTGCTGGGCTAAGTCCTGCGTTTTCTGGATGAGGTTTTGGAGGATGAGAGGTTTAAAATCTCCCCACTTTCCGCTAATTTGGATGGGATTCCTTTGTCTGGATTTCTTTTTGAATTTTGCACATTTGGGGAAAGCAGAGGGGTTTCCCTCCTTGGTGTGATGAGGTTGGGCATCTTTAATTTTGCTGACAAATGCAGAACAAGATCCCGCTTTGGAGCCTTTAAAGCTGGAAAAGCTCCTATAGAGACACAAATCCCGCTTGGTTTTTCCCTCCCAGATGGTTTCCAAGGAATTAAATGCCCCCAGGCTCTGTGCTTCCCTGCCTGTTGGTCTATCCGTTCCTCCCTTATAATTCCTGTGCCAGTCAGGAAATTTCAGCCAAATGGAACTCAGGGAATGGGGTTTGCAGGGATGTAAAATTCCCACAAACCTCATGAAAACAGGGAAATGGATACGGGAGAGGATTTTCACTCATATCCCAGTGATGGAAAGGGTACAGCACAACCTTCCCTGCTTTTTTTATGGAGAACAGTTCCAAATGAGCTTGCACCTCCTTGAAGGAGAAGGAATCCAACCACAGGAGACAGAGCCATGGCAAACCAGGCCCTGCTGGTCCAGCAGCTCAGGGAATTCCCAGTTTTATAGGGATGGATAACTGACCATGAGAACGACCCTCCCACGGTTGCAGTGGGATCTCTGCCATGGAAATGCTGGAACACGGATCTGCTCTGGCTCCAACCAAAATGAATCCAAGGAGGTCTCCTGGACTGTCCAGCTTGAGGTGGTCACTCCCTGAAGCTCCAGGGAGTTTCCAGGGAGTGTGTGGTGTGGGAATTCGGTGTCTTGGAATGCTGAAGGCTCCAGAGGAATCCATAGGGGTTATCCAACAGCGTGGATCTGCTCGGTGCCGTTACAGCACGGTTCTGCCTCTGCCCTCTCCATAACCCCATGGATGGGTTTGGCCAGGCCAGCAGCTGGTGGAATCCAGGGAATCCAAGCTCTGAAGGGCTTTACAAAGATGGGAATCTCCCCATCTTTCCACGTGATGTTGCCATTAAATTTTCCTCAGCGTGTTCCTGTAGGACAAGATCGGAATCACGGAGTCATGGAGGTTGGAAATGTTCTCCCAGATCAAGTCCAACCATTCCCCCAGCACCACCATGGTCACCACTAACCCCTGTCCCCAAGTGCCACATCCACACGGGATTCCACGACTTCCCGGGACGGGGATTCCACGACTTCCCGGGACGGGGATTCCACGACTTGCTGGGATGGGATTCCACGACTTGCTGGGATGGGGATTCCACGACTTCCCAGGACGGGGATTCCACAACTTGCTGGGATGGGATTCCACGACTTGCCGGGACGGGATTCCACCACTTCCCGGGACGAGGATTCCACCACTTCCCGGGACGAGGATTCCACGACTTCCCAGGATGAGGATTCCACGACTTGCCAGGACGAGGATTCCACCACTTCCCGGGATGGGGATTCCACGACTTCCTGGGACGGGGATTCCACGACTTGCCAGGACGGGGATTCCACGACTTCCCAGGATGAGGATTCCACGACTTGCCGGGACGAGGATTCCACGACTTCCCGGGACGAGGATTCCACTTCTCCCTAGGGCAGCCTGTTCCAAGGTGCTGAGGCAGCACTGGAATTATCCCGAGCGGTTGGCCCNCTTCCCGGGACGGGGATTCCACCACTTGCCGGGACGGGGATTCCATGACTTCCCAGGATGAGGATTCCACGACTTGCCGGGACGGGATTCCACCACTTCCCGGGACGAGGATTCCACCACTTCCCGGGATGGGGATTCCACGACTTCCCAGGACGGGGATTCCACTTCTCCCTAGGGCAGCCTGTTCCAAGGTGCTGAGGCAGCACTGGAATTATCCCGAGCAGTTGGCCCCCAGTTGTGTCCACAGACGTGTCTCCCTGAAAGGAAGTGGATGATATTCCCTGACTGTCCTTGTCTGCTCCATCCTCAACACTTCCCAGAGGAAGCTTGGCAGTGGAAATGTGGGAGAAATCCAAGTTTTCATTGCCTTTCTGCCTTCGTGAGCTGTCATCCCCAGTTAGGTCCTGTCTGTGTCTTCACCGTGGTGCATTTGGCTTGTTCCTCTTTCCTTTTGCACATGGAAATGTGGGAAGACATCCTACGAGTGCTCCTGGTATCCCGAGGGGATCTTAATCCCAGCTGGGCAGTGAAAGACAAATAAAACCTCATTTTGACCTTCTCCAGGTGCCTGCTGAGCTGCTGGCTCAGGTGTTTCCGTGTGAGATGTCCACACCTCCCAGGGTTTTTAACCTTCAGGGAGCCATTCCATGTTCTCCCTGAAGGTTAAAAACCCTGGAATGCTCATCCCTTCCACAGGAGGAGTTTCCTCCCCATTCCCAGCCCCTGCCTCACCTGGAGGGGGCAACATCAGCTGAACAACTCCATTTTCATCAATTTTTAACAGTTCCCGTTTCTTTGTTGTTTGTTTTCTTTCCCCTGCAGGTAAATTTTATTCTCTTTATCAATATTATCAGAGTCCTCGCAACCAAGCTCCGAGAGACGAATGCAGGGAGGTGTGACTCGAGACAACAGTACAGGTGAGTGTCACCTGCCCTGTCCCCTCTCTGGGATGGGACAAAATCCTTGGCTCACCCCCTTGGCTGTGGAGAAAGCCCAGGGTGACACCGGTGCCACCTAAAGCAACTTGGAAAATTTCTTGCCTTCCGAGTGTGGTGATGCGGAGCGAACCAGAGCGATTTAAAACTCTCCCAAACTTTTCAAACCCAGCCTGCTGGAGGTTAGGGAGGAATTCCAGCTCTTCAGCCAGTTTTTGAGCCGAAAGTGCAAAAATAAAACATTGTTTGTGCTGCTGACGGCCGTAAAACTTGTATCGGTTTATTTGCTTCTTTTTATTTCCCTCCTGTGCTTTGTTAAGCTTGGCCTATTTGTTAAACCTGCCCTTGAGCGGGTGTTTCAGTGCTTTGGCTGAACTGATAAAAATATTCCGATTTTGTTTCATTTTTTGTTTGGTTTTCCTTCGTTCTGCCAGCTCGTCTCCCTTGACAATTCAGGTTATTTGTAGCATGGTCAAAAATTGGATGGAAAAATCGGACTGCTGGGACACCCGGCAAGGCTCCTTGGGATCTCCTGGACTGCCCAACAGGACACTTGGGAAGTGGGGAGAGCGGAATGATTCGGGATGTAAACCATGAGGTCATTGCTCCCACCTCCCTCTCCAAACACACATTTGAGGCAGGAGGGAGCTTTGGCAGGAAAACACCTCCCAGTTTTCCTCGCTGCCCTGTCAGGGCTCTGATTTATCCATTTATTTACTTCTCCCTGGCCGAAGCTTTGCCATTAATTATGGTTTGGATGGGGGCTGCTCCTTTTAAAGTGTTAAATTCCCTTGGTGGTTTGCAGGCGCTGGACAGAGGCGGTGCCGGGGCTTTCTGGGAGCGATTCCCGCCTTTCCCGATCCCTGCTGCACTCGGGGACTTGCTGGAACTCTTGGCAGGAGGTTTAGTCCCTAAATTAATGTCACTTCCAGGCAAAGCTGATTCCCTCCGGAGCCAGCCCGGCCAAATACTCCGGGTTATGGAGTCCCCAGCACTGATCCTGTGCTGAGGTGGAGCTGCTTCCTGAAAAAAGGAACTTTTCCAAGGGATGCTGAAGCCCAAAGCACCTCCTGGGAGCGTTCACCTCTGCTCTGTCCTCTTCCCCTGGATCTCTGGAGTAATTCCACTCCTAATTCGCTTCTCTCTCCTCCAGATCTGCTCGCTGCACAGGATCCAGGGTGGATTTTCCTGTCTTGCCTCAATCCAGTGGTTGAGGTTGGAAAAATCGACTCTGGAAGTCGATTCTCCAACCTCCTGCTCCAGCAGCGTCAGCCACTGCAGGTCATGTAGGACCACGTGAAGAGGGAGAACCATCCTTTAGGGATGAGGGGATTTGGTGGCTGTTGGAGCCTGGGGGCTGGAATTGCAGCACAAATTCCTTGCATTCCTTTCCACCTTCCACCCGTGATCCTGGAGTTGGTCTGAGGCTGGAAAAGGCACATCAGTGTCACCTCCAGCATCACTCGAGGACATGTTGAGGGCTGGGACTGGCACATGCTGGAGCGTGAAACAACAGCTCGGAATTCCAGGTGGAATTCCACAGCACCTGTGCAAACATCCCATATCCAAGGGGACAAGGAGAAAACCACGAGCAGCTCGTGCCTGGTGACAAACCCGGCTGGGTTGGAGGTTTATCCAGGCACTAATTCCTGCTGTATCCCTTCTTTTTCCCTGCAGGAAGCTGCTGAAATCTACCCTCGTCCTTATGCCTCTGTTTGGCGTTCACTATATTGTTTTCATGGCTATGCCATACACAGACGTGTCAGGGATTCTTTGGCAAGTTCAAATGCACTATGAAATGCTGTTCAACTCTTTCCAGGTACTGGAACTCCGGGAAAACCCTGGGAATTTCGGTGGGGAGAGGAGGGGAATGTGGCTGCAAGGCTGGTTTTGGAAGCAGGGCTGGGTTCACAGTGCACCGGAGTTCATTCACGGGGGGATTTGAAAACGTTTTAGCCCCAAATCTGTTTTCTGCTTGCAAAACACAAGAAAAGGGGCAATGTATCCAGCAAAAAATGTTCTTCCCAATGCATCCCCAGCTTCCCATTGGCCTCTGGTCCCCCAGGACACTCTGCTGGCTCAGGGACAGCTCCTTGTCCGCCACGAGCTCCATCCACAGGGAATTTCCTCTGTTTCCCTCTCCTGCCCCACTGAGCAATCCCACGTTTCTCACACACATTTTCCACAGCAAATTTTCAATGTCCCCAGTCTCAGAGAAGCCTGGGGGTGCTGGGCAGAAAAGAGACCCAAATTTCCCTAAATTCCCATTAATCTGTTGTCTCTTCCTCCTTCCAGGGATTTTTTGTTGCCATCATATACTGTTTTTGCAATGGAGAGGTGAGTCACGAACATCTTCATTCCCTCCTTTCTTGGTTAATTCCACACCCAGGTGGATCAGCACATCCTCATTTTTCTGCAACAAACAACCTTATTTTGCAGTCCAAGGTCTCTCATTCCACATAAAAAAATTCAAATCCTCATTTTTGTTCTGGTGCAAAACCCCCAGGTCAATATGGCACCAATAAATGAGCTACTGGAAGCAGCTAGTGGAGAAAAAATTTTGGAATTTTTAATTCCCTAGCACAAGTGCTGCGTAGTGCTGCTTCATTTCAAACTAAGAAGAAAAACGGATTGATAGAGTCACTGATTAACCAAAAAAAAAGTCTGGATTTTTCCAGGCTCTTTTGACTTTTTAATCTATTTCTAGAATAATATACTTTAATTTCTTCATTTCCATGAATTCCCTCTATTGCTGTTAATTAGGAGAATGGATAGTTAGCGGCTGCACCCCAGGGAAGAAGTTCCACAGACTGGCTTAAAATGAAATTTATGGATTTTAAGGGGAATTTATGACCTAAATTTATGGATTTTAAGGGGGATTTATAACCTAAATTTATGGATTTTAAGGGGAAATAAAACTACAAAATCACTGCATATGTTCTTCAGATAAAATGAGGATAAAATCTAAAGGTAATTGATCTCAGCCTAACTTTAGCAACCTACTTTAGACTCAGTCTAAAACTCCCATTTCTAGGAAATTTCTAGAAAAATTCTAGGGAAATTCTCAGGGAAATTCTTTCTAGGGAAATCTCTCAGGATTCAGGTGCCTCTCAAGGTGGTTTTCCCACTCACACGGGATTTTCATGGGATGCTGAGACAATTCCCTCCTGGATGTGCTGCTCTCCATCCCTTAACCCTTGGGCAGAGCCATCCCACCTTTCCAGCCATTCAAGCTTCCCAGTGTCCAGCATTTCATTTGGAAAGGGCAGGTTTAACGGGAATGTATTGTTCTTTCCAGTTTCGTGGAATCACGAGTTGGAAGGGGCCCATAAAGACCAGGAAATTCCAAATCCCCACAGAGTTTCCCGCCCATTCTACGGATACCACATTTTTCCGGCATTTTCCTTCTCCCGCTCATAGGGATTTTTTTCCCCCCCTCCTTTTTTTCCCCCCCTCAGGTCCAAGCAGAAATAAAGAAGTCATGGAGCAGGTGGACTTTAGCACTTGACTTTAAAAGGAAAGCCCGGAGTGGGAGCACAACCTACAGTTATGGACCAATGGTTTCCCACACCAGCATCACAAATGTAGCCACGAGAGGGGCGCTTGCCCTGCACCTCAACACCAGACTGATCCCAGGGACCCTCAATGGCCACCGGAATTTGCCAGGCTATGTGAAAAATGGCTCCATTTCGGAGAATTCCATGCCTTCCTCCGGCCCCGAGCAGTACAACAAGGATGAGGAATACCTGAACGGCTCCGGGCTCTACGATGGAGACAGACCCACGGTCCTTGTGGAAGAGGAGAGAGAGACGGTGATGTAAACACAGGAGGAGGGACAGAAAAAAAAATTCACCCAAAGGATGGAAAAGCTTCCTGGAGAGAATTTAGTGGGAAAAGACCATCAGGCCACGCAGCGGATTCTAAGGGTTTCCATGCAGTTTCTCTGTTCTATGGAATGAGAGATTAAGTTATTTGGGAGAAAAA
>VWZS01002964.1:54559-85105 GCA_013397075.1 Rhabdornis inornatus | reverse complement strand
AAAAAAAAAAAAAACAAAAAAAGTGAGCCACCAACGTGGCCGGCGGGTGATCCCATCCATGAATTCTGTGATCCCCGGAGCTCTCCAGACCTGCTGGACACCAGAGATGCTGGGAGCTCTCCAGGGAGGGCTGCACAGCCCTGCGTGGTCCTTGGATCCCTTGGAGGGCGTGGGCAGCCAAGGAGGATGGGAATGTCCCCAAGGAAAGCAGGGAGGGTGCGGTGCCATGGTCCTGGGAGGGGACAAGCCACCCTGGGGGTCAGTGGCTTGGGCTTGGTTTGTTCTCTGCCTGTGAATCTGCCTGGTGACACACACAGCGTTGGGAAAGGTCCCAGGATCTGTCGGTCGAAGGCCGCGTTGGGAACGACCCGTCCCGTGTTCTTCTTCCCTTGGGCAAAATGCTCCTGTGGGGTGGGAAGGGTTAACAGCTCGTGGATGCAGGCAGGGATTGTCCTCTCCTTTCCCTGAGTCCTGGGAGCAAGGCAGGAACCCTTTTAGGGTTGGATGTGGTCGTGGAATGTGCGGCATTCCCGTTCTTCCAGAGGGGCGGTGGAGAGGGAACCACCAAGGGCACGGAATTTGCACACCCCAGGGGGGCGTTTGTGGCTAAAATCAGTGCCCAGGGTGGACAACACAGCCCTCCCTTTGTGTGGGTGCTCCTGGAAAGCGGCTTCAAACTCGGAATTGTTCCTCACTCTGCGCTCTGAATGTCCTGTTCCACAGGGTTATGGAATTATGGGATGGGTTGGGTTGGAAGGGATCTTGAAAGTCACCTTGTTCCAACCCCTGCCATGAGCAGGGACACCTCCCGCTATCCCAGGGTGCTCCAAACTCTGTCCAGTCCAGCCTTGGATACATCCAGGGATGGAGTATCCACAGTTAATCCAAACCCTGATGAGGAGAAAGTCTCCACCAGCAGTGACCAGCCGCTCTTCTGAGGGCTAATCAAGGATTAATTTCCCCAGATTCTGAAGGAAGTCAGGAAGAGCAGGTGGGATCCTGACTTTGTGTCCTACATCTTTATCACCCTCCCAGATTAGGGCCTGGCCAAAGCCCGGTGGAATCCAGGGAAAAATCTCCTCCCTCTGGCATGGCTCTGAGGTTTGGATTCGGACCTGGGGGAGGATGTGGTGCCTGTGAAGTTCTGGCAGGAGCTGGAGCTCCTCTCCATCTATTGCAGGGCACAGAATCCCAGAATCCCTGAGGCTGGAAAAGCTCTCCAAGGCCATTGAATCCAAGCTGTATCCAACCCCCATCAGAGCACTCAGTGCCACATCCAGGAATTCCTTGGATTCCTCCAGGGATGGGCACTGCAAACCTCCCTGGGCACTTGCAATCCCTGAGCACCCTTTCCATGGGGAAATTCCTGCTGGTGTCCCACCTGAGCCTCCCCTGGCCCAGCCTGAGGCCGTTCCCTCTTGTCCTGAACAGAAATCCTTGACAGCCAATATTTATTTGTGACGTTCTTTTCTCTTTTCGCCTCACCTGAAGAAGCCAAACCTCATCATGACCATTTCCCACCGAAGAAGAGTCATCAAAACATCAACTTTTCACAAATTAATCCATTTTCCTGCTCTCTTCTTCTACCCCCCCTGATTTTCTGGCTCAAAGACATTTCTGAGTTATCATTTCACTGCTGGAACAAAGCAAAAATTCCAAAAAAAACCCCAGCCAGTGACTCACTCTTTGCTTGTGTTTATTGCTCAAGACTGAGAACATCTGACAGCGTCTCAGAAATTCAATGAATCAGCAGAAGCCATAAATTTATTTATAAACAAACAGAACCCCCCTCCTAAAATGCAGCTCTCACTGAAATGAATTCAACACTGGATTATTT
Source organism: Rhabdornis inornatus (assembly GCA_013397075.1). Classification (NCBI taxonomy): domain Eukaryota; kingdom Metazoa; phylum Chordata; class Aves; order Passeriformes; family Rhabdornithidae; genus Rhabdornis; species Rhabdornis inornatus. Next base: position 83,268 of record VWZS01002964.1, on the reverse strand, counting down.
AGGATTTAAATAAATCAAACCCATTGTTAAATGCAGATATAAATTTCAGGCATTTAGGGTTGCGCAGGGGGAAGAAATATTTTTATTTTTTTTAAAATCCTTTGAATTGCAAATCATAAATATATTTTTCTTTCCTGGATGTTTCTGTGCATGAGCAACGTTCCGTGCAAAAATTGGGATAATGCTGGCACCAGCACAGAGGGAAAACTGCCACTAAGGCCCAGCAGGACCTGGTTGCCACAGTGTGTTCCCATTTTTGGGTGATCCCAAACTCTTGATGGAGTGTATGGATCGGGATCTGGTATTTGGAGATCCAGGGTCATCCCTGCTGGGTTTTAGTGGGGAAGAATCAGAGCTGGGATGTCTGGAATGAGAGGAGAAGCCCCAGTTTCAGGTTGGGATTTGCCCTGGAATGACAAACAGAATGATGCTGTTGGAATTTAGCCAGAGCCTTTGGATTCAGAGCAGGAGCTGAGGACATTTCCCAAGGAGTTTGTCCCCATCCAAAGCTCTGATTCCACCTGGGATGACAGTTCCTCTCCTGTGGGATTTTCCTGTGGGAACACAGCCCCAGAGGCCACAAGAAACACAAACCCTGGAGGGGATTGTCCAGGGTTCATCCACAAATCCTGCAGGAATGACAGGGCTTGTGCCCATCCTGCTTCAGATCCAACCTGGGATCAGCAGATTGGAGCTGGGGTGCAGCAAACATAGCATGGAATTTTACCATGGAATCGTTATCATAGAATCAATATCATGGAATCGTTATCATAGAATTGTTGTCATGGAATTGTTGTCACTAAATTGTTGTCATGGGATTGTTTTCATGGAATCATCCCAGAAGGAGCTGGCTTGAAAATGACTTTAAAGCCCATCTCATTCCAAGGGCAGGGGCACCTTCCACTCTCCCAGTTTGCTCCAAGCCTTTTCCACCTTGGAAAACTGGGGAAGAAACTGTCCCAAGTTCACTTCAAGAAGAAGGCAAAGATCCAAAAGAGCTGTTCCCTGTTTTTTTCCTGGTTTTCCCTCCTCCTTTGTGTCAGATCTGAGCCCGTTTTCCTCTCATCCTAGGAAACATCTGGCAATACTCTGGAGCTCCATGGAGCCTCTCACTCCTCCAAGCCAAGCTGTGCCTCGCAGCATCCCGGCTGCTTGGCTCACGTGGAATCTCTCTGGAATCTTTTGGATCCACGTCCTCTTCTCCAGAGCCACATGTTGGGCTTGGACAGGGAATCTCACCCCTGGCAGGTTCCGCTGTTGTTCCTCTTCTATTCCCATCCACAGCAGCAGAGTTCTCGTGATTCCTTGCTCCACAATCCCGCTCTTTTCTGGGATTTAACAGCTGTTTAATCTCCCTTTTATTTTGGCTGACTGCTGGCAGCAGCTTTGCCATTCCTGCTTCTCCTGGGTGAGTGCAGCCAATTGTTTTTCTGCCTCCTCCATTCTCCTTGGTCCGGGTTCAGATGAGATCATGTCTTGTCCTACCCCTCACCATTCCGCAGCTCCGCTCCTTGTCTTGTTCTGGAGCCAAAAGAGTTCACTAAGGTCTCCCAAAATCGAATTTTTCGGCCAGGGATTGGCTTTGATTCCCTGTTTGTGGGCAATCAGCTGGAGGCCAGGGAACATCCACAGCGCTGGGAAGGATTTTCCGCTTTTTTAAACCGTGAAAATCCACAGACAGGGAAGATCTCCAAAGTTTTTGTTCCTCTTGGTTGTCTTGGCAAACTCGGCGGCTGAAAGGGTTTTTAATTTCAGGTTCTGATGGTTCAAAAAGTTAGGAAACCTCATTTTCAGGTTGGGTTCTTTCTCTCACACGTCCTCCTCGGTGATTCCATGTCCTCCTTGATGTTTCCATGTTCTCCTTGGTGTTTCCATGTTCTCCTTGGTGTTTCCAAGTCCTCTCTGGTGTTTCCATGTCCTCCTTGGTAGTTTCATGTCCTCTTTGGTGTTTTCACGTCCAGCCCATCTCATTCCAAGGTTCCCTGATGTTTCCAAGTCCTCCTCAGTGTTTCCAAGTCCTCCTTGGTGTTCCCAGATCCTCCTTGGCCATTTAAATCTCAGGGACATCAAACAAACTTTGCTGAGACATAAATCCCTGGGGTGTGCTTCACTCGGTGATTAACTCCGAACTAATTTGCTGTCAGGGCTTTTAATGGACCTTGATAAATCTCCCAATCCTGGTTTTTCTTCCCTCAGTGCTGACAGGAATTGTCACTGGCTGGTCTTTGCTCTGTAGGAGGTTTGGGACAGTTTGGAGCCAGGATTTTCTTCTGGGAGTCTTTTCCCACACTTCAATCCTTTTTTTCCAAACTGTCCCTCCAAAACAACCCCAAAAACATATTTAAATAACTTAAATCAGCATTTAATTTCCCCTTTTAACTGGGTGCAAATTTGGCAGGAGGGAAGGGTTTATGGTTCAAAGCCAATCTCAGCTGGCAGTTCCCAAACCAATCCAGAGCTTTGGGATAGGAATGTGATTTCCTTGGATCACCTGGGGCACAGTTCAGGTATCCCGAGGTGGGAGACGACTCCCAGATAATCCTAAATCTCGGTGGATTTATGGGAAAAGGGCACAGAGAGCAGGGAAAACACTCAGTGTGTTTGTGTCCCCTCCAGGAGGATTTCAAACAATAAAATAGAAATCTTCAGCTATTTTTGTTTATTTTCTGGAGTCCTGCTGAGTGCTCTGCTGGGCTCTGGACAGTGTCTGGAATTCTGGCTTCTCCCAGCTCTCTGTGCTGGATAAAACCTCTCCCATGAGTGGGCAGAGATGTTCTGAGCTGGGCTCCAGGGCAGGACAGCTGGAAGCAGCTCCAATGTGGATTTGATATTCCTTGGCATGAGGCGGGAGCTGAAGGGAATTGGGGTAACTGAGAGCAGTGAAAAGGCAGAACAGCTCTGGAGCTAAAGCACAGCTCAGGACTCACGTCCAGTTTGCAGAATGGATTTCAAATCCAGCTTCCATGGATTTCAAATCCAGCTTCCAACTGCAGCTCCAGAAATGCTCTGCTGAGAGTTACAGACCAGGCTCGGTGTTGGGATTGAATCCAAGGACACCCAATGACCAGCTGGACATAAAACAATCCCATTTANCTGCAGCTCCAGAAATGCTCTGCTGAGAGTTACAGACTAGGCTCGGTGTTGGGATTGAATCCAAGGACACCCAATGACCAGCTGGACATAAAACAATCCCATCTTTCCTTTCCTTTCCTTTCCTTTCCTTTCCTTTCCTTTCCTTTCCTTTCCTTTCCTTTCCTTTCCTTTCCTTTCCTTTCCTTTCCTCCAAATTTTCCCACACAAAGTTCCCTATAACATCAACATTTTGCCAGGATTTGGGAGTCAAGTGGAGGAAAGATGATCCAGGGGGAGCATTAAAAGAAACATTAACTCTGAAATCTTTCCCACGGAGCAGGGAAGGGTTTCCAGCCCAGCATTCCACCCTCCAAGTGAACTCCTGTTTTCCTCAAGGATCTGGACTCAGCGTTCCAGAGTTCCCAGGAATCTTTCCACCGTGCCCAGGGGTTTGGGATTAGAGCTGGTAAAACATTAAATATTTTTGTTTCATTTCAGCTTCACCTTCTCATCCACCCCTGTGGTTTCTGCATCCAGCTCTGGGTCTCTGCTTTCTGGTTGGAGTCGCTGATCCAATTGGGCTTTTCCAATCCCAGCAATTCCCAGATTCTCTGCTAGTTCTCCTTTGGGAACACTCGTCCCTTGAGCTACCTTTGCACCCGTGACACATCACAAAATTCGCATTTTGTGGCGTTTCCAGGCATTTTCCAGGGCTGGAAATCAGCTGAGGGATTGGCAGGGGCCAGGAATGGATAGAAAAGTTCTGGAAAACTCACTCAGTTAATCAGGAGTAATTAATGAGGAACTCCAATAAACCTGACTTCTTTCCAGGCAGACAGCCTGGCCTGCACAGATCTGACTAATTACTGCCTAATTGGAGGAATATTAAGAGAGAAAAGGGGGAAGGTGGGGGGTGACAAAGTCAGTACAACTTCCTCTTCCTTTTCATCCTCACTGCCACTTTTCCTTCTTTTTTTTTTCACTGGAAAAAGAGGTAAATTAGAACAAACTCAGCTTGAGAACACGGAATTCTGCCCCATTTCTCCTGGATCCCACAGGGTAACTCCTCCCTCCGACTGGAGCAGGGCTTTCCTGGCACATTGACTAAGGAATTCAAAGGAATTTAATGATTTCCTCAGCCTGAGGGTTAATGATTCTGGGCTAATGATGGGGTGTGCAAAACCAGAGGTGCTGGCACAATTTGGGATGAAATCCTGATCCCAGGAAAATCTGTGTCTGTTGATTTCCATGGAGAGGGTTTCACTCATCAGTTCTGAAGAGGAAAAGGGGAATTATTCAAGTAAACTCCCTATTCCCAAAACCTTAATTGGCACTGGGATTTCAGAGTGTCTTTATCCTTTAGATCCAGAATCCAGCAGGATCCCTGACATCCAGAGGTAGGAGAAGGCCTGAGGGGCAGCTTCCTCTCCTAAAATCCTTCATTTTCTCTTGGTATCAGCTTCCCCTTGTGGAGATTTGGGATGTGGGAGACTCTTGGCTGGAAATACCTGGAATTAAAATGTTTGGGATGGAGGGATCAGTGTGTGCCTGGTTTCCAAAATGCCCAAGGGTTGCATCCTCTGAAATAGGGACACAAAATCCACTGGAAAGGAAGCTTAAGCCTGGCTTAACTGAAGGGTGGCCCAAACAGGCAGGCTCGGGTGCCTGAGGAGGAGACAAAACCGTGAGAAGCAGCATCGATTTAAAGCAGAGCTTTATGAGACATGAGCCAGCCTAAATATAGACCTGAGCTCTTCTTGCCAGGCCAATCTTTGACCTCATTCTCCATCTAATCCAATCCTTCTTCCTTGAGAGCTGCAGGAGAGGAGGAATCAGAGAATCCTGGGATGATTTAGGTTGGAAAGGAGCTTAGAAACCACCCAGTTCCGGTTCCAGGGACAGGGAACCCTCCACTGTCCCAGGTTCTCCAAGGCCTGTCCAGCGTGGCCTTGGACAAGGAGACATTTGTCGTTCAAGGTGGGATATTTGGGATATTTGGTTATTTGTTTTTTGGGATATTTGGGTTATTTGGATATCTGGGATATTTGGAAGGCCTGGTTGGATGAGGTGGAGCTGGTGGGAGAAGAGGAGTGACAGGCACAGCCGAGCACCAAACCCATCCCATATTCCAAATCCTTTGCCAATCTCTTCCCGCTGGGATCCGCCTGCTGCTAAACCCCTCTGCTCCATCTCAGCAGCTTCAGGGTGACCCAGCCCTGGTGGTCACCACAAATCTTGGGGTCTGGGCTTTGGAAAAAGGGATTTTTCCAGGGTATCAGCTCCTTTTTCCACTCGGAGCAGGAGGGAGAGGAGCAGGGGGGTGTTTTTCCCTCTGCCACACTGAAGAGGCTTTCAAGGCTTTGTTCCCCTCCAGAAGAGGGACAAACCCCAAAAAATTACAGGATAAAGGTGTGATCCCAGGGGCATTGCCACGTGTGTGTCTCCAGGCAGGAATTTGGTTTACATTCCTCCACTTCTGCTTTCTGCATGGACCAAAGTAACGAGCGGGAAAAGGCAAACCACAGGTGTATGTAAAAGGGAATTCCAATAAAAAAGAAACCTTTATTGATTCTCATGGAATCTTTCTCCAGTGTCTTTTCCTGTCTCCTGGACTCAGAATCTCAAAAATCCTGTTGGGAACGCTTGGATGGATGTGGGTTAATTATTCCTCCGGGTTCATTAGGAAGGAGCTCCATGAGATCCTCCAGTTCCTTAAGGACACTGAAAGATGGGAGCGAGTTTCTCTGGAAATCCTTCAAGAAAATCTCACTCTGGGCGGCTTCAAAACCTCCTCAGGCTTGTGATTTTCAGGAGCCCTGGGAATAATCCTGGTCAGCTCCCATCTGTGCTTCCAGGACTTCTGGAGATTTAATTCCACTGCTGGCATCCTTATCCTTAGGCCTGGTTTAGCTCCTTCAACCAGAGAATCCCGGGATGGTTTGGGTTGGAAGGGATGATCCAGTGCCACCCATTTCAGGGTCTCTATCCTTTAGATCCAGAATCCAGCAGGATCCCTAATATACAAAGGTAGGAGAAGCTCTGGGGAGTAGCTTCCTCTCCTAAAATCCTTAATTTTCTCTTGGTATCAGCTTCCCCTTGTGGAGATTTGGGATGTGGGAGACTCTTGGCTGGAAATACCTGGAATTAAAATGTTTGGGATGGAGGAATCAGTGTGTGCTTGGTTTCCAAAATGCCCAGGGTTGCATCCTCTGAAACAGGGATACAAAATCCACTATCCCAGGCTGACCCAAGCCATGTCCAACCTGGATTTCAGTCTCACTGAAATAAAATTCACCACTAAACTGGGCCTCGTGAAGTTGGGGATTCCGGAGCCGTTTTGTTTTGGAATGACTAAACCAGATGGGAAGTGAATCCCAAGGAGGGTTTGATGGTGCTGAGCAGCCAGAGCAGCGGGAATGGCATTCCATGATGGATCCCCCCAGTTTCCCTGGGATTGTTTTTCACATTTACAGCAGGAGCAGCATCTGCTCATGCCCTGTTCCAGCGTCTCCCTCTGCAGGGCAGAGCTCCAGGGAATCCCTGGGGTGCCACCAGTGCTGGAGGGTACCAGGGAGCTTCCTCCAAAATGGGGAAACAGGGCTGGAGGGCTCTGTGCTGTCCAAGCGACAAAAGGGACATTTGGCCAGTTCACTTTTTCCCACTTTTCTGTTTATTCCTCAATTTCTCCTGCATTCTCCATCTGGGATTTAGGGCCACGCTCAGGGAGATCCTGTGCAGCCTTTTACCCAGGGAAAGTTAAGGAAAACAATGTGGGAAAGGCTCAGTCTTAACGTGAAGAGAAGGGAAGGCTCAGATTTACTGGACTGAGTCATCCAAGAAATTGTTTTCCCCGTGGTTGGTTCATGGAAGTGGGCCTGGAGTGATCCCTGCAGTGATCCATTAAGGCCAGGACTGGGAGAAGGGTTTTAGACTAAATAAGAGAAGATTCAGACTGGATAAAAGGAAGACAATTTTAAGATGAAGGTGGAGAAGGGCTGGGATGGATTTCCCAGAGAAGCTGTGGCTGCCCCTGGATCCCTGCAAGTGTCCAAGGCCAGGCTGGACATAAACCATGGATAATTTTCCCCCTGAGAATCAGGGATTTCAGTTCGTGGCCAGCTGAGCAAGCAGCAGCTCCAAATCTCTGCAGTTCTCTCTCGAAGAACAAAACCTTTGGAAAACATTTTCCACTTCTCTCCACTCCATGGAATGCTGTGAGGATTAACAAGTAATATCAGCTCTGCTGAAGTGCCTTCATCTGCTCCTGGAAAAGAGGGAACATCCAAGCAATCCCTGGAGAAGAGGGAACATCCAAGCAGCCAAACTTGGAGCAAGGAAACGAAATTGAATCCAAACGATGTCTGTTTGGAATCAACAGCTCTTGGAGAAGGGAAGGATGGAGATGTGCCAAGGTGCTGACAAACAGCTGGATTCCATGTGCAGCACTGCTCAGGCTCTCTGTGGGAATTCTGCTGCGTGCAGGGATGGGGAATGGTTTCCCTGGAGCAGCAGGTGGATAGGGAGGGATAAGGGGCTTCAGCCAGGGGTGAACTGAGGCCGTGGATGCAGTAGGGTGGGAGCCATTCCATGAGTGCATCCCTGAGTTCCAGCACCCAAACAGATCCTGCAAGATTCCTTGGATAGGTTTTATCCCGTCTGGGAGATGGTAAAGCTGTGAAATTGCCGTGGTAAAGGAACAACTGGGAATTCTGGTTTTGAAAGGTTCAGTTTAACCTGGAACTCTCTTTTTAAAGGCTGCTCATTCCCAGTGGATGCACTTCTATGAGTTTGGGAAGGATACGAGAGGGATGGAGAACCTTTCCTACGAGGAAAGGCTGGAAGAGTTGGGAATGTTCAGCCTGGAGAAGTTTGGGGTGACCTCATTGTGGCCTTCCAGTGCCTGAAGGAGCTGCCAGAAAGATGGAGAGAGGAAATTTCCCAGGGATGGAGGGACAGGACACAGGGAATGGCTTCAAACAGAAAGGGAGCAGCTGTAGATGGGATTTTGGGAAGGAATCCTTCCCTGGGAAGGTGGGGAGGCCCTGGCACAGGTTCCCAGAGAAGCTGCAGCTTCCACCTGAGGACTGGAAATTTCTTCTGGATTTTGAAGGAAATCCACCCTCTCTGGGAACAACCACAGGATTCTCCAGAAGCAGAATCCTGTGAGGAAAACTCTCTTGGAAAAGCTGAAATAAATCCAGAGGAACCAGCAGGGCTTGGAGGGCAGTGAGAGTTATTTGAGGCGAGGAAAAGCCGAAGGGAAAGAGGACACGAGACCAATCCCGAGGGATCCATCCGATCCAAATCAATTCCTGTTGTTTGTTATTGTGCACATTCCCTTTGTCAGCTCCTATCTGCCGGCAGGACGCCGCCGGATCCTGAGGAAAAACAACTTTGGTGCATTCCGAATCGTTTTCCTTGACCAAAAGAGCCGAGGGATGTGGGGAATGGGGAGCAGAGTCTTGGGTTTCAGGCAAAAAAAAAAAAAAATATCCGACGTTAAACAGCTGGAATGCTGCCAAAGGAATGCTGAAAATCCCTCTTTGCCTCAATCCCACGGATAATTCCAGCCATGCTTGGAGGTTTTGTCTTCTCTTGGATTTGCCTTTGTCCTGCCTTGTCTGTTCATCCTCCCTCCAGTGCCTTCCCTGAGCTGGGTGTGGGATTGGGGTAAAAGATTTCTTTTCCATTAATCTCCATGTGCATCCAAGATCTTGAGAAGTGGGAATCCTGGGCAGGGTCCCAAAACATGAGGATGGAAAAATTGCCAAAAAAAAAAAAAAAAAAAAGGATTAAAAAGTAGAAAGAAAAATCNAAGGATTTGTTCAGAGAAAAAAAGGACTTGGAATATTTCCAGTCAAAACTGAAACGTGCTTAAAATCCAGGATGATTCCCGTTAAAGGTTTGTTTCCAATAATTTCATGGAGCACTATAATAATCAGAAAATTATTATTATTATTAATTTTTATTTTTTTTTTAATTCCTTTAATTTTGATGTCAAGTTCTCCATGCCTCTAAATCTCTGAAATTCTGGGAATGTCAGCTATGGAACTCACTCCCGGATTTTAATCAGACTGGATCCTCTTATTGTTCCCAAACGCAACGCAACGGAGACATGGGGTGACACTGAGGGACAGTGACGTCACTGAGGTCAAATTTGGGGATTTAATTATCCCATTTCTTTTAAATCCCACAAATTTGGGATTAAATTATCCCATTTCTTTTAAATCCATATGAGGCTGTTTGGAGAATTGTATTACAGAGACAAAATTGGTTTTAATTCTCTGCCCAGACAACTCTTTCACAACAGGTAATAAACAACCTTATTTTTATGCTTTGATTGGATTATCCTCTGGATCAAATCCAATTCCATGGGCATCTCCCGTCTCCAAACATCTCTGATTATCTTATGCCATCTGAAATGATTCATTTCCTCGATAAAGTCCTTTTCCCTGGTAAATTCCATATATTTGATGCATCTCCAGCTTCATTAGCCCTGTACAGGGCAGAAGAGGTTTTTCCATCCTCTGGATTTCAAGAGATTCCATGAAATCTCTCTCTGGAGCAAAGTGAGGAAGTTTTGTCCTCATTCTCAGGGCTTTGGACAACCAAAAATTCCAGCCAGCTCCAAACATTTCCCTTTGTGCTTTTCCCTGTTTTTATCCAGCCCAATCCACAGGGGAGATTCCCAAGAACCTGGAGGACATGAAAGGCCTAAATCCTATAGAAATCCAAATCCTATAGAAATCCAAATCCTATAGAAATTGTTGCTTTGCACTTCTGAATTTTCCCTGGAAAATGTTACTGCTGGCATTTTCCAAATTCCCTTTCTTCTCATCACACCAACTTCCCAAGGTATTTATGGGAGCACCAACTGCTCTTATTCCCACCTGGATACCTTCAGCAGGTGAATTAAACCCAATCCATGTTTATTTTGTTCTCTCTTCCCAGGCAGCAAATGAACCCTGGGAAATTCCCTCCAAGAGGCAGGGGTCAAAGATCCTTTGTTCCCAGAAAATGTGGGAGATCCTGGTGCCACCACTAAGGGAAGAACCCCAGATGAGAGAGCAGGAGCCAACCTGGGAATTGTCACATCTCCAGAATGGGAAAGACATGGATCTGCTGGAGCAGGTCCAGAGGAGGCCACGGAGCTGCTCAGGGGTGGGAGCTGCTCTGGAGCCAGGCTGGGAGAGCTGGGAATGTTCACCTGGAGAGGAGAAGGATCCAGGGAGAGCTCAGAGCCCCTGGCAGGGCCTGAAGGGGCTCCAGGAGAGCTGGAGAGGGACTGGGGACAAGGCATGGAGGGACAGGACACAGGGAATGGCTCCCACTGCCAGAGGGCAGGCATGGATGGGATATTGGGAATTAGGAATTCCTGGCTGGGATGGAATTCCCAGAGCAGCTGTGGCTGCCCCTGGATCCCTGGCAGTGTCCAAGGCCAGGTTGGACATTGGGGCTTGGAGCAGCCTGGGACAGTGGGAGGTGTCCCTGCCCATGGAATGATCCTCATGATCCCTTCCAAGCCAAAGTGTTCTGGGATGTTGTGACATTCCCTCATGCAAGCACTCTTTTAATCCAAAATTTCTGATTTTCACGGCAAAACTCTCCACAACCAACCCATGGGAAAGCTCTGGAAGAGCAGAGCAGGTTCAGCACTCCTGCAGGGACCTCATGAACATCCCAGCTGATCCCAGCCAGGAATAACACTCTGATTTCTCCCAAAGGAGGGAAAATTCTAATTCCCTTCCATTCTAAAATATATCCTGGCCGAAAAACAAAGAGAAGGAATTCCAGGACTCTGGGCAGCTGGGGAGCTGTCAGAAAATTTTTAAAAAGAAAAATATTCCGAGCCAATTAAAAGCCAATTAATGGTAATTTGCTTGTGTCATCAAGCAAACCCTGCTGAGCTCCAGGGGGATAATATTCCACGGGAAGCCAGGGAGTGGGGATGTGAAGAGATTCCCTTTCCTTTGTCTGAAGCTCCTGAATTTTTCATTGCTCTGCAGGAGGAGAGATCCCAGGGACGTGTCCCCGACTTCACCTTGCCTGTCACAATTCCTTCATCAGGAAGCGAAAGAAAAGGGGTTGGTTCTCCAGGGTGGTCTGTATCCCACTGGGATTCATCCTGGGATTCATCCTGGGCTTGAATTTTCCTTTCAGACAGATCCAGGAATCCAGGAAGATCCAGGAAGGAGGAAGTTTTGCCTTTCTCAGAGCCAGAGAGTCACAGGTATATCTGGGATCTCCATCCCTCTCCATCCTCTCTCTGAGTGTATCATATCTATACCCATGGACTGATATCCATGGATTGATATCCATGGATTTATAGATATCCCTAAATTGATATCTCTAGATTGATATCCATGGATTGATATCCCTGGATTTATAGATATCCCTAAATTGATATCCATGGATTTATAGATATCCCTAGATTGATATCTCTAGATTGATATCCATGGATTTACATCCCTGGACTGATATCCATGGATTGATGTCCCTGGATTGATATCCCTGGATTGCTATCCCTAGATTGATATCCCTGGATTGATACCCATGGATTTATAGATATCCATGGATTGATATCCCTAGATTGATATCCACGGATTTATATCCATGGATTCTTATCCCTGGATTGATATCCATGGATTGATGTCTCTGGATTGATATCACTGGATTTATTGGTATCCCTGGATTGATATCCCTGGATTGACATCTCTGGTTTGATATCCCTGAATTTATATTCCTGGATTGATATCCCAACTCCAGGACAGCCCTTCTGCCTCAGCCCATCTGTCCCCCCCAAAATTTGTTCTTCCCAGCAGGAAAAGGTTATTTTCCAGTGGGATAATTGTCCTTTTTTTCCTGTCTTGAGGCCTCAGGCAGAGCTGGGATCCTCCCTGTTCTCCCCACGAGCTGTGAAACCAGGGAATGAAGACACGCCTTTTCCCAGGAATGCTGATCTCCTGCAGCACCAGTGACAAAACTAATGGTTTTAATTAGGAATGTGCTCATTATAACCCCCACTTTTCCCACTGATAAGCCTTTACTCCAAGAACTCCTGGCTCTGCAAATCCATGAATTTCCACTCCTAAATTTGCCTTTCCCGGGCCTCTTCCGTGGTGACAAATTCCATTAAGCACCCCCAGGCACGTTCTCTGATTTAATCAGGAGATTAACTAGACTCAGCTCTTGGCCTGAGCTCAAGTTTAATCCCCCTCAGCTCTGGATGTGCTGCTTTCCTGACAATTCCTCGTGCCAGAGGCTGGGAAAGCAGCAGCGCTTCCTACAAACATTTGTTCCACCCCCAGCACGGAGCGCCCAGCAGGAATCTCGGGATGTAAGACCAGCAGCCAGCTCTGGATCCTCTCTCTCCATGGAAAAACAGCATCCAGACAAAAGGAAATGGCTCCCAAGGAAGAGCAGGCCTCTAATGCACTCACCGAGTAATTACAGTGACAAAACCGTGCCCCAAGCTGGGAATTCTCTTCTGTGGAATAATGAGGAAAGTGGATTTTGTGCCTTTTTGTGGATCTTCACTGCTCCCTTTCCATGTGGGCTTTGGGACCTGCCCAGAACTCCCCATGTAAAAGAAACCACATCCAGGAAAATCTCTCCCACTTCTTCATGCAGATCCCAAAAAATCCAACCTCCAGCTCAAAGCCCACCCAGGACAGGGGAAAAGGGCACCAAGACAGAGGGAATTGTGAGAGTCCCTTTGGAATTTCACTTCCAGAGTCATCACCTCCCTCAGTTTTGCATTTTTTCCCTCTGCAGTTCTCACCCTCACAGTTTAATTTCTTCTTGGATGATGCTCTAAGCATCCCTCTGGATTGATGGTTTTGATTTGGGAAGCAGGGTGGTGCTAATCCAGGGAGAATAATTCCTCTCCTTTAAATCCCCTCTGGACTCATAATCCCATGGGGATTGCCATTCCCGTGGAATGCTAAAATAACATATAAAGGTGAAGAGATCTCATGACATAGTTGTAAAACTTCTCCAGAGAGTAGTTCAGGGTGGGAATCAAAGAATCCTGGAATTTTTGTGTTGGGAAGGACCTCAAAGCCCATCCCATTCCACGGGCAGGGACACCTCCCACTATCCAAGGCTGCTCCAAGCCCCAGCCTGGCCTTGGACACTTCCAGGGATCCAGGGGCAGCCACAGCTTCTCTGGGAAACCAGAGCCTCAAACCGTTCTGGGATGATTCCATGATCCAAACAGGGCCTCCCCTGCTCCCTCAGCCCTGCCATTCTTGGAATTTCATCCCATACCCATTTTTAGGGAGCCAGCCATGGATCACTGGCTCCAGATTCACAGTTTATGTTGTGAAGGTCAGGTCAGCCAGTGCCCAGGAATTTTCACTCCTGGGAAAGTGGGAAGAGTTCTTTCCCACCTTTTTTTCCCTTTTCTGCCAGACTGGATTTGCCGGATCCCTTTCCAGGGCCCCTCACCAAAGTCAGGCTCACTTAAGCTCAGCTCTAATTTAGGCAGGGAAGATCTTTCCAGCTCCTTCCAGCCTGGATTCTGGGCAGCTCTGGCTCCCTCCTTGTCCTCCTTGGCTCTCTCCTTTTCCCTGTGTTCTCCACAGAAAGGATGGAACACCAGCTCCTCCCCTGTTTACAGCTCCAGTGACTCCACTCCATGCTTTTCCCTGGCCAAACTGACACCATTCCATGAAAAAAAAAAAAAAAAGGAAAATAAAAATAATAAACCCTCAGTCCAGCGTGTTCTTTCTAAACAGGACAAAAAGTCCAAACGCTGTCCTTGGAGGCACAGGAACGCAAAAACACGGGAGGGGAGGTCAGTGCTGCTGCTGGAATTCCCCCTCCTGCTCCTAAAGAGCAGCATTGTCCTGGAATCCCCCGGGAATGGCTGCGGGGCTGCGGCACGAGCTGGGATCAGCTGGGAGGAATGAGGGGCAGGAAAAGCAGCCTGGCTTTCCCCCTGAGCTCCCGCGGCTTTCGGCAGCGGCCCCAGCACGCGCTCCGCTCCGGGACCTCGGGACATCCCATCCCTGCCTCGGGATTCCTGCCAGCATCTCCCAGCCTGGGCCTGCAGGGACACTCCCAAACCCGCCCTGGGCCTCTCTCCCTCTTCCGGTCATGGCCAAGGAGCTCCCGGAGCCTTTGGGGACTCAAATCCCTAGAGGTGGCACTCGGGGACGCGGATCCGTGGTGGGGCTGGACTCGGTGATCTCCGAGGTCTTTTCCAGCCTCAGGGATTCCATGGCCTCTCCTTGGCCACAGCACAATTCCCAGCGTGGGATGGGAGCACCCAGAGCTGCCAGCAGGGCCCAGGGACAGGGATTGATCCAAATGGGAGCTGTGGGACACGGATTGATCCAAACGGGAGCTGTGGGACAGGGATTGATCCAAATGGGAGCTGTGGGACACGGATTGATCCAAATGGGAGCTGTGGGACAGGGATTGATCCAAACGGGAGCTGTGGGACAGGGATTGATCCAAATGGGAGCTGTGGGACAGGCATTGATCCAAACGGGAGCTGTGGGACAGGGATTGATCCAAATGGGAGCTGTGGGACACAGGACCTGCTCTGGAGTATCAAGGAGAGTCCTTGGCCAAGCCCACAGAGGTCAGGGAGCAATTCCACCTTTCCTTCAGCTCCTGCATTCCCAACTTTTCCTTCAGCAGCTGCATTCCCATCTCCCTTCAGCTCCTGCATTCCCAACTTTTCCTTCAAGAGCTGCATTCCCATATTTTCCTTTGGGAGGTGCATTCCATTTCCACCTTTTCCTTCACAGCTGCACTCCCATCTTTCCCTTCAGCAGCTGCATTCCCACCTTTCCTTCAGCTCCTGCATTCCCAAATTTTCCTTCAAGAGCTGCACTCCCAACTTTTCCTTCTAGAGCTGCATTCCTTTCCCACCTTTTCCTTCACAGTTGCATTCCCACCTTTTCTTCAGGAGCCATATTCCCACCTTTTCTTTCAGGAGCCTCATTCCCATCTTTTCCTCCAGCTCCTGTATTCCCACCTTTCCTTCAGGAGCTGCTGTTCCTGTGAGGAATTTCACAGATCCCAGGATTTTACACCAGAATAACAACGGGGTTTCTTTGGACCCATGGATTTATTTATTTCCCTATTTCTGTCCTGTCTGGGAGTGGGAAGGTGGGAGGGAATTCCTGGGTTGGTTTTAAAGGAGGCTTTGTGGAGGCTTTTGGAATTCCCTCCCCTCTGGAAAAGAAAACAGACTGAAAATTCCCTCCAAATATTCCAACAAACAAACAAGCAAATGAACAGGGGTTGTTTTTTGGGAGCAAACAGCTCTGGAATGAAGGGAATGAGGTCACAACCCTGCTCCTGGCTTGGTTTTGTGGGATTTTTTAGGAGAATGGAATATCCAGACTGGGAAAGGAGCAGCTCAGTCTTTAGGGAGCACTGGTTGTGGGGAATGGACAAGGAAGAGCTGGAGGAATTTCACCTGGGATGGAAGAGCTGGAGGAATTTCACCTGGGATTTGGGATGGGAGGATTGGAAAGCTGACCAGAAAAATCAGGGAATATCCAGAGTTGGAAGGACCCACAAGGATCATCCCACACCTGTCCCCAGCAATCCCACCCTGTGCCTGGGAGCATTGTCCAAACCCTCCTGGAGCTTGGGAATTCCTCCCTGGGAATGTGCCCATTCCCTGGGGAGCCTCTGGTTCAGTACCTCTGGGGGAAGAACCTTTTCCTGATATCCAACCTAAAAATTCCAAAGCATAAAGGCCCACAATTCCCAAAAACCCTTCAACTACACACCTAAAAATCCAGAATTGCAATTCCCAAAAACCCTACAGCTACACAACAAAAAATCCAGAATCCAGGGAAGCTGGAGTCTTCCTGTGCCTCTTCCCAGTAGCACAAAGTAAGGAAAGAGTGGAAAAGGAAGGAATTGCCAGGATTTTGGAAACTGAGGTTTTTTCTCTTCCCTCTTCCTAAATTTGGTGGGAAGTGGAACAGAATTCCTTGGCTCTCCTGCTGTTCCGGCCAGTTCAGGTATTTTTTAAAATTTAACATGAAACCCAAGTCCAATTATTGCCTCCTTCCCGGGGCTCTTTGGAAGAAATCCCAGCCCTGGTCCCATTCCAGGGATGGGAAACCTCTGGATCAGCAGGTAAATGTTAGGAACCTCTGTCCTAGATCTTCTCCAGAGCAATTCCAGATCCCTCAATATCCACTGCTCCAGCCTCCAGCCAGCCTGGTATCCCTTCACTGGGCTCCCTCCAGTATTCCCATGGTTTTCCTCTGCTGGGAAGCCCCAAACTGGACAGTGCTGATCCAGAATCCCCCCATTTCTACCAGGACCCCGCATTCTTTCCCATAAATCCCTTTTCCAGCTCACCTGGCAACAAAGCTGTGGGGTTGGGGATCCCAAATAATGGAATTGCTCCTTCCAATCCTTCCCCTCAGCAGTTTTCCATAATTGACTCCTCGGTAATTCCTTCCTTTGTCTTTCCCTTTTTAAAGCCCTGCCTTGCACTTTTCCCTCTCCCCAAATCCCTCATCTGTCTTCCATGAGCAACATCCCTTGGAAATCCTGCAATTCCACTGCCTGGCTCCTAAAATATTTAAGGATGGAGCGAGGGCAGCCAGCTGGAAATCCTCTCATGCATGGGAGTGTTGAAACCAACTCATTCCCTGTTCCAGACCGGGACTTCCCTCCTTTATCCCTGGTTTTAGTGCTCCCTGGTCCCAGATGACATTTTTGGGATACACTGCACAGAAAGGGGCACTTCAGCTTTCCCAGGAATATCCATTCGTGGATCCAAATCCAGCTGCCCCTCAGATCTCCAATTTGTGATGGCAGGGCCCTAAAAGTGCCTCTGGAAGGGGCTGTTTTTGTGGGATTCCTTTGAGAATACCCTCGAGGTGTCCTGGGATTCATCCCCACACGGAACACAGGCTGGGGGGGGTTGTTCCCAGTGCCCCGGCCAGATGGGACACACATTTTGGGAATCCAGATTTAAAGGCTCCATGGAATTCCTTTGTTTGTTTTCTTCCCAGAGTGGAGAGATAATTTAATAACCCAGCCCTTAATTAGTACCACAATTAACGAGATTTAGGGACTGCAGCATGAGGACGTTCCCTGGAGCTCCTACAATCCCTTTCAAGTCCCATTGCTTCATCCCGGCCTTGGAAATTCCCAGGGCTCTGCTCCCCAAGCTGCACAAAGCCTCTGGAGCAGGTCCCACCCATTCCAGAGGGTCTCCAGGCTGGAAATTGTCACTCCTGGGTTTATTCTCCATCAGTGGGAAGAGCCTGGAATGGAGGTGTGGGTACAGACACGACTGGGACAGCAAGGTGCCTGGAAAAATCCTTCCTGGAATTTTTCTGGAATGTTGGAGGGGCACATCCAACTCAGGGCAGGACAGAGGGACCCCGAGCTGGGACAGGGCAGAACTTCTGTGGAGAATCCCAGTGGGATTGGAATTTAATTCACATTTCCCACAATTTCCATCCCAAAGATGTGCACTGGGGTGGCATGACCAGGCTTTGGGAGTGAGGGAAAATCCATGGGCAGGGAAAATGCACTATCCCAGGTTGGTCAGAATTCCACCCAGCCTGGCCTTGGACACTGCCAGGGATCCAGGGACAGCCACAGCTCCTCTGGGAACCTGTGCCAGGGCCTCACCACCCTCCCAGCCAGGAATTCCATCCCAATATCCCATCTAACCCTGCTGGCTTTCAGTTTGAATCCATTCCCCCTCATCCTGGCATTCCAGGTTTTTGGGAAAAGTCCCTCTCCATCTTTCTTGTAGCTCCCTTCAGTTTCTGGAAGGCTGCAAAAAAAGAATCCTGGAATGGTTTGGGTTGGAAAAGATCTTAAAGCTCACCCAGTGCCACCCCTGCCACAGGCAGGAACATTTCCCACTGTCCCAGGGTGATCCAGCCTGGCCTTGGACACTCCCAGGGATCCAGGGGCAGCCACAGCTGCTCTGGGAATTCCAGCCCAGCCAGGAATTCCTAATTCCCAATATCCCATCCATGCCTGCCCTCTGGCAGTGGAAGCCATTCCCTGTGTCCTGTCCCTCCATGCCTTGTCCCCAGTCCCTCTCCAGCTCTCCCGGATCCCTTTCAGTCCCTGGAGGGGGCTCTGAGCTCTCTCTCCTCCAGGCTGGAATCCTCTTGGGTGGGATTCACCTGCAGCTCCAGCCTCTCCCACGCTGCCACTCTGCATCCAAGTGGAACAATGGGAGGGGAGCAGCTGGGTGGTCCCTCCTGTAGGACACGGGATCCGAAGGGCGGGAAAGCTGCCGAGCTTTGGGAAAGCAGAGCCTGCAGGAAACTGCTGAAACCTCGGTGGTGAACACACACATGGCAGCTGGATTTATGTTCCGGCTGGATGAGATTGATTCCAGAGGTGGGAATGATTAGGATCAGGAAAAGACGCGGCTCACACAACTTCAAGGAGGAGGACAGGACGAGCACACCCCACACAGAATTCCCAGGAAAACAGGCACCTCTCTCCCAGGAATAAGGAAGCTGAGGTCCAGGTGCCAGGAGCTCCTTGGATTGCAGCTCTCCAGCCTCTCCCTCACATCTGGGCCTGGAGCTCCAGATCTCAGCAATATCCCAAATTCCCGAGCTCCAGGAGGGCTGGCGGGATGTCCGTGCAGGGCAGGAGCTGCACTGGATGATCCCTGTGGGTCAGCTCAGAACATTCCATGATTTTCCAGCTCTCCAAGGAACGAGGTGAGGTTTCCATGGGCAGCTCCATCCCATCTTATCCGAGGGATAAACTCTCCCTCCGTAGGGATGAAAGGTTTAATGCAGGGATTGCAAATTACAGCTCCTGCAGAGCCAGGGGGCTAGAATTCCCTCTTTCCCTGCTCCCTGCTTTGCACAGGCATTCCTGGTGGGAAATAGTGATGAATTTGGCCTGAAATTCAGGATTTGCCAGGATTTCTGCAGTCAGGTGATGCTGGGAGCTCTCCACACTTGGAATGTCACATCCTGGTTTGTATCTGTTCCCACCAGGGACCTTCGAGGCCAAGCTCAACCTAGCTCCTGACGTGCCCAAATTCCAGCTGATCCCGTGGCACAAAGCTCCTGTCCCTCTGAGAGGAATAATGATCCACTAAAAAACCTCTTCCAACCCATCCAGCTCCATCCATCCTGTGCCCTTCCCTGCTTTTCCTGTTATTCACTGGATTTATTTGCTCACCCTTCCCCTGTGCTCCGTGAGCCATCCCCGCTTCCCAATCCAGCTGGGAAGTGAGAGCAGCCCGTTCAGTTTAGGGATTTGCCTTCAGTGTCACATCACGGGACAGCCAGGAATGCCATGGAAGGAGAGGGCACATCCCGAAATTCCCTTTTCCTCCATTTCACTCCGCCTGGGAGCCACCCATGTGGATTTTAAGGCTCTGCTCTGCAAGCTCTCAGGCCCCCATTCCATAGGAATGCTGTTCCCTCTCTCACAGAGGGAAATAATTGAAACCGAGGAGGGGAAAAAAAAGGGAAGAAAGACTGGAGAGAGAACTACGGAGTCTCCCAGGGATTCTCTGGAAAACAGGCGGCCCCCTCCAGGCTTGGATTGCATCCCAGCCTCGGGAGCAGGACTGGGACGCTGCCACCCAGCTGGACACTGGTCTGGGAAGGGACTGGAGAGCTTTGGTCTGGGATGCCAGGCTGCATCCCAGGCACGGGAACAGCCTCGGGATGAGGGGGACGAGATGGGACTTGAAGGCAGGGAGAGCAGGAGAGGTGGGAAATCGTGCCGGGAGGAGGCTCCTCATGGAGCCACAGCCTCAGGGGCTCATTAGCATCTCATTTGCATATCCTGGCGTTCATTAGCGTGTCCAGCTGATCAGCAGCCGATGCTGATGGAGAGCAGGGAAATCCTTGGGGCGCTCAGCAGCTCCTTCTTCCCACTCCAAACCCACGCACACCGGGATCATGTTGGGATATCCCATCCCTGCATCTCCCCCAAGACTGTCCTGGCTCTGCTTCCCGTTCCCTGCCTCCCCCATGGAATGACCACTCCCCTTCCCAGTCCCTGTGGTCACTTTGGGGCACTCCAAGGTGACCGATTTGGGACAATAATTCCTGCTTTCATCCCAGCTTGAAGGATCCTTGGAACACTTGATGGATTCTGTCAGCACTCCCATCATCTCCAAACAGGACAAGTGCTGGAAGCAAAGCTCTGCTCACAGTGTCAGTGATAAATATCCCCTATTCCTGACAATCTTTCCTCTGGAAAAGATGGATATCCCAGCCAAGGAAAGCTGCACAATTTATTTGGAAGATTTAATCTCTTTCCTCATGGACAACCTGTCAGGAGCATCCAAACACCTCCCAGTCCATCCGTTATCCAGGAAATAATGAGGACAGCAGGACTCCTGGCCACAGAGGGATTTTTTATTGCCACTTCAGGGAATTATCCAGCATTTATCCTGTTTCATCTGGAATTATTGCCCCCCATCAGCCCTGCCCTTGCTCGAAGTGGTCTGGGATTTTCAGACTGATGAGATTCCAGGGGTTGTCCATTAAATCTTAGCAGCCAATTAAGGCTCTGTCCTGCCAGGATTGGGGAAAAAATATTCGACTTTGAACTTTTTTGTTGTCCCAAGTTCAGGCTGTTGTGATTTGAGGCTTTTCTACCACACTGTAACCTTTTAATCCTGAATTCCTGGAATGGTTTGGATGAGAAGGGATCTTAAGGATCATCCCATTCCACCCCCTTCACACCTTCCACACCTTCCAGGTGGCTCCAAGCCCCAGTGTCCAACCCGGCCTGGGACACTTCCAGGGATCCAGGGGCAGCCACAGCTTCTCTGGGCACCCTGTGCCGGGGCCTGACCTCCCTCATCCCCATTTCATGGAAAGGGAGGAGACAAAACCTCCAATCCCAGATCTTTGTGTCCAGATTCTTCCTGAAAAGATTTTTTTACGGCCAGAATCCATGTTCTCTTCTATGAGAAACGTTCCCTAAAAGTCGTGGATTTTTTGTTCCCTATCCATGGATCTGGCTCATTTCCAACCTAGGTGTTCTCCCAAGGGGTCCTGCCTCCAAATTCCAGTTCTGCCTCCAAATTCCAGTTCTGCCTCCCTTTGGATCACGGCCTTGTCCTTAGGATCAGCTGCTTGCTCCCATGGAATTCCCAGCGCCATTTCTCCATCAGCCAGTTTAGGAACATCGAGGGAGTTCCACTCCTTTTTGAATCTGCTGACGCTCAGGGAGGTGTTTTCCCTACTCCAGAACGTGATGGAGGTCACCAAAATGCTTGGATCACCACCTAGTAGCAATTCAGCCTGCCCTCAGCAGGAATTTCTTCCAGGCATGGAATGCAGGAGCCAGAAATATTTTTACAGCTCCAAACATTGAACAACTCCAATGGGAAGAGTCTTCTGAGCAGACCCAAACAAGTGGATAATCAATTTCCTAGGGAAGAGAAGGTCAGAGGAAGGGATGGGAGAGTTGAGCCTGGAAAAACAGATCCCAAAACACCATGGAAGAGTCAGGGCAGAGCACACCAAGACCTCACAGGGAGGGAAGGAGCCTTTCCAACACGGGATATTCCCTATCCCGTGGAAGCGATGGCTCAGTGTGAAATCATCTCTTTCAGTCCATAGGAACTGGATTTTTCTCAATCTCCATGGGTTCAAGGCATTAATTCTCGGAGAGTCTTTGGGTTTTCCTTGTTTTTTCCTGGTAAGGGCACCTTGGAATGGGCCCAGCTGAAAGAGATGCTCCAGCACCAACCAGCATCCAGCCCTTGGCCCAGGAATTCTTGGCCCTCCTGCGTCTCCCATTGGGAATTCTAGGTTCCCCACCTGCTGCACAAAACTTTTCCCTTCCCCAGGAATCTTGGAAATCAAGCCTAAACTCCAGGAAAATGGTGGCGTTTCATCCTTGCAGCGATTCCCTCATTTTTAATTGGTTTAATAACAATTCCTGGGGATTGTCTGGAGCATCTGGAGCAGGAATCACCTCATAACCGGAGAGCTGCAGACAGCTGGATTGTCTGTTTGCTATTAATCCTTGATTTTGTGTTTTCCCAGGAAGGGTGGGGATAGGAATGCTGTGTTTACCAGCCCTGCTCACCTCCCACATTCCCCACTCTTCCAAAGGCAGTCAAATCCCTCCACCAGGTGCCTGTTCCCGTTTTCCAGACCTTCAGCAGCCAAAGAATCACCTCAGACCCCCCGAGTGCCACCTTGGACACACCCAGCTGGTGCCGTGTCCTGGATTCTGGATGTCCCCCCATTCCAGCAGTGATGATGTGGGATGAAGCAGGTTCCAGGAGCTGCCTCCCTCTTTCCCACAGCTGGGATTCCAGTGCCTGGAGCCTCCCTGGATGCAGCACATGAGGAAAGATGAGCTCATGAGAAAATCCATGTCAGGCTCCATAGTTTGAGATCCCTGTTTGCCAGAGGGTGGGATGGAGGTCCTTTTCCTGGAAGTGTGGGATGAGGGAGGGGAGTGGAGGCCGGGAGAGGAACAGAGGCTGGGAATTGTTGGCTGCTCCCCCTTTCCCTCGGCGTTTGCAGAGAATTCCGCTCATTCCGGACGGGGAGACACAGAGGGTGCTGGGTGTCGGTGACATCCTCACCCCTCCTGGCTCTGGATTCTTCCCAACCATTCCACACCCGCTGGAACGAGGTCAGGGAGCCCTCAGGAGAGAAGAGGGTTCACCCGGCGGTCAGGAGAACATTCCGAGGGCAAGCGGCTGCTCCGGGCGCGTTAAATCAGGGAATCACGGAATCACTGGGGTCGGGAGAGCCCCCCAGGATCATGGGACTCCCACCCCAGCCCTGGGGTCACCACTAAATCCTGTCTCCAAGTGCCACATCCAGGTGGCTTTTAAATCCCTCCGGGGATGGGGCTCCACCACTGCCCTGGGAATGCTGTTCAGGGAAAGGAGGGAAATATTGCATGGAAAACATTTTTGTGGAACACAAACCTTCGGGTCTGACTGAAGATAACACCCCACAGGTATCCATGGGGATTGTGTTTTGTTGTCACCGATTTTAGCTTGGATTGGAGCCAAACATCCTTCATTCCAGGGAATGAAGCTCCCGAGATGTTCAGTCCAGGGGGGATCCAAGCAACACCTTGACATCCCCCTTCCAGGCATGTTATCATGGATTGGTTTTGATGGGAAGGGATCTTATGGATCATCCAGTGCCCCTTGGCACCTCCCACTGTCCCAGGCTGCTCCAAGCCCCAATGTCCAACCTGGCCTTGGGCACTTCAGGGATCCAGGGGCAGCCACAGCTGCTCTGGGAATTCCATCCCAGCCAGGAATTCCATCCCAATATCCCATCCATCCCTGCCCTCTGGCAGTGGAAGCCATTCCCTGTGTCCTGACCCTCCACCCTTTGTCCCCAGTCCCTCTCCAGCTCTCCTGGATGTCCCCTTTGGGCCATTTCCCAATTTCCACCCTGAGCCTCCCCTGGCCCAGCCCGAGGCCATTCCCTCTCCTCCTGTCCCTGTTCCCAGATCCCAAATTCCCTCCCGGCTGTCCCCTCCTGTCATGGAGTTGTGCAGAGCCACAAGTTCCCCCTGAGCCTCCTTTTCTCCAGGCTGAGCCCCTTTCCCAGCTCCCTCAGGAATTCTCCAGCCCTTTTCCAGCTCCATTCCCTTCCCTGGACTCGTTCCAGCCCCTCATAACAAACTCTGAAGAAGCACCAGGAGGATCCAGGTGAGGAAGGAGAAGAATTTCTGTTATTCCACCTCACAAGATGCTCCAGCCCCACAGGAAAGCCGAGGAATGACGTCACATCCCCCGAATTCCTTCTGGCTGATCCCTTATTTGCAAACCCAGTTTGAGGCCAAGAAAAAGCTGGGGACAAACGGAATCAACACCCTGACCCCGGATGACTCAGGAAAGTGTTGAGTAAAAATCTCATGGAATTAAAAGTTAATTTTATTATTTAATTAATGCACAGATCCAGCATTCCCAGGAATTCTGGGCTTTGTTGGATCCATGGAGCAGCCCAAAGGAAAATGTGGAGCATGGGAGAGACCCCTGAACTGAGGCACAGGGTGTGAAGAGTCCAAAAAGCCTGGGAATTGCCTTCCAGGGAATGATTGACTTTGCCCGAGAAGAATTCCACCAGCAGTGATTGCTATGGAAAAAAAAAAAAAAATACTCAAAGCAGGCATGAATTTCTGCTGATTTTTTTAAATTGGTTGTGTCATTCCATGATGATCCAGAAATACATTCCATGATCTGGAAATGCAGAGCCCAGAAATCTGTTCTGTGATCCAGAAATACATTCCATGATCCTGAAATCCATTCCATGATCCGGAAATCCATTTCATGATCTGGAAATACAGCCCAGAAATTCATTCCATGATCCAGAAATCCATTCCATGATCCGGAAATACAGCCCAGAAATCCATTCCATGATCCAGAAATCCATTCCATGATCTGGAAATACAGCCCAGAAATTCATTCCATGATCCAGAAATCCATTCTGTGATCCAGACATACAGTCCAGTGCAAGCTTTAATCAGCAAAATAATTTCTTTTATCACACAAAAAGTCAGGTAAACTTTCCTGCATGGGAGTGTTTCCACCTCCATGCAGATCCATGGAATTAAAAACCCCTGAAATAAAAAAAAATGCCATGGAACCTTATTTTTCCAATCAAAATTGGCTTTTGCTTCACAAAAAAACTTCACAAGTGAAATCTCACCAGTGCAGCTGGAAAGCAGAAAAAAAATTGGGGAAAAGCAGAGAAAAAAAGAGAAGGTCTGAGTGACGAGCTGAAATATTCCAGCATCTTTCCAAAGAGGAATGTTTCATCCCTGTTTAAAAGAGTTCCAATCAGGTCTGCTCCTCCCTCATCCATGTGCTCCCCATGGAATTAGAGCCCTGCCAAGCTCCTCAGCTCCCAACATCTGCTCCGGGCTGCGTCAAGGAGCTGCTCAGACTCATCTTTCCGGAAACCAATCCTGCGTTTTCCTGGCTCCAAGTGGTGCCAGCTGGGAAGCAGAACCGGTGGCAGAGGCACAGGACGGGGAGGAGAAGCTCTGATGTCCCACACGGCCTTTCCCTGAGGGGCTGGGAGAGTTCCTTGGAATTTGTGAGGATCCAGAGAAGGAGAACAGGTGAGGTCTTGTTGACTCACTGGAGCTGTCCTAGGGAATAGTTTGTCCAGGGATGATGTTCCAGTGTTCCCAGGTCTTCCTTCTTGGATAACACCGTATTTTTGGAAGATACAACAACCGGGATATGAATTTTGTGTTTCCTTCTCTTTCAAATCAGGCAAGGTCACTTAAGCAGAAAGAGGTGTGGTTTCAATGGGATATTGGGAAGGAATTCCCGGCTGGGAGGGTGGGGATGGACTGGAATGGAATTCCCAGAGAAGGAATGACCCTGGATCCCTGCAAATGTCCGAGGCCAGCTTGGACAGGACTTGGAGCAACCTGGAATAGTGGAAGTGGACAAATCCCAGCCCAGAACTGGAGCACATCAGGATGAATCCAAATCCACATGTCTCCAGGTCAGATGGCAATCGCACGACTCCCACAGAAACAAGCAGGAAATCATGGAACCAGGGATTTATCAATTTTGGATGAGATCGTCATTGATTAAGTTTCAATAAAAACTTTCCAGGAGGGCTGGAAACATCCAGAACATCTGGCTTGTCCGTATCCATCTTTAGCAAGGATGGATCTTCCCATTTTTTGTGATCCACAGGCCCAGCAGTGCAGGGAGAGGCCAGGAGGACTCGGGAAAACCATCCCTGTGCTCATCCTGCTCTGTGGTGTAGACATTCCTCCCCTCTGGCATTTGGGAGCAGGAGGGGGCGTCGAGACAGGGAGAGCGGAGCAATCCCAAATCCCGCTCCGGCATCCCGGGATCTCACGCAGGAAGCCGTCAGCAGCCCGGGTTATCGCTCCCACTCACTCATCACTTCCCATCCCTGCCAGGCGCAGAGCTCCGAGCAGGGAACACATCTTGCCTCCACATTTGGTGCTGGGATCAGGGAACAGCACATCCAGCCCAGATGTGCCTCCAGAAATTAAAATCCGCTGCGGTCGGAGCGTTCTGCTCCTCTCTCGCAGCCCGGGTTTGTGATCAGATCCAAATTCCTCGCCTTATTTTAGGATTTGGGTGGGAGCAGGATCCAAGATCAAATGAACAGGGTCCAGAACCGCGTTTTTCCCCATTCCAACAATTCCTCGTGCTTGGCAAAGGCAGCTGGCGAGGTCATTCCCACAGATGGTGGAGGAGCAATCCCATCCCAAATTCTGGGCCTTAAAAAGAGGGACGGGGATGAGTGGGAAGCACAGCCACATCCCAGGGACACAGGGATTGGGATGGACCTTCCAGCCTTGTCCCATTTACTTTTCCACCTATTCCTTTGCCTTCATCCAAATCCAAGCAGGAAAAATCAACCAAAGGAGTTACAAACACTGCTGGCAACTCTGGAAAAGCTCCAGTGGGAATATTTCAAGCTCCTTTCCCATTTGTATTTTTTTGTGTGTGTGTGTCTCCTTTGCTTTCAGTTGGAAGATCCCACCTGGATTTTGGGGTTCATCCCATTCTCTGCCAGAGTTTGTCCATGGTTTATTTTGTGTATTTTTCCTGCCCGGGAACAGATCCCTCTTGGACACAAACCCAGGGGTCGCCACCAGAGTTTAATTTTGGGGGTTAAATTTGTGGGTTTAAATTTTGAGGGCTTTTTATTGCTTGAAGCTGACCGGGCACGCCCTGATACGCAGATCCCACTCTCATCCCAAATTAATCCATCGGGAAGAAATTCCAGAATGTGAATGAAAGAAAATCATCCTCGAAAAAAATTTATCCTTTGGGAGTCTTCGACAGCTGAGGGGGTCCTACCAGAGCCAGAAGAGAGGGAAAGAATCCCGATTTCTCTGGGAATAACCAGTGGCTTGCTCCAAGGTAAACCATGGGGAAAAGATGCTTAGAAGGAGGATTATTCCCTAGAAATCCTGTTCTTTCTGGAATGTCTTGGATGAACAGGGTAGATAAAAGGTGGGAGGGGGGGAAAAAAGAGGGAAGAGGATAATATCATCCTGCTGGCTTCTAGGATAAATCATGGAATTCTTTGAGTTGGAAAAGACCTCTGGGACCACCGTGCAAAATCCTGGGGAAATCCAACAAATCCAACTCTGGAGACCAACTGGGATCATTCCAGCAGCATTTTTTAGCTCCAAGTCTAGACCTTTCCCATTCCTGTGCTGCTCGGGACACAAAAGGGATGATTCCATTGTCCCATCTCGTATTTACGGAGCCCTGGCCACCAGCCAAGGAGGCACAACTGTGCCTGATCCCAAAATATCCCTCTGCCAGCTCCCCCTGGATTTTTCATGGCAGCTGAGCAGGCGGCTCCATGGTTTTGAACCCAATCAGAGACCCCCAACAACGGAGCAAAGCCTTGCGGAAAACCGGAATTCCCGCGTGGAATGACGGAAGCGGAGACAACGGATGATGCAAGAAGTTTTAGGAGATCACACGGGGCTGGAAATAAAAGAGGACTCTGGGGTCTCCTCTTCTCCTGACATGGGAGAAGTCGGAGTTGGCACAAATCTGCAGCAGGAAAATAATTTATAAAAAATACGGAGGCGGCTGCAGCGCGTGTGGAAGCGGAAGAGGAATTTTAGACACTTTCCAAGTAGCTCTTCCTGCACCTTTTTCATAGCAATGGGAAATAATCCTCTGGAAACAAGGCAGGTTATCCCGAAAAATGGGGCCTCTGGGTGTTGTTTTTCATTTCCTCCCAGCCTTTAGAAAATGCAGCTGCTGGGAGAGAAATGAGGTTCTTAAAATCAAGGATTTTACGGTCAGACTCACTGGATAACCCGGAATTTATATTCCCCAGCCTGGATCATAAATCTAGGATAAAAAAATCTGGCTTACCTGCTCTTTTCGCTGGGATCTCTTTTTCCCCCCGGCACAGTGAGTTTGATTCTGTCCGTGCAAAAAAATTCCAATTATAAATAAAGGCTGTGCTGCCTCGCCCTCAGTGCTTCCCAGGGAGTATTTTATAAATGGACATTTCCTAAGGGGATTTCTCATCCCACTGAAACGTTCCTTGTGGTGCTGAGCCCCAAACACCCTGACATGCAGGAATAGCTGAGTTTTTGGGAAAATTACAGGAGCAGAGAAGCCTGGAAATGAGAGGAAGAGGGAAAGAAGGTGGGAAGGAGGGGGAAAATTGATTTAAACCAGAGAATAATCTTCATTTCACACCCAAAGAGGAGCAAACCAGGAGCATCCCATTTCCACCAGGAATTCCAAAGCTAAAAACATGGAGAAAGGGAAAAGAAAAGGAGGAGAAAAGCGGAGTGTGGGAATTGCTGCGGCTCTTCCTGCCAACACTGCGGGATTCAGCAGGGCCGAAACCACAGCAAAGAGCCGGAGCTGGGGAAAGCCACAGGCACGTTCCAGGCACGGCCAATCCCACTCGGAGCACATCAGCAGCACCAGGAGATAATTGTGGAGTCAAAGGCCTGCCAGGGGCCACAGGGCTCAGCTTCCCACTGGGGCTTTTCCAGGGAAAAATGTGCAAACACCAGGAGCATGCCCAGCTGTCACTGGCTGAGCAGGGGAGGGAAAGATGGATGGATGGATGATGGATGATGGATGATGGATGGATGATGGATGGATGATGGATGGATGGATGGATGGATGGATGGATGATGGATGGATGATGGATGGA